>JAWMAG010000008.1:15690000-15742500 GCA_037013455.1 Ceratitis rosa | reverse complement strand
ACATTGCTTATAGTCGCCTCCTTGGCGATCTCGACAAGTCAGGGCGCAGCTGTAGATAACATTTCGGAGCCTGTCGAAGAAACTCCATCTCTGGAAGGATCAGTCGAAAATTCCAGCTCCGCTGAGGAATCACTGGAAAATCTAGTGCCAATTGAAGGTGAAGCGAGTAGCGAAGAATCTAGTGAAAGCAAATCAGAAGAAAACAACGGAGAGGAAGACAACAAAGAAATCGAATTGGAAGTTATAGAAATTCCACATGACGACAATGAGGATGAAAATCCAACAGAAGCTGATGGAGAAAAAACACCAAATACTGAAGAGAAATTAAAAGATGAAATTGCAGAATTAGTTGACAATAAAAACAGTGATGAAAGCGAAGAATGTGGGAAGAAAGCATACAATGAAAACATTGCAAGCGCGGAACTCACTGATAATTTTGATGATGATGACGATAATGATGAAGAAGATGATATGAGCGGTGATGATGAAGACGATTTAGAAAATACAGTTGAGGAAGATGAAGAAGAAGCTGGGGATATTGATTTAGAGAAAATTAGTTCAACTGAATTAGATGAAGAAGAAGAGGATGATGATAAAGAAGAAGCAGAGGATGACCAAGAAGAGGCCGATGAAGATGAAGATGAGAAGCTTGATGAGAGTGAAGAGTTCAGTGACTTAACTAACGACAATGCATTTGACGACGATGATGACGATAGCGAAGAAGACGAAGATGATTGAAATTTATATAAACAAAAACATGACACAAAGGAACCTCATTTTATTCTCTGAGCGCTATAAAGCCATTATAAGGAACTTAAAAACGGGTAAATCAGAAGCTCAGGCCCCTAACTCATTTTGAAGAGAAATATAAGAAAAAAATTAATTAAATGAACTGAAAATAGTTTTATTTAAATATTTTTGTTTATTTAAATAATTTGAAAAGTTTTCCAGAAATTGTGATTATCTGGTTTCTTCGATTAGATTTCTGATTTTCAGATTAGATGATCTGAATTTAGGCATACCCGAAAAAAGATTAAGTTGGTAGCATCATTTACGACGAAGGACCTTTCTCTATGTTAATTATATTATACTCGAAGGCTTACAATTTAAGGCTAATTTACAACTTGTTTAGGAGTTTAAAAGCGGCAAGCTATTGATATATTGAGAACGAGTATTCAGCGAGAGACATCTTCATACTCAGTGTCAATCATGTAGTATTAAATGCTCTGCATTCGATCACGACAATTTCTAAAGTCATCCTGGACTATCATAGACTTATTCATGAGATTTTTGCACAGATTAGACTATCACTCTAGAAACATGGAGGGTAATTGCAAACCGAAACGAATTTGCTAGTCAAGAAGCGACTAAGTAGATTCTGCTGAATGAATAATGCTAACCTATTCTTTTAGACACACATGAAAACTATTCCTAAAGGAATAGTTCATACGGTCTTATGGTATCTAAAAGATTTTAATACCACCAAAATAAATAAATACTGCCTAAAGTTACTCATTAGGTATACTCTCCATTGTTCTTAAAAGCTTGAACAATAACAACTATTATAAAAAAGTGTAGTAAAATTCAGCAACTGTTCAATTATTTGCGTATTCAGTGAACAAACTACGTGCAAAGCAAACAAACGTCACCTTTATAGGTTGTGTAAAAAATACCAAAAGTTGCTATAGGAACCATTGTTTCGAAACATAAGCATGAGCATGTTTCTTGTGGTTATAGAGGAAACTCGTTTGAAATTCAACATTTTCTAAATATTTTGCGCATCTAGGAATAAGTGCAGCAAAAATACGAGAAGATCCAAGAAAGCAACTGCCACTGACTTGAAACAAACAACCCCTAGACTACTACGAGATTGGGAATACGGGAAATGCAAGCCTGGTGCCTCTCATTGAGAAATGTTCGGTCAGAGCGAATGTTTTGATTTTGTGAAGAAAATGAGTTTTCCTGACCTTCTAGCGCTATCCGAGTTGGTTCAGGGCACAACATTTAAGAAGTGAACTCCATATAGACCGAAGAGTGTCCATTTGAATTTATTACGCCTTTTACGAAGCAATTGTATTTATAGGTAGCTCGCTCATAAGCATTTTATTCCATAAATTCTGCGACGCCCCTGACAGCGATGATAAGTATTGCTTCACAACTTAGGAGCTCTACATGAGCAAGCATAAGGTCGTAGTATAATAAATGACCTGTTTAGCTATCAGAGTTACGGTTGGCCTCTTTCTCAGAACCAGTAGTAGTAGGACCAATGGCCAGGAAATCGACCGAACCCTTCATCGATGGAAAACTCGCGTTCCTTGAAGACTGCGGCACAGATCATTCCATTACGCTTCCACTCATCCGTGAAAAAGTTAAGCACTTCTCTTCCCTAGTACCTTTGTCATTTGCAGTTCTCCCGTAAAGTGATGAAGGTGCAGAACAAACCACTCTATACCAGGTGAGACATGAGGATGAAAGTGAACCCCTCAAGTACACCGTAGTGTTGAGGCTTGAATCGACCAAAAGTCCATATTGCCCGAGTATGGCAGATAGACTGTGGCTTTAAGGCAGTACTCTGCTATAGAGACTTCAAAATTTTATTAGTCACTTCGACATATTTTAGAAGCAAGAGCAGCTTTAGTGGTACAGCATACGCGCCGGTTCGAATGCTCGGTCGGGACTTTAAGACGCGTTTTCTCGTTTTTATAAGTCTTAGAAAATGGTGCCCGCGAATCGAAAGAAGCAAAGAAAATAACTTCAGTATTAAATTAGCTTCTACTTGGACTAAAAAAGTTGGACAAAACTGCTATTTAAACCATCCCCAGCTAGTAGAAGAGGCACTCATAAATATTAAAAGAAATTTGTTCGACTGCTTCAGATGCATCGCAGAACCTCCATCACTGGCACTGTTTTACGAGTTCAGACTGCAGCCGCTTCAGAAAAATCATCACAACATTTGAACATTCCAATATTTTTTGATACTAAAAATTGGTTTTCGAAGCTTAAATATAATACATTATTGTCCAAAAATTTAGTCAACCGCAATAATTTCCTTCCCTTTCAAAACAATTTCGGAAAAAACGCTTCTTTCGGGCAACAATGGAACTTTATAAAGCCTTAAGAATGAGAGTCGTAACTTAAGCAATTTTTAGCTGCTTTCCTAAAATATATCTATCCATTTCTATCTCGCCTCGGTTTTACCTTCCAGCATAGTTTCTTCTAAAGTGTTGTCCACTCGGACTTTAATTTCTACGCCAAATGAAGGTGCACGCTCCCTCTCGAGGAAGCACCGTTTCCACGATTCCATAACTACTGCTAGCGGTAGACTTACAGAGATTTATGGCACACCTTCAACACTGTGGGGATAATTTTTTCTCAACCACTCGACAACAGTAGATTTAGAGAATAATAATTATGAAGAATACTTATCAAAAAAGAAAAAAAACGTGTGTTGCGTAATAAAAAAATGTTTCAATATTGACATATTTGTGTATAAATACTCGTATTAAAAAAAAAAAAATACTCTTTACGCACAGCGCAAACAAACGAAAAAAAAAACTGTGAGCTACGCTCGTTTTGCGTAATTCGAAGTCCATAAAAATGCTCCAATATCATAACTAAAGCCAATATAATAGCTGAAAGGCTCGCAATTAAAGAACAGTTAGGAATTGAACCTTGAACGTAACGGTACTATTAAAATGGCAGCAAAGATACATATTCTACTTATAGCCACCTTCGTCTTTGTCGCTTTGGCGAACACATGGGTCGACGCAGCCGCAACCCCAGCAAAAGCAGCAGCTAGCGGAAAAACCGATGAAGATTATTCGTCCGACTATAATGACGAAGATGACAGCAGCACTGACGACCCCAGTTACGCCGATGAAGATAGCAGTGACGCTTCATATGATGATGACACCAGTGAAGCTTCAGCTGATGATGACTCCAGCGAAGCAAGTGACAACAGTTCGGTTACACCAGGTAAGTTGTTGGTGGTTGAAGATAAACAAATACTTAACATTTGTGGTTTAATCACTGCAGCAGAAGACGATTCTGACTCTGGCAGCGATGCGGACTCTTCAGTATCTGAGTCACCTGTGAATGATGGCGCAGGTTAGTGAAAACCAACAATAAATTGGAAATCAAATCGATAACATTTCGAATTTTTTTTTTTGAATTTTTAAGCGCAAACTGGAAATTCCGCTAAGGTTACACCTGTTCGAAGACGACGCAGACGCACCACACTTGCTCCACGACGAAGAGCTGCAAATGCTCAACGTAGAAGACGCAACGCTGCTGCTGCTGCCAGGAGACCTGCCAACACCGGTGCTAGAAGAAATAATAACGCTGCTGTCAGACTACCAGCGGCCGCTAGAAGACCAGTAAATAGACAGCCGGCTAGAAGAGCGGCAGCTGGTAATAGAAGAAGAGTTGTTAACCGCAGGGGATAGTTGGTGAAAAGGTCTTCTTTGAAAGATCAACGAATTAAGAGAGGCTAATAAAAAGAAATTAAAATATATTAAGTAACAGTTATGCGAGTATTAGAGTCACAGGCCAAAGATTGGGGATGATGTTATAAAAGAGAATTCTCAACTTTTCCTTAAAGATTTAAACAAAAGTGATGGGCATTGTGGGCCTTCTTTTTTTGGGTCGCTTCTTTATACCCAAAAATTTTTCGATTTTACGCTTTTTACAATAATTAAATTCTAATCGCTGTCACATGAACCAAAACTTCCAATATTGCGTATGGGTATGCCCATGCCAAGACCAAATTTCCCAAATGTCCAAGTTCATTGTTTTTCGACTGTTTAGAGTCAATTGGAGACGACAGGGTAACTAAATGCTCCTTCAACGTTTTCAATCTTACGTAAAACGTTCTTTATCCTAAAACATTTGACGCTGATTCGTCAGACATTGTCGTCATCCATGTCTCCACACCAAGTAGATGGACTAGAACTTGCAGAGTTGGTCTTTGTTCGTCGAGAGAGGACTTTACTTTCTAATTGCCTACTCATTCGAAAGTAGCACCTGTTGCCTAGAGTACTTCTGCATTGGATTTCTGGAAGGCTGACATTGTTGTTGGTGTTACTGCCGTTTCCAAGATAGACGAAGTAATCTACGACTTCAAAATTATGACCGTCAATAGCAGCATGGAAACCGAGCCGCAAATGTTATTACTAATTGTTTGAAAGCAGAAAATATCCCCCGTTCACTACCATACCAATTCGTCTCACTTCCTCATCTTACGCCAGAAGTTTTACTCTCCTATTAGAAGTTTGTACCTTCTCTGGTTAGCTCTGCAACTCGTATTACTTTCTTCAGTATTAAAATGTCTCGTTTAGTATCAACCTGCTCGTAGAAGATTTTATCGATCCTGTCGCAGCTAATCAGCGTCAGTCTACATAGCCCCATAAGTTTTTCAGAAATATCACAATACAACAAAACGACATAAGACAATTCGTTTTTGAATGTATTAGGTCAAGTAAAAAGTTCATTCGGTTTTTATCTAAGGGGTGGCGTTATTGGCCATAGTACTAGTGTTACGTGTCGCATCATGTCATACTATACGGCGCTGAAAACGTGTTTCTTCGCGCTAAAAGTTTGTTTTTGACAGCTTTTCGATTGATTAACTCAGTACGTTGTGAGCGCTCGTCAAAGATGGACACCAGCAAAGAGAAAATTCGCTATATTTTACAATTTTTCTTCGATTAAGGCGAAAAAGCAGCCAAAGCGGCTGAAAAAATTAATTTAGTTTATGCGCCCGATACTGTAAACGAAAGTGTAGCACAAAAGTGGTTTGCTAGGTTCCGTTCCGGTAATTTCGTTGTCAAAGATGCACCACGCGTAGGGAGGCCTATCGTCGAAAATTGCGATAAAATCATGGAAATAGTGGAAACAGATTGGCAAGGAATCATCTACTATGAGCTGCTCCCCTATGGGTTGGCCACTGCCAACAACTGGACCGCTTGAAGGCAGCACTCATCCAGGAGAGGCCATCTTTGATCAACAGAGGCCGAATTGTGTTCCATAAGGACAACGTCAGACCACACAAGTCTTTGGTTACGCGCCAGAAGTTCCAGGAGCTCGGATGGGTTTCCTAATGCACCCACCTTATCGTCAGGACCTGGCATAAAGTGATTACCGTCTTTTCCTGTCCATTGCGAACGCGCTTAATGGTGATAAGTTGGCCTCAAGAGAGGCCTGTGAAAATTCGCTCTCCGATTTTATTATATATATTATCAATAAAAAAACCGAACGAACTGTTTACTTGAAATAATATTATTTTCTCAATTTTTTTTCCATGATTTCTCTTATGGTAATTATCTGGACAATATGCAACACGCTTGATGGTACCTTATTTGCTAGCTGCTAATTGGCCCTTTTCTGTGGATCGATCGAAGCCCACTTAAGTTCCAATCGTCGGACATGCATTCAGCCGACCAGATTCTGAAAAGAAACCGATGTGTGCGCTTTGTGAGGGGTACTTTAACAGGCAGACGGCGTAAAGCTGGGCTAATATACTCTAAAAATACAGCACATTTCAAAGTTTAGTAGGATTTTTACGGGATATTGATTTATAAATCAGCATGCAGAAAAGCTAGGGTCCACTTTCAGAAGATATTTCAAAGGCCTCAAGGGTGATAAGAGAGGAGTATACGATGTCAGCTATATATGCAATTGTGCTGCTCTAAGCAGATATTGTTTGTGTAAAATGGGATGGAAAGGGAATCGTAGGGGCAGATGAAATTCTTCATGGCATCTCATTGCTAGCATATCGGCAGCCACTCCTACCTACATAACCACTTATTATGAGATAATAGAGTTACTAATGAGACAATGAACATCGGCTGAGAGAAAAGAGCTCGAAGATATGAATGTTTGTAGGAAAGACACAGCTAAAAGTCTAAAATTCAGTGATGAATAAAAAGAATTATACCTCTTGTTACCAGCACTTTAAATAATAATCAACGCTGTGGTAATTTCTACGTCGTGCTTCAGCTAGTTCAATCATATCCCTTCTCCAGAGAATTGTGTGGCAATAGATAAAGTATACTCGAAAAAGAGTCACACACAAAGCACTTTAACTTCTGACTAATGTTACTCATTAAGTAGATTTTTTTTAAATATAAATATTTTCAAAAACCAAACTATAAAAGACACAGTTAACATGTGCAATAACAATTATTATGAAAAATAGTAGTAAAATTCCGCAGCTGTTTAATTATTTGGGTATTTAGTGAAAAAATCCCATGCAAAGTTTACGTAAGCAAACAAACGTCACTTTTATTGGTTGCTGAAGAAATGCCTAAAATCTACTAAAAGGAGTAGAGAAAACTTCATTCGAAAAACTCAAAATTTGAGTGAAAGCTTTGGGCTTCTAGGAATAAGAATAAAAATAGGAATATCAATAATATTCCAATAATACCAGTAGAACGCAATTGAAAAGCTTATACCAAAACTGGCTTAAACTAAAACAAAAACCCTTAGACATCTACGGCTGTGATTATCCAGCAAGAGTCGAGCCTGGTGACTCCCTCCAAACAATGTCTTGTCAGAGCAAAAATTTTGATTTTGTTAAGGAAAGTAGAAGATCATGGCTATAGTCTCGCAATCGCGCATGTCGAAGTACTTGTCTAGAAGCAGACCCAAGTTTTCAGAGGATTTCCGCTTTAGCCGATACAAATGAAACTGCATTGCAGCTTCCAAAAATTCTGTTGTGACCCCGTAACAATGTCTGTCTAAGTAAATAGTGGGGTGTTTCGCATTAATGGAAGACCATTTCCTGAGAAACACTGTGGTAATGTGGAATAATGAGTTCAGCGCCCATCCTTCCATGAAGCCATGCGTTGCACGATTTCCGGCTGGTTGTCTAAAGTATAATTATATAACGATTTCCGCCATACAGAAACGCTCTAAACTAAAATATGGAAATTATCTGAAATTTCTGGACAGAAAATTAAGCTGCTGACAGAACTCAGAGGAAAGGTGGAGTGGAATAGCCCAATGGCATACTAATATTTTTAAAAGATTCTGTCTACCAGAAAAGACGGATGACTTCACGACAGATTTCAATGTAATTATCCCGCATAGAAACCAAGGGGACAGCAAGGCCAGACTAGATTCAATTTTATACGGAGGAGTAAAAACTAGATAACTAATTCGATGACAGAGTTCACCCAAGGGTTCTTGCTATTTGTGAATCATTTCGTTTACCGAATTACTGCACCATTTTTCAATTGGAATTGGCGGTTATACGTACATGAAGCTGTCGATTACCTCAGCGCAATGGTGCTCTCAGAAAATCGTGAAGAGCCTTGAAATCTGTAGCAGTAAAATCGAAAACCATAGAAGATTGTCGCAGACCACTTAACGTGACGGCTAAGCAGTTAACTTTTTGAACCTAGGATGGGTGTCTGGACACAATAACATATCAGGTCATGAGATGGCGGACGAGCATGCATCTCGTCATCTCAGAAGAACTGGGACGCTCTCCATTTGTAAGCTCACTATAGAAGAGTTATTCATCACAAATGCTAATTCAAGATGAAGAAGTCTCAATACGTGTAATGTGATGAGAACAATATGACCACAATGGAACAGCAGAAGGTCACATGACTTTATCCAGCTAAAAATAAAGGAATATCTATAGTTTTAGATATGCTAACTGGGCACATTTTAAAGGGGCAGACATGCTGAGAGGTTGGACGTATCATCTAAACTTCTGCAGAAGTTTCAGATAGGAAAAGGAACCTGAAACCTTAGGGTGTACTATTAAAGGGCGGCATTCTTTGGAGAAAAGCTTTGGAAACTGTACACACTGGTTTGGTTACCGGATGGTGGTCATTAGGATCCTCAGTGATATCACGATGAGCCCGTTTGGTGGACAAGATGAACTGATGCCCGGCAAACTTTTTCAACCAACCCAACCAACTAAGATGAGTGTGGTTTTGTAGATCTTGGATACTACTTTAGGAGAATGGGCTCATATCTTATTGATTTAGGAATCTTTCTTACCTAGATTTAATTCTCTCGAAGGGATTTTTGTCTAGTAGTGTTCACTTGGATTTCGATTTCTCATTCAAATGAAGTTCAACGCTCTCTCTAGAGGGGGTGACCACTTTCGCCAGTCCGCAATTACTTCCCGCAAAAGAAGAAAAGTGGTGTTTTTTAGGTATTCAGGGCACAATTTCAAGATTTTGGGAATAATTTTTTGCATACTTTCAATAAAAGTAGAATTAGAAAACAAAAATTATTAAGAACGCTTAGTAAATAATTGAAAAAAAAACATATGCTTGGTATGAAACATTGTTTCAATATTGACTTACTATATGTATGTATATCTATGCACACGTACGTATATTT
Source organism: Ceratitis rosa (assembly GCA_037013455.1). Taxonomy (NCBI): domain Eukaryota; kingdom Metazoa; phylum Arthropoda; class Insecta; order Diptera; family Tephritidae; genus Ceratitis; species Ceratitis rosa. The sequence continues at coordinate 15,733,143 of JAWMAG010000008.1, read as the reverse complement.
GGATATTAGAAGAAAGAACATTTTTTATAGACAGTGCAAATAAACGAAAAAAAAACTGTGAGCTAAGCTCGTTTTGCGTGTTTCGAAATGCAGAAAACTTCCCCAGATCTCAACTATTTCACCACATCATAACAGAAGTCAATATAATAGCTGAAAGACGTGCAATTAAAGAACAGTTGAGAATTGAACCTTGAGCGTAACGGTTCTATTAAAATGGCAGCAAAGATACATATTCTACTTATAGCCACCTTCGTCTTTGTCGCTTTGGCGAACACATGGGTCGACGCAGCCGCAACCCCAGCAAAAGCAGCAGCTAGCGGAAAAGCCGATGAAGATTATTCGTCCGACTATAATGACGAAGATGACAGCAGCACTGACGACCCCAGTTACGCCGATGAAGATAGCAGTGACGCTTCATATGATGATGACACCAGTGACGCTTCCGATGATGATGACACCAGTGAAGCTTCAGTTAATGAAGCCTCCAGTGAAGCTCCAGTTAATGAAGCCTCCAGTGAAGCTCCAGTTAATGAAGTCTCCAGTGAAGCTTCAGTTAATGAAGTCTCCAGTGAAGCTTCAGTTAATGAAGTCTCTAGTGAAGCACCTAGTCAGAACGCTTCTACGCCATCGGTATTAAGTGATGAGCCTAGTCCATCCAGTTCACCTAGTCCACCTGCAGTTAGCAATAGCAAATCATCATCAAGACCAGCTGTTGTAAGTAATGATGAGGAATACGACTATGAAGATGCCAACGATGTGGACGCCAATGAAGCACCTAGTGCGGGCGACTACGATGAATCCAACAAAGACGGTACAGATGAAAACGGTTCGGATACGCCAAGTAAGCTGGAGTAGAGAAAGATTTTTAATCAATAATAGTTAAATATTTATGATTTGTTAATCGCAGAAGAAGGTAATTCCGATAACGGCAGCAATGCGGGGTCAGCTGTGAATTCTGGCGCAGGTTAGTGCAAACCGACATTAAATTGGAAATCAAATCGATAACATTTTGAATTTTTTATGAATTTTTAAGCGCAAACTGGAAATTCTGGTAAGGCTACACCTGCTCAAAGACAAGGCAAACGCCCCTCAAGTGCTCCAGCACGAAAAAATTCAAATGCGCAACGGAAGAAACGCAATCCTGCTGCTGCTAGAAGACCAGCTAATGCTGCTGCCAAGAAACCGGCCAGAAAAAATGGTAAGACAGCTGCTAAAAGACCAGTTAATAGAAGACCGGCAGCTGGTAACAGAAAAAGAGTTGCCAACCGTAGAGGATAAATGTTGAAAAGATCTTCAATATAAGGATGTTCAACACATTAAGAGGGCAATAAAAGAACATTCAAATATAATATATAAATTAAGAGTTATGTGAGTCATAGACCGAGGTTTGAAAATCGTGTTATAAGAGACAAGGTTCATATTTCCATTAAGACTTAGCAAAAATATATGGGGAAATGGAATAAATTACTCTTATCTGGGGCTTGGATGTGAATTTCATTAATTCAAGGGAAAACAGTAGCAAGCTCTATTTGTGTGGGTGTCAGGTAATACATGTAGTGTAATGTCTTAAAAATAAATTCCTCTCAAGATCTCAAAGATTCCTCTTTTTCTGGCGAATTCTGTATTCCATCCTAAAAGAACTGCGCGGACTTGGCGACCAAGAATGAAACATGATAATTTATGACATCATTATATGATGTGAACTAGACGCCAATGAAAACATATGACATCAATCGCAACAAATGATTGTCAGAAGGTGCAAGGTCTGGGCTGTAAGGCGGCTGAGCCAATATTCTCAGCCGCTGTGTTCCTAATAGTTTTTAGCCGGATTACAACACGAGGCCGAGCATCGAGCATTGTGATGTCAGAAAATTTATATCTCATATGTGCTCGCTAATTCCGGACCCTTTTCGACAATTGCTCATTCCAATTTGCTGACGTGTTATTGGTAGCGTTTCACCTTTATGATTTCACCCGGTTTTAGAGCCACATACGTTTATATAGCATGTACTTCTCATACCACCAAATACAGAGCATTACCTTGGCGCTTTGGATATTCGACTTTACTATTAAATTGGTTGGTTAGTCAGGCCTTATAGATAACATTTTGCGCTTAGCGTTGTCGCGTTTTTTTCTAGTGAGGCACAAGAATGACTTCGTTTTGTAGCGTTTAACCAGCATTACTGATCTTCAAAATCGTCTTTCAACGTCTCTATGCTGTAATTTATTTGGATCTCAATTTTCTTGCTTTAAACGTGTTGAAACGGCTAATTGAGTGAATGCTAAGGATTTTGCGAGCTCTCCTTGTTATTGACACATTTTCATCAGTAATGCTTCCAGTTTTTGGCCGCCCAAAGTTGGAGCCGGGACGACATGACTTAGCCGGCGTAGTCAGAATCTTTCACCCTACAGAATTAAAATTCTTCTCCTGAGTATCTCTAAACTACAACTTTCGTTTTTAAATAAACCAGGTAATAGAATGTAGCAATCTTCAGAACGGCCTATTCTTAAGGCAGCACAAGGTGTTCTCTAATTTACTTTAAAAGAAGTGGTTTACACTGTCGCAAATCAATGTTGGATAAAGCTGAGAAAAACTAGATATTTCTCACTTAAATCTTTAGAAATTTTAAGGAAAATTAACAGATGCCTTCGTAAATCGTGTATACCATATAAATATCGACTAGACCAAGGTAAGAAAAGTTATTTTTCTTGTTTTTTTTTTTTTGTTTGTTCTTAAGCGAGATTTCTGAGAGGCAATTTATTACAGAAAGTCGTTTCCTTTACCCAATAATAATAATTCAATCCTAACCACTGTCGAACAAGACATAACTTTCAATAATATATGTATATATCCATGACATGCCAAAATTTTACAAGGTGCAATCACATACCTAAAAATTTATAATTAGACAAGAATTTAAGAAATACTTTAGCTGTAAAGTGCGAAAAAAACTCTTCCAAATTGAAGTAGGCACAGCTTACGAGACTAACCAGCATCGATAAAAGAAAGCACTTCCGTTGTTTTTCCGCTGTTCGGAGTCTTTTGGAGATCCAAAGTGAAACTCTCTCCCTTAACCTACCGTAGAAGTAAAAGTCTTTTCCCTTTTCTGCTTCCACCGTAGGGTATTAATTCGAAAACCTTCAAAGCTTGAGTGTTTTATTCTTGTAGAAAAACTTGGTATGTCTGAATCAACCACTGCAAGCCCTTTCTTTCGAACATACCCAGCGCCATCTCATCAGATGTTCTAATCGTCAAGGCATTTACACCACCAAGCTGTATTGAAATAATGAGCGACTTGTAGAGCTTGATCTTTGTTCGTCGAGAGAGGATTTCACTATTCGATTGACTACACCTACTATCAAAAGTGATCTGCGTTAAATTTCCTACACTTAGTGTCACAGGCTAAGGTATCTTCCTCTTTATGAATCGGGCAGCGCCGAGTTCAGCATCAATAATTGGGATGTTTTCATCCAACCATATTATACAAAGAAGCCGTTGCACGCACTTTGTCAGTTCATCAAAGCCATGTTTGAGTGGCCCAGCCGGTAAACCATTAGCTTCAGCCACTTTGTAATACTTGATGAGGGCAATCGCAATTTGAACTGCAACATAGTCGGGTGATTGAATGTTTATATCATTGCCTTCGATGGTGTATTCGAGATCATTACCTTCGGATAATGCACTACCATTCAATAGGCTGAACAAAAGTACCTTCCATAACCTTGTATATCGATCACCAGATTAGCTCGTATGTAACTTAATTAAAATATAATAACAATAAAAAAACGGATTCCAACACCCCAACCAAGTACTCACCAGATTTTAAAAACTTAATAAATATTCATAGCAAGTTTTCATCTTCTTAACTCCCTTTAATTCGAACCCTAAATGTAGGCAACATTTTTACTTAATAACTGCTTTTCATTATATAAAATTCTTAAATGGTTAATCGTTGCTGGTACTAGACTTAAAGTCCTGATGTAATTAAAAATCATCTTAATTTTTCCATTCATAAGTGTTTTAAGTATGTTAGCAATATTATATTATAACTCTCAGAATAAACATATATTTTTTGACTTTTTTTGTTTTCGAAAAAGATTTAGGATCTATTCTTTTATATGAAATTTTCAATATTGCTTACTCACCGAACATTCGCTAGTGTATGTCGTCGATTCTTCAAATATCTGCTATGGTATTTCTGCAAATCTCCAATGGAGCCCTGTTCGGCCTGCATCTTGGTAGCTGGCAGGAGCTGTGAACTGGACGCGTGTGGCACCGATGAAAGTGAGATGCGATGTAAACCGCCGCTGCTGACGCTGGTCGCAGTATTGGTGTTGCTGCCGTTGGAAGCGAGTGTTTCGTTGGAAGTAGCGCCGCCACTGCCGCTGCCACCGCCACCGCCACCACCACCACTACCGCTACTACCGACGCCTGTGGCGCTACTGCCGCCACCAGCACCACCACCAGCAACACTGCTGCTGGCGCTACTGGGCGCAAGTACGGAACGAGACCAAGCCGATTTATGCTGTTTGCGAAATTTGAGTTTAATGCGGGGCGATGGTGTGGAAGCGCTCTGTGTTACTAACTCCTGATGACCGCCGCTGGTGGGCGCTGAAATCGAAGTGTTGGTGGACTGTGGCGCGTTGGTACTTTCACTACTATCACTAACCGTATTTAGAGTGCCGCCAATAGAACACTGTGCTTGTTCGACTTCGGCGGGCGGCGAGTATTGTTGACGATTGCCAATGTGCTCGGATTCCTCCTCCTCTTTGATGTGCGGTAGTGGCGAGGTTTGTGATTGCGAGACACGTGGCGCTGATTGCGCGGTGGGCGGTGGTGGTGGCGGTACTTGATGTTGCTGTTGTTGTTGCAGGGTTGCTGCTGTTGTATTGCTTGTCTGCCCAGTTGCAGTGGCAAAAGCAGTCACTGCCGACACGTTACTGGTCGCCTTAGTTGGGGAAATTTGTTGTGCGTTCGTGGTATTGACACTCAGCGCGCTGGTGCCGCTGGCGCTCAAAATTTGTGCGGTCTGCAAATGGCTGCCGATAATTGGCAACTGTTGTATGGCTGCTGTAGGCGAGACACTTGCGTCGCTTAGCGTCTCCGGTTCGGCCTTACGTGCGACAATACCGCTGGCAAGTGTTGCGGCTGCGATGTCGGCAACACTCAGTGCCGGTGGTTCGAGTTCATCAGTATCGTTAATAAGGGTTTTCAATGATATGGGCGTAGTTGCGGATGTGGCAATTGTATCCGCTAGAGAATGCTTCTTGCCGTTCGCAGCGACGGCGGCTGCTTCGGCTTCGGCGTCGACGTCAACGTCTATGTCAGCGTCTAGTTCGGCGTAGGGTGCACTGTCACGTGCGTTCTTATCGTGCGTTGCTTTGGTGTGGTGTTTCTTCTGGGTTGCGCTTCCGGTTATGCTGCTGCCGTTGTTCACATCATCCGCGGGCGTTGCAGGCGAATGGGGCGGACTTGTAGCGGGGGCTGCTGAGCCGCCCCCGCGACAAGGTATGCAACAGCGAAACACTGTGCTACTAAAGCACTTTGTCGGCTTTGATTTGCGTCGCTTACCCGATGTTGCTGCTGCCGCTGCTGCTCCTGATGCTGATGTTGACGATGACGAGACACAACTGCCGTTGCCGATGCTATTGCGATTGTTAGTGGCGACGCCACCGCTACCACCGCTGCCGCTGCCACTGCCACTGCCACGTGCGCTTCCACAATTGCTGTTACTATAGATGCTATGACTGCCGCTGAAGCGCTGCGAAGGGAAGTAATGAAATGAAATTACAGGACGAATCTTGGTAGAAGTGTGAACGCAAGCAAAAATTTGATTGAAAGAAAAAAATTTTTTTTTATTTTTTCTAATCCGCTTATTTTTAAGAGCTGTTTCAAGGAGCTTAATCCCGAAAGTAATGATGATTTTGACTCTTCCCTAAAATACGCATTCCGTCCTCTACAACCTCATTCACATTGAAAGACCCAGAATAGGTATACGGCCTCAGGCCATGTGCCATCCAACATGATCTTCAGACCTAGTCGACTACAGCTCCCCGGAATTGAGAGTTGATTCAATTAGCCAATTTACTTCTTTGATTATTTTAAGCTCCGTCTCCATGGGGTTTCGGTAGTGTGTCCACATATAGTTAACTTTTACGCAATTGTTTAAAGAGAACATGCGAACGCTCAATGGGTTAAGGTTTCCATTAGCCTCGGTAATTAGGAGTATCGACTCCATAATATATATATAAACTTCAGTTAGCTTTTCATATGACTGATCCCACCAATAAAGCTTCAAAAAATTATCCTACGAATTATAGGTTATGCACTTGAAACCTCAATGGATTGAACTCAAAGAAAAAGTTTAGCCTCTTCTCCAAATTAAAACGCCATCCTTAAGGGGTAATATTATTATTCCTTCCAATGAGATCAAATATATCAGAGAAATTCTTAAAAAAAACAAAATTAGAATGCCTGCAGGGGGAACTATTGGCTTCACGCAAATATGGTGAGACTCATGCTGGCCTATGCGTGAAGTAAAGTGGACGATACTAAAGAAGATGTACCGTCTTAAACCTCTTTAATTGAAGGCCAAATATACGAGCAGTTGGCATTGCATACTAATCTTCGAAAGGCCGAGGATCGAGTTCTCTTCTGGCCAAATAGCCAATGTTATAGAAAATTCATTTTTGTAATTGCGGTCGCACCTCGGCAGGTAATATGAAGCCCTCCAAGTGTATTTCTAACATGAAAAAAAAGCTAATCGTAAAAATCCATCGGCCATTCAGCAAGAGTAGGGAGAAGACAAGGTCTTCGGATAGCTACATGCCCGGAGATTACAACTACATGGTGTGTCCCAAAAATAACCGAACTTTATATTTAAATCATACAACATACAGCGCCATCTATTGAAAATTTGCAACATTAAAAAGATACATTTATCCTCTTTCAAACGCACCTAACTTCATGTAAGTCGGATGACAGATGTAAAAAAGACAGCCATTTCAATAAAACCAAAAGTGTGCTAATGGTTCCAAAAAAAATGGAACAAAGAGCAAATACGTGTATAAAATTTTGTGTCAAACTTGAAAAAAAATTGAAATTGAAGTTTAAAAAATTAAAAAAAAATTGAAAAAAAATGAAGCAGCCGTAACCGAGGTACTGAAGAACATTTCTATAGATGACATAAAAAAATCTATGCATGCGCTGGTTGATCGTTCCAAACGTTGTGTTGAGTCAAATGGAACCTATTTTGAATAAATAATAACTTTCAAAGATAATATAATGTGTATTTTACTATTTTATATCCAAAAAGTTCGGTTATTTTTGGGACACACCGTGTATATTTCCTATATATTGGGCTTTGATAAGAAAATCTATTATATAGACAACCCAAGGCAATTACAACCATCAACCGTGTCCAAGTATGTGAAAATATGCCAAATCGAGCATACAGTTCTGAGATTAATGAGATGACTCAATCGTTTAAGTGCGGCCACTTGCGGTCTTCTTTCAGTCAATCGACCAAGGCACAAATTCTTTACATATCTGGGTCTTCAGAAGAGCAAGCAGGCCCGCTTAGGTATATGATATCATGAAAGCTATCAAACTACTTTAGCGTTTTTATGGCCGTAGATAGTTTTTAAAATTTATTTAAGAAAAAAGAAAAAAGTTTCTTTGAAAAAAGAAAGAATATTTAAAAAAAATAATCAAAAATAAAAATTTTTACAGGAATTAATTTTTTGGATATTTTATAACACTTCTACTTATATTAACTCTGTTCGGTGCCTTGATAGGCAGTAACAGTTGTTACTGAATTTTACTGAACCGCGAGAGAGAGTGACCAGTAAAATTTGCGGCGAGAGAGCGCAATTTTGACATTTCGTTACTGGCTAATTCGTAATGACATTTCCACCGAACAGAGCTATTAACTATACAAATTTCTAACTGAAAATTTTTTAAAACTCAATTTTGATTCAGATACTTTTTCTTATATTATTTTCATTAATAAATAATAAAACGTATTTTTTTTTTAATTTCTTTGTTATATTTTTTTAAATAATATTCTTATTTTATTTTTATTTATTATTTTTTGTTTTTTTATTATTATTTATTTTTTTTTTATTTTTATTATTATTTTTTTTATTATTAAATATTATATATAATATTTAGTTTATTTGGAGTAGCCAAACCAAACCTTGCCACCAGCCGCTGCTTGGCTTTTTGCTGTATGTTCAAGTTGTTGTTGTTGTTGCTGTTCAAACTTATGTGCGCCATTTTTAAAACCAATGTGATGGGTAATTTTCGATAAACGCATTATAAGCAGTTTTCACTACGCGCGCCAATGACCACTGCACTTCACTTGAATAGACAAATATTTACATCATTTAGCTATATACGAGTATGTATGAATATGCATTTGTTTGTTCGTTGATTTTTATTATAATGTTTTCGAATTTCTCGAATTGTCGTTTTTTATACACACATATTATTATGTCCAATTTCTGGTCTATTGCATTGCAATTAGTGGTTCAAGCAAACACTTGTTGTATCTGAAAGGAAACAAGAGAGAAAATGAATTAAGATTTTTTTATTTTCTTTTAGGTCTTAGTTTTTTCTTCAATATTTTTTTTTTTAGAATTTTTCTTAGAATACTAAAAATGGCAAAATATAAAAATTATTATTTTGAGAAGAAAATATATATATGTAATTATATAAAATTAATAAGAATAATGTGTAGCAGTTAAATAAGGAAAAAATATTATAAAAAATGCTTCGAGTTCGAAAACCTAAAAATAAATTGAAAAAATATGACAGTTCGCATAACAACTCTACATATAAAAAGTTTCGTCATTTATACACGGTTCGTAGAGATAACAAATCTTATTGGAAAACCATTTTTTTTTGTTTAAATTTTGGCAATGTAAAAACGTGTCCTTCGTTCGTACAAAAGTGCAGTACAGTGTATTGTACAATAATTCCAATGAAATCTAACATCATTCTCTACCAATATTTAGTTATTTGATTTGGAAAACAATTTAAGCTTTGGCTTTAATTTTAAGCTCAAACCAACAAGTTCAATAAAAGTAAAATAATAAATATTTACTAAATTGTTAATAAAACAACTGGGCAAATAAAAAAAATATAGTTCGAACAACAGCTGTGCAAACAAACTGCAAATGCCTTTTTCCTCTGCTGATAACGATTTTAGGGCACTGCTAATACAAAATAAGGTTAAATGATATGGTAAATATTTGCTTCATTAAAGGCAAAACGAAACTGGAACTCAATAAAAAAAAGTGAGCTAGTTCTCATTTGACAGTTTGAATGTTGAGTTGAAAGCTTGAAAATGTTTTTCAAAGTTTTGTGTTGCTTCATGCTCATATTTTTCGGTGTACTTTGTAAAGGAACGTGGTCATTGATTCCAGAAGACTATGCAACCTCGTTTACAACGCTTCAAGCAAATGATTATTTTGATTCAGAAGAATCGTGATCTACTTTTATCAAATATTTGTAATTTACTTTGTAATATTAATTTGTTAATAATTTTTTAATATATATATAATTGCAGTATAATAATAATGTATTACTATATAAATAAATCTACTTAAAAACGAAATGATTCAGTCTTTATAAGGTAAGGGAAAGATTCTATAGGGGAGTGCTATCGTATACCTAGATAAACGTACGCGAAGGCAAGAACCCACATTAAAGCAAGCTTCTACAACAGATTGCTGACTCGCAGCTACACCCCGTCAAAAGAAATAGATGTCCTGATCCAGAATGTCTGCTACCTTTGAAATGCTTGCAACACAGTGATTAGCGCGTTTAACGCCAAAATAAAAAAGGAATTTATTTTCGGTGCAAGTGTTGGATATTTCAGCCACCTTAATAAGTAGAGCCTGACCAAAGTCGCCATACTTGGTTTTCACCGGACCCGAAATGGTTACCATTTTGATAGGGAAATGACATGTCTTCAATAGTTAGCTGATCCAAGTATCTTTGATGTCTGCATTGGTAGACACTGTGCGTCATACCGTAAGGAATTTTGAGTTAAATAAAGTCAAATTATTCGATTATTTCAGGAGTTGATAAAATCCGATACCCATTCACTTTTACACTCTTATCGAAGATTATATTATATTTTTACCAGGAACCAAAAGCATTCTTAAAAGCTCACTGTTTGTTGTTGATTATGTGCCATCATGAAGTCATACTTCTTCAAAGGTGAAGACGGAGGGAACGAGACTGTTATTCGTGATGATTACAGAAGTTTTTGTTAGACTGGGCTTGACTGGAAAGTGTTTCAAACAAAACGTGCCTCACAACACCCGAAACAATGGCCTGATTCAGAGGCAAATTCAGTGAGCAGTTCATTTCACGTTTAGGGCCGGTCATTTGGCTGACTAGAACGCGTGATTTGACGTCTCCAGACCATATTTTGTGTAGCTGTAATAAGGTTCAAACGGCCACAGTAGTCAGGAACTCAAATTCAGAGATCTTGGTTTCGCATACCAAAAATTGGAGCTCCTCGGCGGAAAATAGTTTCAGCGTTTACCAAGCGCCGATTATATTTATATATAAAAGACTTTGTCGTGAATAACTAACAAGTCAAACCACAACCCATAATTCTGAAACTTTAAGAGTATCTTCTGGGTATGTCCCAGAAAAACCCGAATATATTTTTAAACCGTTCAAATCACATGAGATTTGGTACAAGGGTAGCTCTTTGCATTAATTGGGATGGAAAGTACTTTTTCTCACGGGAAGTTGGAGTGAAATCGAAACGATGGTTCGGGTTTGTTTGATATATCGAACTTATTTAAGTGACTCCTTGCCATGATTAATATGCGGAAAATTTTTCTTTCTGGAAGTGAACTCGAGACCGATCTGTTAAAGAAAATCGTATTTATGATTCGCTTTGCTTGGTTCTTATACCGCTGAAGCGATTTTCGCCCGAGCTCCTCCTCCAATTTGTGGTTTTGCGTCTTGATGTTTTTCCAACAAATGGAGGGACCTACAGTTTATACTAAGCCGCCTCCGAGGAGCCTTTTATTTCATGTCCGAAATACACTCGGAGGGGTGGACATTCCCCAAGCAACTACAACGAATTAAAACGGTTGTGGTCGAAAGGCTGTGAGCCGGCACAAACTTTGATGCATGCGTTCTAGCCAGGAAGGTGCCAGGAAGGTTGTGTTGTGTCTTTGGTGGGATTGGCAAGGAATCATCTACTATAAGCTGCTCCCATACAGCCAAACTCTTCATTTTGAGCGCCGTACTCTCAGCAGTTCGACGGTCTAAAGGAAGAAAACTCCCAGAACCGCCCAGCTTTGGCCAACAGGAGGAGAATTGTGTTACATCAGGACAACACCAGACCGCACGCATCGATAGTGACTCGCCGGAAGCTCCAAAAGCTTGTTCGGAAGCTGCTTATGCATCCTCCCTATAGTCCGAATGTTAACGATTTGATATTGTCTCTGACGAATGATTTAGCTGGTGAAGAATTGACCTCGAAAGAAGCCTTTGAAAATCGATTGACCTAGTATATTGCCGATAGGGACAGGAATTTCTTTGTTAAAGGCATAATGACCTTACCTACAAAGTGGCATTATCATAAATAGGATAATTCCAACGACAGCAAACGGAACATTTAATTTAATGGGAAAATAATGGATTACTCTTTACTAGACCTAAATTTAATCCCAACATAAAATACCGCAATTTGTAATGCCCATGAAGGTTTTTTTTATTTTGAAAATTAATTCCGAAAGCTCGGAAAAAATCACCTTTTATGTAATATTTACAACATTTGTATGTATCATCTTCGTACAACCAAGCAATGTATATACATACATACATATGTGCACATGCGAGAGGATTAACAAAAGTTCGGTCAGTTGATGACTTTCAATTTGTTTTTGTTGAATCTAAGAATACCAAATACTTTGCAATCACTTTATTAGTCCTCCTTTCAAATTTTAGAACGATCTGCTAAAATGGAGACGAGAAAACGCAAAATAGCTGAGGATAGGTCAGACAAAATTCCACCACCAATGCAAACAGAAATTTAATTTACAGCCAACGCAAATATTCAAGGAATGCCAAATTACATATGGAACGATTGCACAGTTTTTAGAGACTATTTCTAAGTCATTCCGAAGATTCCAGATTGGACATTTTTCAATAGAGGGCGAGCCCCGAGAAGGTCGACCAAAATCTTCCATATTCCCCGGATATAGCTTCTTGTGATTTCTGGTTATTTCCAAAAATTTATAAAAAACTAAGAGGAAAGGTCTTTAATAGCAACGAGGAGATAATTAGTTAATGCTAAAGCAAGATTGTAAAGACTGTTTTCAGAAGTGGATCTATAGGCTTAAGAAATGCATTGAAATCAATGACGTTTATGTAGAGAAGATAAAAAGGACAAAAATTGCGAATAAATACAAAAAAAAACTTTCTGGTCAAGTTCCCGAACTTTTGTTAATCCCCTCGTATATAGAATACATGGAGGATATTCCAATAAAAATATATACATATGTATATATATTTACGTCATATAGGTATGTACATCTATGACAGCAATCACGAAACAACAATTTACAATTGATGACAAAGCTAAGAGCATACATATACATATATATACATATGTATATGCGTATCTATGCGAGGAGCGATTGTGAAAGTATACCACACTCCATGTCAGTAGCCAGTTGTTGATTGCGTTTTCAAATTGGCAGGCAGCAGCCGTTAGAAGAGCAACACAAATGGGAATACAACTATCTGGCACACACACATACACACATACACATATGCGCATAAATATACCATACATACTAGGTATATAACGATAAGGCAGTTAGAAAACATTTTTTAGAACAACTGAGCATTCGACTAACGTGACGGTAAATTGTCACAAGTGACAGCTGTCAAAGATGTGCACAGTTAGCATTTGAATGAGCGCGCACGAGGATCTCCGAATGTATAAATATGCACATATGTACGCTGGTGTACATACATACTATTGCAGCGTGGGTTCTATGCCTCCACACGTACGTCACTTAAAGGCGCTAAAAGTGTGATAAGATTTACGTGAATAAAACGCAAATTACTTTATGGTAAACCAAAATTATGCCGAAAAGGTGCTAACAATTTCCGTGGAAAATTGCATAAGACATAGGTACATACCTCAAGGCGGACACGGCGTTCGTTCTGAATTTGGCATAAATTGCGCCCAGAAATTTACTAACTAATGAATTGCAAATCAAAATCACGACGTATTTCGTTGCGGGGGGCAACGTGTGTGCAGGGAAAATAAGTCAAATCAGCTTATTTTCTCAGTTTCAATCTATTGGCGGTTCATTAGTGTCAAGATAGTGAATGTTGCTATGAACTGAGCGACAATATTGCCAACGTTTAGTGCTTTTACAACAATTTTTTATAAATGTTTACACAGAAGTAGAACATCGAGAGCGCAGTGAAGGTTCTTCTTCTTCTCTCGAAAACTTCCAAAGTCTTTAATTTTGATTTTCCGGCTGCTTAGACTAAAAAAGCATCTATTGGTAGAAGTGAGAGGGTTGGCTATCATTTTTGTTGGTGGTAAATGGTTCTAAGATGAACGAAATTGTGGATAACTTCGCAGTTCGCAGTTGAACTATAAACTGTTATATATTATTCAAGATGCGACTGTTTGTTGGGATAGTATGAGAAAGCGCATCTTGCCGCTGTTCACTAGTCGACTCATTCGCTTCACTTCCTTAGGCAGTGAGCAGAAAACAGAACTTACAACGTGGCTGTTGAGCCGAGTGATATCGATGTCGTCGGTACACGGCAGTAGTTGTATGCTCTTATGGAAGATTGTACTTTATCTATTCAGCTCTGCAGCTCGTATGCTGCCCAGCGTCAGTTAATGATGCCGTAAATGTTTTCGAAAGTTCGAAATTCACATATAACAAAATAAGGATAGCTAACGCTGTCGAAAGCAGCTTTAAAAGCGGCGAAGAGGTGTTGTGTATCGATTCTCTTTTCATGGGTCTAATCTAAGATTTGGTGCCTGGTGGATATCTGGGCAATTAATCGAAAGCAACCATCAACTCAATAAGGATGGAGTTTTCTTACGATTCGCTCGAATGAACCTTATATGCGATATTAAGGTGACTTATATCATGACAATTGATGCAGATGGTAGCGTCTTCGTTCGACAAGTTTTGAAAGTACCTAAATATGTATTTTGATTGCTCTTGCTACCACTTTGATGTTCTACAAGCAAGCAATCGCTATTCGAAGTTGGTCACAGTCCTTCATTGCCATCGCTTTGAGTTCCGATTCAGCTATTTTCAGGTATTTCACCTTCACTGTAATTCAATATACTCTAAGCCTTAGTCGCTCTAACACCTTTTTAGGTCTTACATGAGTATATTCCGATTTTGAAAAATATTGTAAGTCGCTTCCCTCTTCAACTCCCCGAATTCCCCCCTCACAGCAGACTTTGATATTGATCATGACGTTCCGAGGTAGGTAATCTGATATAGCAATCATCAACAGCTCATCTCTCGACCTTATCAAAAACCAAAGAGATTGAAATTCTTCCCTATAATTCTTTTATTCATATAGTTCCCTTACGCAAAGGCAGGTGTGTGTCTTCACTGCGACAATATGATGATCAGAGTCAATATTGGGTCTTCAGAATGCATGTTGAATCTGAATTTTATTATAACATGGTAAATTTGATTATGAGATTTTCCATTCGGAATCAACCGTGTAGCTTTATGAATTCTCTTATGAGATGTGGATATTTTGGTCATCCAAACTTGGCCTCGACTTACCCAACGTATATCCTGCATAAAATGACTCAACACACGGCACTAACCACCTCTTTGCTTAACCCCCTAAAACCTGCACATCTAATTTCCTTACCCTCTGGTACGCACTCGTCGAAACAGCGGTTTACCTGGATGTATTAGACTAGTATTGCCTACTCTTAAGTGGGGTTGGTGAGTCGCTCCAACAAATCCAAAATATTAGGTCAAGTAAAAAGTTCGTTCGGTTTTTCATTGACTTTTCAAAATATGATAACTTTGTGTACATTTGTCCGATTTAAGTCAAATATGCGCCGTTTTATTTGTAAACTTGTTGCCAACGAGATGCCAACTTCATTATACCACTTTCGTAGACAGCTCGGAGAGCCAATTTTCCCAGGCCTCTCTTGAGGCCAACTTCTCACCATTAAGCGCGTTCGCCATGGACAGGAAAAGATGGTAATCACTTGGTGCCAGGTCCGGACTATAAGGTGGGTGCATTAGGACCTCCCATCCGAGCTCCTGGAACTCGTAGTAGATGATTCCTAGCCAATCCCACCAAAAACACACAGCAAAACCTTCCTGGCTCGACCACCGTTTCCGCCGGCTCACCGCGTTTCGACCACGACCGATTTCGCTTGACGTTGTATCGTAACACTATTACTATGGAAAATATAAATAATATAAATTCACTGGTACCAATGTTTGGTACCAGATAGAACCACAATTCAAGCGCCGTAGAAGACGATTCTTTTTTGAAAGTTTATCATTGTGACTGAAATTTCCGACTGTCATTCCAGGAATACTTTCTTTGAAATCCTGATGTCAAAATCTGAAGCCATGATTTGAGCAACGCGGCGGGGGCAGTGCTCTTGAGTATGCGCCAGTCACTCATAAAAGTGATTTTTGGTCACATCGTCCCCTTCTGTCGACGCATATCAATCTTAAGCTGAAAAACCTTGCACTGAAATGGATTGAGGACAAGACGTTCGACCCCCGCGGTACACGATAGAACGTTGCGTCGGAGATTTGCTCCTACGATATATCAAACCGCAAATTTGCGTTGCTTTAAATGGTCTCTGTAATATATGTCTGGGGGACTCACCTCTACTTTTTAGAGGACAATATTGTCACCATTCGTTTTAGCGAGGACATCAACCAGCCAGGTAGCGGTAACTTCTTTATGAAGGGAACAAATCGTAATCCTTGCCGTGGTTGTTATAAGTAGGAGAGGTTTATCTGTATGATTTTTTACTAGATTGGGTTTAGAGTTTTTGGTTCGCTTGTCATATCCTTTTTAGATAATTTAAGTCACGTATGTACATATTCTTACTAATTCCATACAAGAAAGCTCCCTTGTATTAAGCTGTATATTTGCAAATTTCATTTTCTCAATGCGATTCGAATTTGAATTATTCCCACACACTTAATCACGCTGACCAATAAAGCTTATCTGAACTGTAAATGTGACCACTAATTTATTAGGTGCACAAACAACAATAAGGATGCGATTTGGACAACCTTATGTAAACAAGTTTGAACGTACACACACATACTCGTATACCCAGAGCTATGTTAAGAGTTAGGCTAGTAATAATTTCCTGAAGCAATCGTGAGGAAGTTCTTACATACAGATATTCAAATTATATGTATGTATTTATATATATAAGCTTGTGGGCATGCAACAGGCCAAGCAGGTAGTAATCATATACAGATATATATAGGTATATGCATGTATACTTTTGCGGCTTTTCGCCTAATTTGGTTGGTTTAGCTAGTTTTGTTATTGTACGTGTAGTTCGGTTTGCTTGTTTGTCTGGCAAATTTCACGGTACATTGAAATGACATTAATGTATAATTCAAAAGGTGCTCATTAGCTTAATGACTGTATGTTAGAGCATGTCAAAGGTTTTCGTTGTTGGTTTTTTTTTTTTTGCCACATTTTCGAGCTGTTGCGCCTAGAAGTATACGCACATATTTTTATATATTTTTTTATATTTTCTTGTCCTTTCACTTTGACGCATATCAAAAATTACTCAAAGTTGAGCTTATGCTTGCTTTATTCTGCAAATATTTATTTTTGCAACAGTTTCAGTTTAGTTACGAATTTAAATGTAGAAATGTCTACTTTGTCGGCTTGTTTGCATACATTTTTAATAAAGCTTTGAGATTTGTAAGCTTTAAAACTCTTGCTAATCGGCATGCACAAGTAAATGAGTTGAATGTAAATGTAAAATTTTACAGCAAGTTCTTAGGTGTTAGCTTAAGTATCCAGCAGGGAAAAATACTAGTTATTAACTAGTTCAGCTTCCATCTATTTTCCATATAAGCAACTCCTATTTTTAACACGACGATGTTCTACGAACTGTCAACTGCCAATCTATGCATCAGCTTCATACTAGTTAAATACCAGTTAAAGATATACCACTTACAATACAGGCTCGTTTATACCAGTTGAGAGCAAATTCTCTTCAGACCAGTCTGCATTTAATTAGTCAAAACTCAGTTATATTGATTCCGGCATTATAAATGGTTGAACCGATAATGAATTTTTTTGTGGGTGTTCAGGTAGATTTGAGAGTGGTTTTGGAAAAACTCCTTTCACGGGAAGTTGATTAGTGGTCAACTTATTTGAAAAACGCACTTTCTTTCCAGGAAGTGGATCAGCTATCGATCCATGTATTTGAAGTTGAATTAGGACAATTACAATTGAACAATTATAAAGTATCACAGTAATATGTTGTTGTTGTTCTTATTGTAGCTGCAAGTGTAACAATGCGTAGTCAGAGCTTCTAGTTACTCTTGGCGAACTAGTGCAGATTTGTTTACCGAAAAATACTAGTATAATCCCAGTCTTTGACATACTAGTATTATTTGTTCTTTAAATACTAATAACGGTAAATTAAAATATGCATAGCTCACAATTTTTTCAATTTTCAACAAAACACGACAAAATGCCGAGATTTACATAAGAGTTCAAGAAGGAGCATACACGTGTAGAACCCCAATATGATCATGTGACCGATGCACAGAGTATACTGAGCTTATGAAAGGTACACCTCTCCAACCTGTTGAATGGCAGGGAATTATACGCAGGTGGTGTATCCGAATTCCCAATCGATGACGATGAAATAGATGCTCCATCAGCTAACTTTGATGAATCAAATTCCCGCATAAAGAATCACAAAGCCATGAACTCAGTTAGTTTGCAGCCCATGGTAGTAAAGTAAGGTGCATGTATCAGCTTTTTGATAACACATACTTTTGTATATATACAGTCTAAGCAAAGTGTAATAAAATACCATTTCCAATGGGTTGACTAGAGGTTGGTTCAGTATCCCGTATTGCCCCCAGACATTTACCAGACGCAAACTGTTGCTAACATCAAGACGCATACCACAAATTGGAGGAGTAGCTTGGCGAAATCACTTCAAATATATTGTCAAAATCTCCTGAGAAAAGGATCGAAGCCTCACCTCAACCAAAGACACCCTATCAAGCAAGCTTTATCACTAATGGGTAAGTTCTCTCCAAGTCATTCGCCACCAAGCGAGGTTCAAGAAAATTTAACTTCCCACTTTGCGATTCTAACCTAATGTTGGAAAATATAATTGTGCAATAAAAGCCTTTCAAAAGCAAAGAGCTATCTGCATATTTCTGACAAATTACTTATCTTTAAATTTTTCAAATGTAACCTTCTCAAATTTTCACCCAAAATTTATGTTGAACCTTTAATTCTTTAAATACAACAAAAGTCAAAATGCCTGTCAGTCAAGAAACATAAAAATTCCCAAAATTATTTTGCTCTTCCCAAATGAATTAACGTCAAATTTCTCAGAAATTCACCACGGCTTAGTCGGAAATTTGTAAAGTAAGCATAAAAGGGAGCAAAAGAGCGAGAGGTGAGAGTGAGAATATTAAAATAAATTAGCTGCCAACAATGAACAGCATTAACCGTAATTTCAGTAGAATTGTAAATATTCACAAATTGTTAACAGAAATTAACTTTACACACCTACATACCTATTTACATAGAGGGTTATTCATTTTGCGGTTTCGAAAATAAACGTAAATAAAGTGCATTTTTTTAGTTTGAACCACGCCTTATTTGTGAAAAACTATATCATTTAAATGACCGCCTCGTGAAACAAACAATTTTTTTTTTATGTAAGTCTCTTCAATTACATGAGAATTCTTGGAGTCCCAATTTCGAAAATTTTGCTTATTTGCGAATGACCCGAGTGGAAATGCGCTTCGTCGCTGAAGAAAATGAAAAATTACCATTCACTGCTTGTTATTCAAGAACCCAATCGACGTATGTATGACGTAGTAAATGTTCAGTTGGTTCCAGTAGCTCGTATTATTTTCTCCAGCATTTAATTAAAAAAGTCACACGATAAAAAGTCGCCTTGTCTGAAACCTCGTTTGGATCGAACGGCTAGGAGAAGTCCTTCCTGATCCTGATGGAACTTTTAGTGGGGTGTAGTCAAGCTTCTGGGTTTGCTGTAACGGCCGCGAGGCTATGCTCAATTCCTACTCTTGCGTCCACGTCACGCGCCCTGGAAACGTGGGCAACCCTTGTGCAAGATGGGGTAACCAACCCTTGTGGAGCTTTGGGTCACGACTAATGAGAAAGAAAGCTTCAGTGGACCCACTCAGATTTATTCGTTTTAAGGGTCCGCTGAAGTCTAATTGCAACATATGTGAACCATTTTTTATAAATGCCTGCTTTTTAACTAAAACAAAATATATTTCGATTGACAGTTAAGCTTGACAGTTGCGAAAATACAGCCCTGTACTTTTGAAACCACGAAATAGATAACCCTAAATTTACATAAATATTTAAATATTATAAACCCAAAAGGCAAGCCGTTAGCTTTGCTGCCGCAGAAAGAAGCCTAGCAAACTTGATGACGAACAAAAAACGTAGAACAAGAAGAAGAGGAAGAGGAATCGACACAGAACCTGATTCCTCTTCATCTTGTTCTACGTTTTTTTGTTCGTCATCAAGTTTGCGCCGAAATGTGTGTCTCAGTAATTACCGTGCAATAAGTAAATTAGTAAGCCTTGTTGTTATTGTTGTAAATATATATGTACATTCATCGTTTTGTGCTCTCACCCGAGATTCTGTTTAATTTAAAGCGCAATTTCGTCTACAAAATATTAACTGTTTGTTATGCAAAATATTTCCAGAAATACTGATTAAGTCGACGTGAAGATGTCTTTGGGCATATTGTTGTTGTAGTTGTTGCTGTCGGCAGTGCTGCTGCTGCTGCTGCTGACCAACATTTTTGAATTGCCCATAATTTGTAATAAAGAAATTTGGCAATAATTCAAAATGAACTGCCAACGTGTATCTCGGCGTTTAGACCGTTAGTTGCTACATGTCAGTCAGTTATTGTTGTTGTTTCAAAAGAAAGAAAAAAAATTAATGGTAACTGAATTTGACATTGATGTTGCACGTACTTGCCAGTCTTACCGTTATATTAGCTGCCGCTAATTGTTGTTGGTTTAGCAAGTCGCCTGAGTGTTTCTCATTGCTTTCGCTCAAATTTTGTTGTTTTAAAAGCCACAATTTGTTGGTATATTGTCCGTTTGACTTTTTGTTGCTCTTTTTTTTTGTGGCATTTAAAGTTAATTACCGCTGAAGCTTTTAAGGTGAATTTCTGAGTGAGAATGGAATATGTTTTGTGAATTTTGTCAGTCAATTTTGTGTGCTACAGTGCACAGCAGTAGCCGCGTGGCCAGCAATAGGTGTTATCTGATTGCCTTGGGTTTAGACCGAATCACATTCAAAATTATAATCAAAAGCCCAACTTCAGCCTTTGTGTATAGACCACTCCATTTCGGAATTGGCACTAAAGAGCGTTGGAGAGTGAACTTCTCTACAGCTAAATGGAAATATCTGAGTCGGAGTTTTGTGTCGTAAACTCACTACTAGCCCAGTTTCCAGAGTTTTATGACAGCGTTGCTCTAGTGTATCATCAGGTATTTATCCCAAAACCAAGTTTGCTTGAAGGCCTCTCGAAGAGCTTATGATAAGCTGTGGTTAACTTGAAGAATAAATAACAGCACTCTTTAAGCTCGGGTCTGTAAAGAGTTTACAAACATGGGTTTCCCAATTTAATATTAGACCACATGTGATCTCCTCCTGGGCAGACGTAGCACGTGAGCACACCGAGTGCTATATTTTTTCTAGGGAATCCTCGACTGAAAGATTCAACTGGCATGCTAGCTTACATTCGTTTGGTAGGTATGGCCATATTCGTAAGATGACAGTAGAAACAAGTCATGATTTTCCCCTTTTGCGAAGTTGAAGAACCCTCAACTTAAACAATCCTTTAACAAAGAAAATCCTATCGGAAGAAAATCCTTTCGGATGGTGGATGGCGGCCTTGAGTGGGAACCTGTCTTCTTTTTCAATGACCCGCCAGTCTTCTCAAACTTTTACACATCGCCAATTGATACACCACATGAAGACAGCTTCTTCTTTACGTGATCTTTCCAATTAACCAGAAGTCACTGCGTCTGATAAATATTTAAGCTTGGAATCTCCCTAAAAGCAAAAAAATCGGGAAATTAAAAAGGCCGCTGCTATCAACATGTTGATGTCTGAATATGCTCTGTGACAAAAAAGGGATAAGTAACGGCAAATCTAACCAGAAAACTATGACGTCCTACGGAGCAATTGCCTATCAGTCGGTATTCACGCAGTACTAGTAGTGGAAAGGGAAAGTACTTCAAAATAAAGGGTGAAACACGGGATCTCTGCCGACGTTAAGCGAACTTGCCAACTATCTGTCATGTATTTCTTCTAAGATGGGATAAGTCGATAAAAACCCTTATTGTAGAGGATGTTTGCAGAGCGTACTACCCTCTGTCATAGCGACGTCGAAACAAGCCAAGAAAAATTTATCGTACGTCGACTTCGGTTGCTTCACAATAAATATGGACACTCTACTTCTTAGTTTAGGTTTCAGGAGACGCCAAAGATCAACTCTGGCTTCCCCTCTTCGGAAGTAAGAGCGAACTTCCAGAACTCATAAGATGATGGACGAGTGCAAGCAATGAAAAAGGAACTCCATAATCTTTTTATTTTTGTGAAGGTTCCCGCTTTTAAGCTAGTTTAAATGTATCTCAGCGCCAACATAGAGCTCATCATAATGAGCACAAGTATTCAAATCAAGTGACATATGCGCCACCTGGCGTGTAAAATGTTTCTGCTTTAAACAAATAAAACATTTTTACGCAAAATCACTGGCTTTTCTAGTTTTACATATTCCAAATATTAAGCAAAATTTTTTATATTATATTATGCAGTCATAAGAATCTCAATTACCGCAAAATGCAAACTTCAGCGCTTGAAATTTTTATTTTTATTTCTCATTTCCTCGTTTGCTTTTTGCTTTTCTTCCTTTCTCTTAATGGTACTTCAAGTAGCGTGATTTATTTTATTTTAATATTTTCTCCAATATTTTTTGCATTTTCTTACCGCTGAGTATTCGCACTTGGGCATCATAACTCGCTGTTCAAGAAAATTAATATTATGACATCTCAAAAGGACTCTTAATGTTCAAACGCCCAGCAAGAATGCTAAAGTCAAAACCAAAAGGGTTTAAAACACAACAAAAATGGTAAAAGAGAAAAAATTTTCATGACAAAGGGTATGAAAACCCCACATGTACAATATTCTTCATTAAACATTAAAATATTAAAGATACGCTAGCAAATCATGACTAAAAGGTTTGCCTGTGTAAATATTTTAATGACATTACATTTTAAAATGTATTAAGTTTCACGCTACACACAGAAATGTGTGTAAAGTTGTATTTTGAAGGTATATTATTTAATAAAAAAAATTAAATAAATTAAAATAAAATAAAATAAAATTAAGTTAAATTAAATAGAATAAAATAAAATAAATAATATTAATAAAGAAAAAATAAATTAAAATAATTATAATTATATATTAATTAATATTATATTAAATTGAAAAAAATAAAATTCAATTATAATTAATTAATAAAAAATTAAAAAAATGTTAATTAAATAAAATAAAATAAAGTAAAATAACATAATATAAAATATAATAAAAAAATAAAATAAAATAAAATAAAATGAATAAACTTAAAAAAGCAAAAGTAAATTAAAATAAAAATAAATATATATTTTGAAATTAAATAAAGTAAAATAAAATTTAATTTACTAAAATAAAAAATAAATAAAATATTATAATTTAAAATAAAATAAAAAAATTAATGAAATAAAAAAAATAAATATAATAAAAGAAATTCAAACAAAATAAAAAAAATTAATTAAAAAAAAATTATGAAATGATTAATTTAAATTAAATTACATAACATAAAATTATATTAAATTAAATAAAAAATTAAATAATATCTATTAAATTAAAATTAAAATAAATCAAAATAAAATTAAATAAAGAAAAATACAATTAAATTTAAAGTAGAAGTAAAATCAATAAAAAAGTGAAATAAAATATAATATATTAATATGAATTAAAATTAAATAAAAATTAAACGAAACAAAGAACAATAAATTTAAATTTTAAAATTAAATAAAATAAACTATAAATGAATTAACTTAAATTAAATTAAAATATAATTGAATATGAATTAAACTAAAATCAAATAGCTTAAAACAAAATAAAATAAAATAGAAAAAGCAAAATAAAATAAATTAAAAAGAAGAACAGGAAATAGAATAAAATAAAGCAGTATTAATTTATATTAAATTAATAAACTGAATTATATAAAATTAAATTCAAGAATGAAAAATAAATATGCAAAAATATAAAAATAACAAAAAATAAAAAAAAATTAATAAAATTATGTATGTTTGTGCACGATATATTGCAAAACTACTTAACCAATTTCTTAAGTGATTTGGTCCAACTTAAAAAAAATTATACTTTTTTCCAGGAAGTAGATAAGGGGACTGGATTTATAGATTGCTCTTTACATAAATTAAGTGAAACAACAAAAAAATATAAAATTTAGAAATCTTATCAAAATATCACGCGAATAAAGTCGCGGGCAAAAACTAGTCACTAAGAAAATTTTTATCATACCTTTCCTGCCTTTGTTGAAGAATATCTGTGAAGTTGTGGAAAGTCGGAAAATTATTGGCTACTTTTACTTCTACTTTAAACTTTTTAGGTTCTTAAGCTTATTCTCTACACTTTTGGGTTTATATTGGAAGAAATATTTACTGATAAAATCAAGCGCAGTGATGCCAAAGTAATATATATTTTTTACAGTTATAAAGGTAACTCTTAATTAAATTAAACTTCTAATCGTAAATAATTTTCTGTCGTTCTTCTCTGTCGCCATGAAAGGAAGTCTATTCGTTTATCGAAATAAACAATCTTGCTATTTTTAGTTTTACTTTAACCCTTATATTTCATCGGCTTGTGTATACACGTCATAAAGGTTTACACAAATACATATATACAAATGTACAAAATTATACTTGTATGTTGTATTTGTCATTTATTTGCCACTCTATTTTATCGCTCCTAATCTCTTTGATTTCAACAACTTCTCCAACCAGCATTTGGAATCGCCTGCATATTTATCCTATTTATACAGTATCCTAATTTTTTTTATTTTGGTAGTCTGTGTTTGATTGTGTGTATTTTGAGCTTTTCATCTGATTGCTTGCAATGTTGATACATTTTTTTTATTTACAAACAATACGAACGATGAGAGTTTAACAGGTGTTGGGATCCTCTAGCACACAAAAATTCTTTTCTTTTTGGGAAAAACTCGTAATTATACACGAAAGCACTTAAGAACAAAACTTTATAGTGGCAAGTTCACCGGCGGCTCCGCACAAATATTTAATTAAATTTCAAAAAATAAACATTTTACCCATTTTTTTCGCCAGTGTAAAAATTTTTAATAATATTATTGTTTTTAATTTTTTTGTCAGTATTTTATTGCTGCTAGAGAAATTTTAAAATTTGAGAGAAATCGCCGAGTCAATCGAGAGTCATACGTAGGAGACAATATAGCCCTAAATCGGAACTAATGAAAGTCGTTTTCGTACAAATTTCCTATGTCAGGATTTACTGCTTTGGCAATTGGAAGGTCAGAGTTCGGGTCCTGAATCGAACAACATAAAAAATTTAAAAAAAAATTTATTTTTTAGCAGGCAATATCAAGCTCTTTGAGTGTATTTCTGGCATGAAATAAAAGCGGCTCAAAAAAAACCATTAGCCTTTCGGAGGAGGCACTCCATTTTTTGGAGAAATATCAAAATACACCACAAGTTGGAAGAGGAGCTCAGACGGGAATTGCTTCTGCGATTTTATCACTATTGACGGTCACAACTTTGAAGTCGCAGATAATTTCGAGTATCTTGGAACTAGCATTAACACCAACAATAATATCAACATTTATATCCAATTCAGAATCGCTTCTGCCAACAGGTTCTGCTATAGACTGGGTGGGCAGTGAAAACGTAAAGTTCGTTTTCGACGAAAAAAAGACAAAACCCTTCAAGTCCCTCATCATTTCTGTGAGGAGTTTTCGAGACAGCGGCAACTGTGAGTACTGTGGTCGATAAGACGATGAACTGTACGAGATGTACGGCGACATTGGCATATGTAGTTTAGCAAATCAAGTTACTGCGAATACGCGGACTTTGTCCGACTGGATGAAAGCACTCCAGCTTTAAAAGTTGTCGATGCTGCACCCGCCGTTAAAAGCAAAGAAAGAAGAAGAACATCCCCACTCCATTGGAAACACCAGGTGGAGAAGGAATCGGCTGTACTTGGCACTAAACAGCGAAAGGAAGGAATGATGGAGCGCTATTGTTAGTGTAAGCGGTGTCTACGCCTGTGAAGAAAGAAATATGATATCTTCAAAAATACATAATTGTTAAGCTCAAAAGCTTTTAGGGATCCCTGTGCAGGAAGATGTTTAACCTGACTTCGAGTCTAAATTGTTAACGAGGACAAAATAGTTGCCTTCTGGCAAATAAACAAATAGTCGCCGCTCATTTCGGCTCACGTAACTAAATGAAATGCTGAGTCCTTTCTCGATGAACTAAATTTCTCTCTATAAATCTTTCATAGCCGTGCTTTCGTATGATGCAGAAATGTCCCTGTCTGCGCTGGCTTGGATATGCAGTTCGCAAGGCTGAAGATGCTCCACTGAAAACATCATTTGACTCGGCAATCTGAGGTGGACAACGAAAGCAAGGGCGCTCCTAATCAACATGCAAGAGACCTAAAGGACCTGTCTGCTCTTAGTCTAAATAACAAGACGAAGGAGATTGGTGAAATTTTGTTGTTTTTGGCCCAAACCGACAAACCGCTGTAGAGCCAAAGAAACAAAGAAAATTAAGTTGCAGATTTAATTCAGTTCGGGTAAAAATATTTTGATATAGTGGATGATTCAAAAGTTTTTAAAATAGCGGAATCTCCTTTCTCCGGTACCAAGAGAAACGACCACTAAAAGGGTACTAAGCAGTTGATTTTCTGTTATTCTTCCACTCTAACCCATTTAAATTCAATTCATTTGAAATATTCTTCAAACAGTTCGCCATCAAAAATATGTTTATAGCATTTTTGTTAAGTCAGTGGTCGGTTTTATTGACTTCCTGTTGTCGGCTTAACGTCTGCTTTGTCATTCGTAACAATCAGAAGGCGGCGCTAAGTGTTTGAATTACCACCGCTGTTGGCGCGCGATAAAAGAGCGAAATAAACTAGGCGTTTTGTCACATAATAAATGCTGAACGTTCTTCCTCTATTTGAGTGTTTTTTTTTAATTTTTAATTAACTTATTTTGTTTTTTGCTAAGCCGTTTTATTACTCAATAACAACATGTTTTGCAAGAGAGTGCATAAAACGAGTAATAAAGTGAATTATTTATGACTAAAAATATAATGACTAAATAATATCGTCTAGGTTTCATTCTACCTTTTCTTCTAGGAATGCTTACGATAAATTAAATAGTTTTTTATATAAATTAGCAAAATTTCAAAATTTTAGATTGTGCGATAAACATTATCGTCTCGAAGTTGATCGAATTATTTGGAAAATTATGCATATGCTTGATTTTGATCATTTGTCTAAATGGAATAGTTTTGCTTCCTAGAAATGGACCTAGTTCGATTTCCTCGAAATATAAATAAACTCCCTTCACGAGAGAGGAATCATAAACAGAATGATGAAAATTACTATGATCAGGATATAAGCTTAGATCGAACGGCACTTTTTTTATAAGTTTAACTTGAATACAAATAAGCATAGATATGAATAGCGAAATTGTACATAAACAAATAAATAGTCAGATCAATAATGTAATAAAAAAAAACTTAATATTAAGCCAAGTAAGCCATGGTGGTCAGCCTCGCCGACTTTCCTTTTTTCATCGACATTTTCGACAATTGGTTTTCCACACAGTGGAGCATTTTTAGCATCAAAATTACCGAGAACGAAATCGATAAAACGAAAATTGTTTCTCAATGAAGTTACGTGCTCAATATTTAGACTGAGGTGAGGCTTAATTCGGTAAAATATTAGGCCGAGTAAGAAGTTCGTTCGGTTTTTTTATTGATTTTTCAAAATATGATAACTTTGTGTACATTTGTCCGATTTAAGTGAAATATGCACCGTTTTGTTCGTAAACTTGTCGCCAACGAGATGCCAACCTCATTGTACCCCTTTCATGGAATGCTGCGTCCCTATTGGCAAAAAAGTCGAAAAGCCAATTTTCCCAGCCCTCTCTTGAGGCCCACTTCTCACCATTAAGCGCGTTCGCCATGGACAGGAAAAGATGGTAATACCTTGGCGCCAGGTCCGGAATATAAGATGAGTGCATTAGAACCTCCCAATCGAGCTCCTGGAGCTTCTGGCGCATCACCAAAGGCGTGCGTGGTCTGGCGTTGTCCCAATGGAACACAATTCGGCCTCTGTTGATCAAAGATGACCTCTTCTGGATGCGTGCTGCCTTCAAGCGGTCCAGTTGTTGGCAGTAGAGGGCTGAATTGAGCATTTGGCCACAGAGGAGCAGCTCATAGTAGATGATTCCTTGCCTATGCCACGAAACACACAGCAAAACCTTCCTGGCCGTCAAACCTGGCTTGGCCACCGTTTCCGCCGGCTCACGGCGTTTCGACCACCACCGATTTAGCTTGACATTGTCGTAAGTGATCCTCTTTTCATCGCCAGTCACCAAACGCTTCAGAACTGGGTCGATTTTGTTGCGATTCAGCAGCGATTCGCAGATGGAAATTCGGTCCATCATGTTTTTTTGCCTTAGTTCGTGTGGCACCCAAACATCGAGCTTCTTTTTGAATCCAAGGTTATGCAAATAGTTCCAAACGGTTTTCTGGCTTATCTTTAGTTCCTTAGCAATTAAATAAGTGCTCACGTGACGGTCTATTTCCACTATTTCCATGATTTTATCGCAATTTTCGACGACAGGTAATATATTTCTTCCCTTCCTAGAAAATTGCTGAAAACCCCCGTTTTTCTGTTTCTAAAGGAGACTACTGCCTTAAGTAATCCTCCCACCATCATCTAAATGCAAAGCAAAAAAACTCAAAACTTCTCTACGCTCATTTCATATTCCATTTTAATAGTTTCCGCTTAGCTCAAATTTGACTATTTAAATTAACTTTTCGAACTTTATGAATTCAAATCAACCCATTCAAATGCTAATGAGGCGGAGGAGAAGAAAAACACTTCAAAACTTCCACTTCACTCGCTCACCTGCCAACTTAATTTACGACAAACTTGTTAATTTATACTTGCACTTCATTTAACACCAAAAACAATGCACACCGATATTTACAATAAAAACAAAAACAAAAATTGTAGAACAAATAAAGGACATCAGCAAATACCTTATGGCGTTTGAATTTCCAACTATTGAGTGCACTCAAAATACTTTTCCACTTCCGCTCATAAGTTTTCCACTGTAAACGCGGACAAAAAAGTGTTTTAAACGAAAATTCACGAGTTCTGAAAATTTGAATGGCAAGCACATACAGAGAATACATATACATATGTGTGTATGTGTGTGTGAAAAGTCAATAATTCGCACGTGGTGAAAATAGTAGTGGTGAGAAGCAAGAGGAAAAAGAGACAAAACGTTCAATATTATAATACTTATGGTGGGGGAGAGAGAGAGAGAGCGCGACATAGTGTGTATGAGCGTAGGTGTGAGTGAGGGG
Organism: Ceratitis rosa; assembly: GCA_037013455.1. Classification (NCBI taxonomy): domain Eukaryota; kingdom Metazoa; phylum Arthropoda; class Insecta; order Diptera; family Tephritidae; genus Ceratitis; species Ceratitis rosa. Next base: position 15,704,139 of record JAWMAG010000008.1, on the reverse strand, counting down.
AGTTATTTAAATGACTTACAAATTGTTGCTGTGAATTCACACAAAAGGTATTTAAGTCTCATATATCCACAAAGTCACTTCTAATCGCCTCAATGTACATAGACTACGCCATTTTAATACTATTTGTCATTCACGATTGACTTGAGAATTTGGTAAATTCATCAATCTCACTCACTTTTACGAAAATAAATTGATGTTTAATTCATAAATGTTAAATATTATTTTCATTTCATTTCTCATTCTCATTTTTTCGCGCCATCGCTATTGAGAAGACACCATTATGACAGAGTAAATACGTTAAGCACATCAATAGCACCAGCACTAAGTGAACACGCAAAATGCATAAAATTCTGTAATATTTATTCTAGAAATTGCTACTGTCCTATACATCATTGTGATGGTGCGCTTTTTGTTTAGACAGTCTCAATTACTTTCAAATTTCCTTTTTATAAGCGGCTTTTACGTTTCTTTTCTTACATAAGTAAATCTCTTTTATTCTGCATTTTATTAGCTCAAGCATTTAGCTAAGCCATCCATCAAGCAACAGTGTAGCTGAGCTCGAAATTTTCGATTGACATTACGTAATAAAGCATTTATTGGCAAAGAAAGTGTCTGAAGTGGAATTTTATTCAAGGTAATAGATGCGTGTGTACTCTTAAAAGAGGCGTAGTTTAAGAATCCATGATTTTTTCCTATTTGAATACTTTTCTTTAATTACTTATTTTTTTTAACATCTTTTAGAAAAACTTGATATTTAAGAAATTTATGTACTTCTTACTTAATCAATGAATTAGCTACAGTTACAGTTCTAAACATCCACCAAAAAATACCAACTTGGCCTATCGCCCATATAACTAGTCAGTAGTCCATTTCTGAAGCACATAAAAGTTGCCTAGCTTTTAAAATAAATATCTGCCAGAACTAAATCTCCCTTACTTGTTTATTTAAAGCTCTCAAAAACTATAGTTGAAATCTTACTCAGCCTTTCAATCTTATTCTCAACCTCAATCTCAATATCCATCTCAATCTCAAACTTAATCTTAATTTAAATTTTAACTTAAAGTTTATTGTCAATCTCAATCTCAGTCTTAGTTTCTGCCTTAACCCCAGACTCAATATCTATATGAATTTTAATCCCACTTTCCATTTCAATATTAATAACAATTTTATTATTATTCTCAATGCCAATCTCATTTGCAATCTAAAATTCAATTTCACTCTCAATCTTCAATCAATCTCAAACTCAATCTGAATCTCTATACAAATTCAAATTTCATTCACATTCATTATTAATCTCTATCAGTCAGTTTTAGTCAGTTTTAATCTCAAAAAGAATTTCAATCGCAATCTGAGTCTCAAACCCTATTTCAATATCATTCTCAATCCTAATCTCAAACTCAAACTCTATTTGAATATCATTCCCAATATCAACCTCAATCACAATCTTAATCTCAAACTCTATTTGAATATCATTCTCAATCTCAGTCTCAGTCTCATTCTAAATGTCAATCTCAATCTCCATCTCATTCTCAATCTCAACCTCAATAACAATCTGAATCCAAACTCTGTTTCAATATCATTCTCAATCTAAATCTCAATCTCAGTCTTGACGTCAATGTCAATATCAATCTCAAATTCAACCTCAATCTACTTCCCTGAATCTCAATATCAGTCTCTACATCAATTTCACTATTGATTTCACCCTTAATTTCAGTCCCAATTCCACAATCTCACTACTATACTCAGCCTCAATCTCAATCAGAATTTCACTTCCAATATCAATTTTAATATATAATAATTTTGAAAAAGGATTTAAATTTATGTTTCAAATACCACTTATGAAGGTTGGAAAAAGTTGGAAGAGAAAGAAAAAATCATTAAAATAAGACAGAATCGATAATAAATTTGGTTGTTACTTTGTTTTACTAAGTATGTACGAGTATATATGTATTTGTATATTTTCTCGATTTTTATTGTATTATTATTTTTTTTTTTATTAATTTCCTCTCTTCGCAGGCATATCCTTTCAATGGTCGTGAGCAAAAAACAATGTACGGAAAATTTGCTAGAAGAAACACTAGCAAATAACACAAGAAATCTGACATAAAATTTTATCACTTGCTTGGAAAAGTAGATAATAAATAGTTGTTGTTATTGTTGTTGTCGCTGCTGGTGGCCTGCAAACTTTGCCAGCAACTTCTGCTTGTAATTGTCAAACCTAACTACACTACGTAATGAAACATAGAACTACAAAGAAACAGTAAAACTGCTGCCTGTTGCTCATAGTATATTTGTTATTGCTAGTGCCGGTTACATACACACATAGACGCAAATACACTCAAACACATACACACACACACACACACAGACGTATGCATGCCGTAGGGTTTCCTGTTCATTTTGAATAATGTAAATGAATTTTGTAGCCAAGCCACAGCAGAAGTATAAAAAGTGGCCAAAAAGGTATACAATTTCTGAGCAAAAACACACATAAGCAATTTCTCTACAGTACATTCACGCTGCAATAATATCAACACAACAACAGCGGCAACAACTACAACAATGAAAGCCAAATAGAATAAAGAAAAAGTAGTTTGCTAGTGCTTCCGTTTCACTTACTTTATCATTCATTCACCATTACATTCGCTCACACGACTACTCACTCCAGCATTTATTTGTCCCTTTAGTACTCTACACACGTTCGTAAATATACTATATACTCGTACATAAGTACATATGTATGTATGGTATTGTACATGATGCATATGCAATTCTTCTTTTGCCACCGCAAGAGCGCAACAAGTTGTGGCCAAACAACAGATGTGACAAAAACAAATGTGACGGTGGTTGAACAATGCGAATGAAGCGCACAAAAGACTAGGCAACAAATGAACAGTAAAATTTGTGCGTATACATATTAAATATATGTACTCTTATGTATGCATGTAAGTATTTTCTACAGTTGCTTTTCTACAATGTATGCAGCTTTTGCAGTTAAGTGGTGTCGGACAGCAGATAGTGAATGGAAAGATATTAGAAAATGAAAAGTGGCAATAAATTTTGGTAAATTAATTTGAAATGCAGTTTGAAGCAGTTTTAAGTGAGCAGAGTTATATATTTGGATTTTAGAAAATTTTATCTCCGTACAATATCCACGTATGTATTGGATGAGTGCATAAGTTCGTGCCCCATTCCGCTGGATGCCGTACGAATCGTTTGAGAGTGGCGCTCGTGAAAGAAATATATACATATTATATATCGTTGGAAAGGTGACAGTCCGAACTGTAAATCAAGCATAAAATAACTTCATTTTGATTTGAGTTGCTTAGTGAAAGACGCATGGAAGATTAACAACGAAAAAATCATATGCGTCATATTATGTTATACGCATTCCGCAAAGGAAAAACAGTGGACCGTGCTCCAGCACTCCGCACAGTAAAGAAATGGTTCGCGAAATTTCGTTCTGGAGATTTTAACCTCGAAGATCAACCTCGCAGTGGACGGCCTTCTGAGCTTGATGACGATGTTCTAAGGACTTTAGTTGCGAATAACTCACGTATTTCGACGGAAGAGGTTGCCAGTGAATTGAACGTCAACAAATCGACTGCGTTTCGTCGTTTAAAAAAGGTTGGGTACACTTTGAAGCTCGATACATGGGTGCCACATCAGTTGAGTGAAAAGAACAAAGTGGACCGTATGTCAACAACAATTTCTTTGCTTCGACGGATCAAAAACGAACCCTTTTTGGATCGACTCGTGACTGGTGATGAACAATGGGTCCTGTACAACAATGTTCAACGCAAAAGAACATGGAAACAGGCACACGAAGGGGCGGAACCGATGTCGAAAGGTGGATTGCATCCGATGAAGGTACTGCTGTGCATTTGGTGGGATATCCGAGGCGTAATCTATTTTGAGCTCTTGCCAGCTGGAGAAACGATCACTGCCAACAAGTATTGTCAGCAATTGGTCGAATTGAAGAAAGCAATTGATGAAAAACGTCCGATTTTAGCCAATCGCAAAGGAGTTCTTTTCCATCATGACAACGCCAGGCCACATGTTGCAAAACCGACCCTGGCCAAACTGAAGGAGATGAATTGGGAAATCATGCCGCATCCCCCATATTCACCCGACATTGCTCCTTCTGATTATCATTTGTTTCGATCGCTGCAGAACAATTTGAATGGAAAAAAATTTAAAAATGTGGAAGACGTCAAAAACCACCTTGACACCTTTTTCAACGAGAAACCGCGCGATTTCTATGAATAAGGCATCCGTAAATTGGTTGGGAGTGGATTGCCGAACATGATGGCGAATACATAATTGATTAATAAAAGCGCTTTCTTCAAAAAATTTCAATTTTAGTTTGCACTTGAAATCGGGCACGAACTTATGCACTCATCCAATATATCTACCATAAGTGCATACTGGTATGTCTACTTCATGAAATCGTGATCCATATTAAGAGCTACTTTTGATCTTCTGCTTTACTGCCAAACGACGATCGAACAAGTTTTCGTGATCTTGAATTTAAAAATCGCAAAAGATCATAATCCACAAACTTTTTTAAAATCCAGACAAGCCGCAATCCCTACATCAAAAAACAGCCATAACAACATCCCTATCAGACTTGGCAAACATTCGAGCGATTTCTCAAATCTTTCATAAAGTAGTATATCAACTTTGGTCCGAAGTATGTAAGCATCAAATGTCCCTCGGTTTTTGAGATATTCTACCTAAACTTGAGTACACAGATCACTATAATACATTATAATTACATAATTGGCGCTTTAAAACCGTTGAAGAGGTTTTCTGCGGAGCTAATTCACCAATTTATAGATTTCGTCTTGACATTTTTCTAACAAATGGAGGAACCTCCAGTTTATTCTTAGCTGCCTCTGAGTGGCCGGTGGATTAGTATAAAGAACTGGCATTCCATGTCTGAAATACACCAGAATGGCTTGACAAATCCGTGCCAAGCGGTGAATTTACTAGAAAAAATAAATTTCTATTATTTTGGATTTTGATCGTACCAGGACTCGAACCTTTTTCTGCATAATGACAGTACGCAATGCTGGCCACTCCGCTATCGCGGCAGCCAATAGCATAAACATAACATAAACATAACATAAACATAACATAAGTATAACATAAACATAACATAAACATAACATAAACATAACATAAACATAACATAAACATAACATAAACATAACATAAACATAACATAAACATAACATAAACATAACATAAACATAACATAAACATAACATAAACATAACATAAACATAACGTAAACATAACATAAACATAACATAAACATAACATAAACATAACATAAACATAACATGAACATAACATAAACATAACATAAACATAACATAAACATAACATAAACATAACATAAACATAACATAAACATAACATAAACATAACATAAACATAACATAAACATAACATAAACATAACATAAACATAACATAAACATAACATAAACATAACATAAACATAACATAAACATAACATAAACATAACATAAACATAACATAAACATAACATAAACATAACATAAACATAACATAAACATAACATAAACATAACATAAACATAACATAAACATAACATAAACATAACAAAAACATGACATGAACATAACATGAACATAACATAAACATAACTTACACATAACATAAATTTAAAAATGATTTTGTAAGCTTTTGTGCTATAATGATACGATAAATACATAAATTAATTATGAGAGACAGAGATTTTGAAAATCTACCATTAAATATAATGCACAAGACCAGGAATACCTAGATTTTGTAAATCAACAAATTTACTTTCCATGCTGAGAAGGATTTAAATAAACCAAATGGGAAATTACCAGCAAAACTGCTATAAATTTTCCAGTATTTGGAAAATAAGATATAAATGAGTTAAAAAAAAAAAAAAAACTTAAATAGAAGTGCACATGGTGTTCGAAACGACTAAGCAAAAAGTTAAACAAAAAGCGCTTGTAAAAGAGAAAGTCAAGAATGTTTTGTGACTGTTTACATTTGATAAGGGAAATGGTACAAAAGTGTCCGTAACGTCATACACACATACTCGTATACGAATCAGTATTTGCGTAGGGATTGGAGGGTGCAAATGAGCAAGCATTCGAACGTAAAATTTTGTCCAATATCACACACAGTACACAGCAAAGACTGAAATCTGACAGTTAATTTGTATAAAATTTACATATAAATAAATTCAAACAAATGTTCAAATTGCCATACACTTTGCCAAGAATAAAGTCAAATAGAAAGAAGAAACGAGCGCCATGAAGCCATGAAGCACACAATTTAATGGTGACCCAAATGTTAGAAAAGAAAATTAAAAGCTAAAAATGTATGTATGCCAATTAGTATTTATGTGAGCTTTACATAAAGTCTCAATGCCAATTACATATATATATACAGATATACAAATATATTATAACAATTTTTTTTTACGCACATGCGAAAATTAATTCCACATCCGCCATGGCGTATGCGCAACATTTAATGAGTACAAATTAAATTGGCGCAAATAAAATAAAATAAAAATGAAATTAAATTAAATGTATCAAATCAACATACAACGCATACAACGCACACACGTACAAAGAATATGGCAAAAATGAATTCGATTCACGTCAGTATGTACACGTATGTGTGTTATATGTGACGCACAGATAGCATAAGTCTGCGTGCTAACTCCACCATCAATGCAATGAATGTGTATTGTTGTGTAAAAATGCCAATTTGCGCGTTGCTTGAATGTGAAGAAAGAGAAAAAGAAAGCAGATGAGTAAAACAGCAGAAATTCATTTCACGCATTAGCACGCACGCAAACCGTTAGACATGCATACCAATTCACGCGTACCGGAAGCCACATATGCTCACGGATGCTGCATATATTCGTATATGAGTACAAATTAAACTCTTTATAGAACTTAATAAAAGAGTTCACGGTAAAAGACAGCAGAAAATATTTGCCTTTTCCGCTTTGTATGCTTATTCATATGGATCTAGAAAGATGAAATAGAGTCTGTGTATTCGGTTTCCATTTGTATCCTGTGTGTAGGATTATTTTTATGTGGCAAACTGGCACTATTGACTCCGACTTGCTTTTCTTTAAGTTAATAAAAAAAATTAGCTTTCTTCAATAATCCTTAAGATACTACTTGAACTATAAACAGCTCTCATGAATATATCAAACTTGTGGTTCTTCTTTTTAGGATTAAATATTTGTTCTCATATCTGAAAATTTGTATGGTTCGTGCAAACAGATGGACATACGGACCAGTATAGGTTTACTTCGGACTAAAGTTATTACCATTTCATTCCTACAGGCTATGTCGGAGGTGGTATGGCGGGAAGCAAACGTCAAGTAAGCAACTGTATACCTTAGTGGTAAGTTTCAAAGAACATCGTTCATATATATTAATAATATGCTTAGAATCACTTTAAATAAAATATTAATCCTAGATAAGTTGCCTATTCTATAGGCTACACACTAATTGACAGCGTTGACTGCTCTTCGCTCAAAAGAACATATACAGTGAGGCTACCAAAATCATGAGCGCAAGACATACTTTCCTACTAAGCAGGAAAAATATTTGCCTCTCTACTTCAAGTACCCGTTTCAACTTCAAGGCACTAGTACTCAGCAAAGACGAATGATCTGGTTGGGAACTTTGAGATATACAGAGATGCTTCAAAGCCTGATTATAGAGCGAGCATACGGAGTACGGTCAAACTCAAACTAAAGTTAGCTTTCACCAAGATAGCTAACACAAGATGGCTTAGCAAAGGAACCTCAACGTGACTAGACAACTTTAGCTTGTGCTGGAGGCTAAAAGATCAAGGGATCTAATCCACTTAGACCATGGTTGGTATGGGCAGTATCGCATTGTACGCACGACATAGTAGAACAGGTAAAAAGTTCGTTCGGTTTTTATCTAAGAGATGTCGTTATTGTCCATAGTACTAGTGTTACGTATCGCATCATGTCATACTATACGGCGCTGGAAACGTGTATATTCGCGCTAAAAGTTTGTCTTTGACAGTTTTTCGATTGATTGACTCAGTACGTTGTGAGCGAAAAAAGCAGTCAAAGCGGCTGAAAAAATGAATTTAGTTTATAAGCCCGATACTGTAAACGAACGTGTAGCACAAAAGTGGTTTGCTAGGTTCCGTTCCGGTAATTTCGATGTCGAAGATGCACCACGCGTCGGGAGATCTATCGTCGAAAATTGCGATAAAATCATGAAAATAGTTGAAACGGACCGTCACGTGAGCACTTATTTAATTGCTGAGGAAATAAAGAAAGGCCAGAAAACCGTTTGGAATCATTTTCATAAAAAAAACCGAACGAACTTTTCGTATATCTGAGAAGGTGATAAGTACTCCACAGCGTCATCACAACGGGACTTCAGGCTTAAGTGTGCTAGTCGCACTAATCAGCGACCACAGCAACTCAACTCAACTCAATTTAACTCAACTTGATCAGTAAGCTCGTCATACATACAGTTTTCCCTCAAGTAAGAACTGATTTATTCAATTTATCCATCTCCTATATAAATCTGCGACAGTCCAAAACAATTTCAAGGTTTGTCAGAAAGGATCCAACTTATGACGCTCGAGGGTGCAATAGTTATGGGTTCATACTACCTACGAAGCATTAAGTATAACAGAGTTATTAACAGGAATTAGTTTCTTTACAGATTCATTACCTTAAATGAAGTGTGCGTGGCTGTAATTTATGTAGTAATTTTTCAAACAAATTATTTCAAAGTGTTTTTGAAGAATTTTAAAAATATTTATTGTGCTCATTCAAAATACCTCCTAATGAAACTAAATTAATATTAAACTTTTCCAACAAAAAATCCTAAATAAACTTCCATGATGTCAAATTTAAAATCATTAAGGGAATAATAACTTTTCATTTCACCACAAGATTGCCATTAAACAAAGCTGCCACTTAGCAAATGCAACAGACAGCACTGATCAATATTTATGAGCTACCAGCAAAGCACATATATACACGTATATTTGTACAAAATCGCACGGCATGAATATTCAAATTTCAAAACCCGCATGCAGCCACCTTTAAGCACCCATATTGCATCGCACATACACAAGCACATAAAACTCAAGTGGGCAATAACGGCAAACAAGAAACAAAAAATCGCTGAGTACTTTACTGACCAGCTGGCCATTAGTAGGCGTCAAACATATTTGTTAACAATAATGGCTAAAACGACAAAAAGTATGTATGTGGTGGCAGAGGGCAGAAGAAGAGAAAGTACACAAAACACGAAAATATGGCAAACACAACAGAGAACGATGTACTGAGGGCATATGTACTTAAACACTTTACTATGTATGTATATTCTCTCGTGGCTGTTAGTTTATGGTAAAAGAAAAAAACATTCAAAATAACAACAACAATACTTCCGACCACATGCTGTTGCCACTAAATGGGCTATTAGCAATGCACGAGCAGTTTGTAAGTGAAAGAATTGAAGTACAGCATGTTGACCTTGACTACGTGTTTGCCTCTCATAGCAAGTGCAGCAAGAAAATACCAAAAAGAGGAAGTGAATAAAATATGAAAGAGAAAAAAAAAACAAACAAAATGGAGTTGAATTTAATTACCACTAATATGTTTTACCGCATAACTGTGCCTGCTGCTCAGTGGTGGTCGGTTACCTTTCTTAACGATTTTATCATTAGCTTAATACTCATACGCCCTGGTGCACCCCTTGCTGTGTGTTCATGTATTAGCAGGTTTTGCGTGTAAATGCAGTTTTTTCATTATTTTTGATAAAATTTATACACGCACATTATAAACCCATTAAATATAAATATAAATATAAATATAAATATAAATATAAATATAAATATAAATATAAATATAAATATAAATATAAATATAAATATAAATATAAATATAAATATAAATATAAATATAAATATGAATATAAATATGAATATAAATATAAATATAAATATAAATATAAATATAAATATAAATATAAATATAAATATAAATATAAATATAAATATAAATATAAATATAAATATAAATATAAATATAAATATAAATATAAATATAAATATAAATATAAATATAAATATAAATATAAATATAAATATAAATATAAATATAAATATAAATATAAATATAAATATAAATATAAATATAAATATAAATATAAATATAAATATAAATATAAATATAAATATAAATATAAATATAAATATAAATATAAATATAAATATAAATATAAATATAAATATAAATATAAATATAAATATAAATATAAATATAAATATAAATATAAATATAAATATAAATATAAATATAAATATAAATATAAATATAAATATAAATATAAATATAAATATAAATATAAATATAAATATAAATATAAATATAAATATAAATATAAATATAAATATAAATATAAATATAAATATAAATATAAATATAAATATAAATATAAATATAAATATAAATATAAATATAAATATAAATATAAATATAAATATAAATATAAATATAAATATAAATATAAATATAAATATAAATATAAATATAAATATAAATATAAATATAAATATAAATATAAATATAAATATAAATATAAATATAAATATAAATATAAATATAAATATAAATATAAATATAAATATAAATATAAATATAAATATAAATATAAATATAAATATAAATATAAATATAAATATAAATATAAATATAAATATAAATATAAATATAAATATAAATATAAATATAAATATAAATATAAATATAAATATAAATATAAATATAAATATAAATATAAATATAAATATAAATATAAATATAAATATAAATATAAATATAAATATAAATATAAATATAAATATAAATATAAATATAAATATAAATATAAATATAAATATAAATATAAATATAAATATAAATATAAATATAAATATAAATATAAATATAAATATAAATATAAATATAAATATAAATATAAATATAAATATAAATATAAATATAAATATAAATATAAATATAAATATAAATATAAATATAAATATAAATATAAATATAAATATAAATATAAATATAAATATAAATATAAATATAAATATAAATATAAATATAAATATAAATATAAATATAAATATAAATATAAATATAAATATAAATATAAATATAAATATAAATATAAATATAAATATAAATATAAATATAAATATAAATATAAATATAAATATAAATATAAATATAAATATAAATATAAATATAAATATAAATATAAATATAAATATAAATATAAATATAAATATAAATATAAATATAAATATAAATATAAATATAAATATAAATATAAATATAAATATAAATATAAATATAAATATAAATATAAATATAAATATAAATATAAATATAAATATAAATATAAATATAAATATAAATATAAATATAAATATAAATATAAATATAAATATAAATATAAATATAAATATAAATATAAATATAAATATAAATATAAATATAAATATAAATATAAATATAAATATAAATATAAATATAAATATAAAGTAAAAAATAATACAACGCTGTATTCATTAAATTATTGCAAATTAGTATTTTAATTATTCCCGTCGCTTGCAAAAAAAAAAAAAATAAATAAATTGTGCTAGCCAACATAATAATAATTCCATTAGAGATAATAAAAAAAATCAAAAGACCACAAAGCTTCTTTTAGACTTAGCACTAAGACGCTTAAGCTGCCAGGTGAGCGTAAAGAAAGTGTAAGAAGAAGAAGTAAGTAAAAATGGTAAATTGTGAAAATGGGAAACCTTAATTACACGAATCACCTGGCAAATGTTCGCCAGCGGCTGTAGGTTACTGAGATTATGTTAAAAATTTAAATAGAAATGCATAAGGTATAAGGAAGAAGAAAAAATGAGGTGCTTTATATGCTGAGCGGTTAAATTAAATTACTTTATCATGAACCACATGGCACAACAGGCGGCCAACGGCAAGTAATAAACCAATAAAAGTCCAGGAAAAAAGCGAATGAATTTCAGGCCGCAATGGGGATATAAAAGCTACCAAAACAATTATTTTCACCTCTAAGGTAAAGCCAAATGTAATAACTGTAGGCACTTTGGAGGCAGTTAAACATTAGAGGCCAAGCGGCTTCTGTAAATGTAGAGCCCGATTCCTTGCAGTTGGTAAAAAAGTAATAAACAGAAATGTAGGGAAGTATTAAATTCATGTGAAGCCGAAAGAACTGTTCATTTTGTGTAATGTAAGAAGACACTAGGCGCTAAATGGGTTCTTAAAAAGTAACACCATTTCAGAGATTTTATTCCAGATTTTGAGAATATTTTATTTACTTATTTTTTTATTTATTTATTTATTTATTTTTTATTTGAATTGTATGCTAATACGATGGCTGGTTTTGTAAAATACATTAAATTGGCCGCGTATGTACGTATAACAAATACGTACTAAAGGTAACTTATGGATCTGGTAATGAAAATTTATAACGAGGAGATAAACATCTAATACAAAATTTCATCAAAGCGCTTTACTAATCCTTTAAAGGCGCTCTCAGCTATACGTACAATACTTACACACTCTTCATATAAAACTTGTGATTTTTACCACCCACAGCAGCAGTCAGCAAGCAAAAGTCAATGCAATTAGGCAGGTAAGTAACCTCCAATGGCGAAAAGTGAGTGAAAAAGTCAAATCTTTAATCGTTAGCCACATTAAGTTTATATATATGTATGTGCAAAGACCTGCAGGCATGCTCACCCGTACCTACATACATATAGATTTTTCTACTCACACTCACAATATATTTAATGAATTTTCTTTCAACCGAAATCAAGCTGCTTGTGGTAGCTTGCCAATTGTTTTGCTTTATCTACACTTGTAATCAGTAGAGAAACTACTGACGAATAACGGTATGTGATGTGGTAGTTTTACAGCCGTTGGCGTTTCCTGTTGAAAGTTTTTGATTGACTTTACAGATACTCAGCACAGTGTATCCCAGCACAGACATTAGCTAATTGATATCTACGTTGAGAGATTTTGAGATTTGACTTAACTGATACTGCCGCCGGTAGCTTAAATCTGAAGTTTGGAACATAAATTAAATTCGGCCATTTTCTCCACGATTTTCTTCTTTTTTAACATTAAACAAATAAAATAAAATAAAATAAAACAAACTAAAATTAAATAACCTTAAATTAAAATAAATTTAATTATATTAAATTAAATTAGATTAAATAAATTAATACAAAATCAAATGAAATAAAATAAAATAATATAAAGTAAAATAAAATAAAATAAAATAAAATAAAATTAATTAAAATAGAATTAAATTAAATTAAATTATATTAAATTATTTTAAATTAAATTAAATTAAATTAAACTAAATTAAATTAAATTAAATTAAATTAAATTAAATTAAATTAAATTAAATTAAATTAAATTAAATTAAATTAAATTAAATTAAATTAAATTAAATTAAATTAAATTAAATAAAATAAAATAAAATAAAAGAAAATAAAATTAAGCAAAACATTATAAAATAAAAAAATAAATTAAAATAAAGTAGAATGAAATAAAATAATCCAAACTTAATTAAATTTAAGAAAATAAACCAAATATAACAAATTAAAGAAAATTTAAATAAAGTAAGGCAAAACTAAATTTAATGAAATAAAACAGAATTAAATAACATAATAATGTAAACTTTACAAACAATTTATTTATCAAAAAAAACTTACGTTATAGCTCAATTTTGGTCTAAAAGATTTTACCTGAAAATTATAAAAAAAATTCAGTTAATTTATTGCTTAAGCTCCAGTGATAAATAATAAATAATTTATAAGAAGCGAGAAGAAAATCTAAACTTATTTTAATTGTTTAATTCTTAACAAAACTTGATTCCCTAAAAAAAAGTAATTTAAAATACATTATAAAATAAAAATCTAAAGCCTTTTAAGATACAAATTTTGTAAAAGTTTGAAAAGTATATAAAAACCGCCAAGCAATAAGAGCATTTAATTCACTTAAGTCAGATTGCCACAA
>JAWMAG010000008.1:15675000-15680000 GCA_037013455.1 Ceratitis rosa | reverse complement strand
GTATTCACCCGACATGACACCGTGTGACTTTTTTCTTTTCCCTAAACTCAAATTGCCGCTTCGTGGAAAGCATTTTCTGTCGACTGAAGTCAAAAAAGAGAATTCGAAGAAGGAACTGAAAGCCATACCTAAAGCGGCCTACCAGAAGTGTTATGAAGATTGGAAAAAAAGGTGGCATATGTGTATCGCCTCTAATGGTGACTATTTTGAAGGGGATAAAATAAATATTGAAGAATAATTAAATGTTTTTGTTTTATTGAGTCGGTCTCGTTTATATTTGAGCAGAAGGTAGTCAAATTTCAGTACAACCCCGTTCAAAACAATTGGTTACAGATTACTGAGATCAAGATGATTACTTTTATTTTTCATTTTCTTAGCATTTTGACAGAGTGCATTTATGTTAAGTCATTCCCAAATTCTAACTAGATACTCATTTAATCTAGCTATTAAATCTTCATCAAGACCAATGGGACGTGGAAGGTAATTCTGAGTATCATCAGCATATAGCATAGATAGAAAAAGAGTTCTTACAGCAGTGAGAAGTATTGGAGCCCTAGGAAGCTCCAGAGATGATTTTTCTGCTTATGGGAAATTATATCCCCCCATTGAAGTTGTTAATATCTGTTCGATAACTAGCTTCTTATTTGCTTAATTGTTGTTGTATTGTAATTTTTTAGCTTTAATATAATATTATGGTTTACGGTGTCAAAAGCTTATGAGAAATCTAAATCTAAATACTGTGAAACAACTATGACGGAATCTGTACTCAGACTAAAATTGACTCAATAATTTATGGGACGTAAGTGTGACAGTGTTTGAGGTGAATTAAAGTTTTCTAAAACTTTTAATAATGTTGTCAGAATGCTGATGGGCCTAAAGTCTTTGGTAGCAAGACAAGGGTTGCCTTTAACCACCTACCAGAATGACATTATAAACCGAGACATTAACTAAAGATTATCTCCAGATCAATGGCATTATGCAATGTCCTCAGTAATAAAATAATTCATTGCTTTTACAAGGAAATAATAACCCTCTTTTGTTTTGTTTTTTTTTTGTTTTTTTTTTTCACCAACATAACCTCATAACCTTCCTTACAAAGCCGAACACATTAAACTTTAAATTTATGTCTACTACCTGAGTCGTAAAATTATGAGTTCAGTGGGCAGGATGAACATGAAAAAACGTAATAATAACATAAACTGTACAGAAAAAAGAAGGAGAAGAAGAAGAAGAAAATCAACAACATAATAACTTGTCACAGCGTTATTGGCAGCACAATACTCGTATTTATCGATTTTCAATGCTTATCAGGCATAAACTTCACCATGGAGCAAGCGCTGGCTTGTATACGGAGTAAATAAAGCAGGAGAGCAGCAAAGCCAAAAGTAGAACAAATATGGCATGAGGGCATAATCAGCAGCAACAACAACAATAATAAAAAGGATAAAAGCAATCAATTTGGTTTGTTCCCATTATACATACCATATATAATATAATATAAACATAAGCAAACACATATATACTCGTATGTATGTATATGGACAATAATATTATATACCAAAATAAATAAATATTGTTTAAAAATAGTGCAAGCGCAAACAAATACACATGCATATGCACACGTGTGCATAGTATAAACGTTAGCATGGCATAAAAGCGCCAACAATGAAGCAACAAAGCAAGCGGCCAATGTGTCAGGTAAAAGAGCTCTACGAGGTCAAATGATCACTAAAAATAGCAGTGTGTGAGTGTGTGTGTGTGTGTGTGTGTGTGTGTGCGTTAAAAAGCCTCTAGTATTCTCTTCAGTGAAGTGGACTTTCACAGACTTTTGTATATTTTCGCTGCCTTTTTTTTCTTTCGCAGCGATTTTGTCCTTTCGTACAGAAGGCAAGCAAAAAATGAGAGAAATACAATACAAAAAAGTAATACGAAATTACAACAAAGTAAATTTGATAACTTAGTGTAATATTATTACTATTATTATACATATTTATAGATGCGGCGGAACCAGAAAAAATTCTTATGGGAGTTTTAGTTGAAATACACCCAAATACAAACGAACCTTACTTGGAAAAGAGACCAGTATCCCGTACTTATTGTAAAATCTCATATAAACTCAGTTCTTCATTGGCGTAGGCACTACTTATGCGATTATAAATTTTATTTTATCCAACATCTTATATAAACGAACTCTTCAACGCATATTTTGGTAACCCTTTACTGAATGTTCATGTACATATAAACGGTTTTCCAATAAGAGATGTTAGTTGAATAGTCAATTGACATGCCAAATCTATGCCAGTAATAACAATAGAATGATATATGCTTCAACAAAGCATTGAAATTATTAAAATTCGCTAAACAAATTTCATAGAAAAATCATCTTGACTGATGGGGAATTAAATGATATTGATCTGGGAAACGTTTACTTTCATCAAGGCGGCCCCATGCGCCACACAAGCAACGAAACCATCGTTCTTTTAAGAGAACAGTTTCTTTGAATATCAAAATAACACCATAATTTCACTCTTTTGTATTCGAAGAGGTAATTTTATAAGAACTCCAGGAATAAATACAGTTTCTGATTGAAAATTTGATACAAGTAGAGGTACCTTTTTCAGCAGCCTTTTTTTACAGATCACGCTTGAGTCGCGTCAAGCTGTCATGTTGCTTTTACTTAGTCTAGCTCGGCATTTCATCATGGAAAGACCTACGTCTGAACAACGGTTACAAATCGTTCAACTTTATTACGAAAATTCAAGTTCTGTAAAGAATGTGTTTCGCGCGCTTCTCTAATTTTATGGTCAACATACTATAATCGGCCTACTGAGCGTACAATTCGCAGACCCAGCATTCATTTGTGGATAATATTCGACCGAATAGACCACATCCACTCCACAGTGAAGAAAATATATCAACTGTAGCTGAGAGTGTACACGAAGACCGTAGAGGGTCGATTCGGCGCCGTTCGCACCAACTCGGACTGATGACTTGGTACACTTTACGTCGAGATCTTAAATTAAAAGCGTACAAAATTCAGTCTGTTCAAGAACTGAAGCCGACAACAAACAAAATTGCCGCATTTGAGACAAAGAGCAACCTAAAGAGAGTCATAAGTGGCCATTTTATCCAGAAAAAAACAACGGTTTGGTGAGGTTTGTGGCCGGTGGAATCAGCGACCGGATGACTGTTATCGCACCATGGTAACCGACTATTTGATACCTGAAATTGAAGCTCGTGATTTCGGCGCAAATTCAAACACATCGCATTAATTCGCCGGTCGATCGACCATCAAAATTGTGTGATATCACACCGGGAATATGTAAAGTCTAAAGTCTGTGTGGACAATTCAGGGCGTATACTAAACATTTCGCGTGTCATTCGCCAGTTACCTCGAACGAGTCATCGAAAAATGGACTCAACGGATGGATCATCTGTTCTTTCGAATGATAATGAACATTCTTCATTAAATTTGAAATCTCTGTGTTTTTTTCTTTAAAAAGTAGGGAACCTTGAAATGGATGACCCATTATAGTAGACTCGATTACACTTGCCTTTACATTTACTTGAAATCTGTCACAATTTCATAATACCGATGGATTTATATTGTCCATTAGCCACAACTATCAATTTCAATAAGTGAACTGAGATACCGGGAAGCCCTAGAGTATTCGGAAACTCTACCCGATAAATGAGATTGCTTCACGCATGCTTTAACTTCGATAGCTTACGAGCCCTGGGCACTATTGGTAAATTCTGCCGGAAATCGCTTGCTAGCCATACAGTAACTTCTTCAAATCAAAGATGCAATTCCGGTCGACGACCGCTAAGGCAATATCCACCTGGAGCACTTGAAAGTATTTTGTAATATATATATACCCGTTCATTTGTTAAAGAGACTTCACTACTTCTCACCACCTCTTCTATGGAATTGATATCAAACAAATCGAACTCTAATGGATCGGTTCCGCTTTCGAGGAGAAAAAGTGTATTAAATTGTATGTGAATCAAACGATAAATACAAATTTTCTGAAATTTAGATCCATTTCCACAAGAACAAGTGTTCTCCATGTTAATATGGGCTCCAAGCTAATACTGTACCGAATTTCATTTAAATCAAACGATTTAATAATAAATGAGGTTTTTTCCAATAGATCGGTCCCAGAACCACTTCCCGGAAAATTATTTCTTATCGAGGCATACGTCATATGCAGACCACACTCTCTATGTTTCAAGTCGTTACGATCAGTGACTTAGGCTTTGGGCTCATCGGTCAGTCACTCAGGAAAAAGCTTTTCATATGCATATAAAGATAATAACAAAGTGACCGCTGAGATATTTTCTATCACATTTCCAGCGAGTAGAGTGTTTGTTGCTAACATTACTTTTATATCATTAACCATAAAAAATAATAATAATTAGCATAATTTAGGTTTATATTAATCACAGGCAGATACGCTTACATAATCAACAATTATGAATCTGTGAACATACACACTCGTATCTACATACCTGTGGATTTATTCAGGCCACTGAGTGTTTCATTAATTTATCAATGCATTAGAATAATTTGTAAATTAATAGTTAATAATAGATAATGTATGGGACTATGTTAATATTTTTGCCCCTTAATGACGTGTTGTGAATTTAGTTGGGAAATTATCTCTGTAATATAATGGATGATGGTGTCTGGTTGATAAATTTAATAAAATATTAAAAATAAAAGTGAACTCGCAGTGAACGGGTATGTGGGCATGGCCTCTACTATCGAATTTGAAGATGCTTAGAAGCTAGAGAAGTATCAGAAGAGCTTGTTGAATCAGAATTCTTATTACTGTAAGAAGATTTTCTTATGGCTGCATCACACAAATCAATGATAAAATTCTTGCTTTAAAAAATACTTTTATAGGAGAGTTGCAGAGCAAATTTGTGCCTGCGTGAAATGGGTTCATATGATAAAAATGTTTTATCAAATGATTCTGCGATATTGTAATAACAAA
>JAWMAG010000008.1:15595000-15670000 GCA_037013455.1 Ceratitis rosa | reverse complement strand
ATACATAAAATCCTTGTAAATATTGTCCCTTGCTCAGTATATATTAATATATTTATATATACATAATAACATTTTCAAATAGTTAATGTCAATAACTACAAGAGCTTTATGGCAATGAAAATAATGACACTGATGCGCTGTAAAAAGTTCCCACCAGACACATTCGCATGGAAATGAAGTAATTATAAGACCTTCAATATTATAATAATATAAATATTATAATTTTTTTCGAACTTATTTTATATTATATTAATTACCTTATCAAAGAACGCTCTTCAAAAAACACAAGGAAGTTTTGACTTGGAAAAGGGGCAGTCACAACAGACAACCGAACTGCTTTCTACTCGACTTATGCATCGACTTTCTAAGAGCACTCCTAATAAGGGAAATGTGGAACGACATCTCAAACTACCTACGTACCCTACGGAAACTATTGGTTTCCGACAGTGTCAGAAAAAGAACTGATACGCTAAGGAATGCAGAGCTTCAGTGGGGAGAAGACAACATGTCTGCCTAGCAACCTAACGATCGACCCCAGCACGTGCCGTGTGGGATAAATAACAAGTGCTGAAAAGGAAAGCAAGACACGTTTGCTGACGAATGAAGAAAGAGGTCGAAATGCGTCAGTATGAAGAGCTTGAGAAGCTGGCCGACAAGAGTAATGGACGAAAATTCTATGAAAGGATGTGACAATTAACTAAAGGTATCAAGACCGAAAAAATGTGAAAATCTGGTGGCCGATGTATCAAGCATATTTGGTGTTCACGTATGGAGGGAGCACTTCTCCAGCCTGATGAATGGCCTCCCAATGAACGGGAACCCCAATCGATGATGATGAAAAAGACGTTTCATTATCCGATTATGACGAGGTACGATTATTTACACATGGCACTGAAGAGCTGGCAAGATGCATGCATCAGCTTGGATTGGATCTTAAGTCTCCTACTTTGGACAGAGTATAATATTATACAGGGTCCGCCATATAACATTTTTTTTTTTTAAATGCAATAAAACAAAAACGGTTCATCCGATCATCAAATTAATTTTTTCATATTAAAGTACAATCCTTCCGGTTACTTATGGAATACAAGTTCGTTCAAATGGCTGCCTCGGCTGGCCTTGCAGTACGCCATACGGCCGACCCAATTTTTGAGGACATTTCCGATTGTTTGCGGCCGTATTTCGGCAACGGCGACGCGAATGTTGTCCTTCAAAGCTTGAATTGTCGCTGGCTTGTCCACATAACACTTGTCTTTGACGGCACCCCACAAATAATAATCCAACGGTGTCAAATCACAGCTCCGAGGCGGCCAAACGACATCAGAATTTCGGCTGATAATTCGGTCTCCGAAAACAATGCGCACAAAATCGATCGTAACGTTGGCTGTGTGGCACGGAGCGCCGTCTTACTGGAACCAAATGTTGTCCAAGTCCTCCTCTTCGATTTCCGGGAAGAACCAATCCGTTAACATGGCGCGGTAGCGTTCGCCATTGACCGTAACGGCGGCTCCTCCCGCATTTTCGAAGAAAAATGGGCCAACGATGCCGCCGGCCCAAAATCCAAACAAAACAGTAACTGTCTGAGGATGCATTGGCTTCTCTTCGATCACGTGCGGGTTTTCCGTCCCCCAAATACAATTTTGTTTTTTTTGACGTAGCCGCCAAGATGGAAATGAGCTTCGTCGGAAAAGATGATTTTTTGGTAAAATTCCGGGTCTTCGGCCAAGCGCTCATCTGCACTATTTTAACGCGTTCCTCAATCGTATACACAACCATTTTCGTTCAGCGGAAGGATAAAACTAACTTTCTGTCAAATCAGATATAACATCAGTGTTACCATACTCAAAGTAACGACTAGTTCAAAAAAAAAAATGTTATATGGCGGACCCTGTATAATTGGCACTTTGTAAAAACTGAAGCGAACTTCAACTAAGCTCCTTCTCCAATTTTTGGTGTGAATCGTGGTTTTTCATAAGGAAAACATTCGGAGGGCTTGACAAAACTAAACTCTATCAGTCACTCGTCATTCCAATCCTACTATATGGTGCAAAAGTGTGGACGATGTCAACATCTGATGAGTCTGCATTGTTAGACTGCGAAAGAAAAGTTTTGCGAGCGATTTATAGTTACTTACGCATTGAAATATTGGCAAAGTTCAGCAAAAAAAGAGACAGCGCATATGGTGACTAGGGCTTGTCGTCCGAATAAATGAAATCGTTCCAGCTTTCAAAGTATTCGACACACTACCGCCGGTGGAAACCGAGGAGGAGGAAGGATAAGATGGAGTGCGACCTGTTTTCACTGGGTATTTCCAACTTCCGCCAAGCACTTAAAACAGAATTCGACTGTAATCGCGTAACCGGGCCCACGCCAATGAAGAAGACAATTTGTTTTATTTTTTTTTAATTATTTAATCTAACTTTAATTAATATAGCTTAATCATATTCGTCTGATTTTATTTAATTTTGTTAATATTTATTTTGTTTTTAAAAACACCATTCATTAACATTAAATGGCTTATTAAATTTAGTCCGAAGTATGCAAGTACCAGAAAAAGGGACAGACCCATAAAAATTTAACCCGGTTGGGACAGCATGACGAGTTGATTTATGGTCCGTACGTCTTTCTGTCTATCTATTGGAATACATACTAGTGCCTCAGTTTTTGAGATTAATTATTTCGTAATGGTTGTCTGATACTTGGAGATATTTAAAAAAAATTGTCTACCAGTTCAAGGAGCCATGAGTGGGGAATGTTGTCCAATGTTTTGGCTGAGCATTATGTGACAACACTCATTTGTAAATGACATTATATAAATACAAAGATCAGGAAAATGTGGTGAATTGTGATAAAACATCACAACAGTGATAATGTTTCATGATTAACGTCAGCTGTAAATCCATAACTACAAAACAGTACCAGTACAAATATACATCTCTGCTAATTTATATATATGTATATGAGTACGTATGTACATTGATAATATATGCTATAAACTCATGTCATACATATATTTTTAGATAACACTCGTTGTTTTTATATGGCTGACAGAGTGCCAATTGGCAAGACAAATGACCCTCACCTAACTTCAGTTGAAAGAAATTCATAAGCACCAGCTTAGTGGCAGTAAATATAGCAATACCAAGAGAAGGTGAAGAAGAAGAGAACGTAATGAAATGACTTCACATACAGAGATGTCTAAAATTTCTTAGCTAAATGCTGTGCGCTGGTCAACTCAGTATAATGAAATGTATGTACATACATACGAATATGGATGAGAAATGATACACCGATGCTATTTATATATGCATGTACGTATGTTACACTTGTTATGAATTATCGTAAATGGCAGTAGTAAGCATTAAGGCGGACACGGAAGTAATTCAGGATAAAGGAGGCATAAAAGTAGGCTAACTAAAGATAAGATGGCGCTGAATTGTAGTTAATAAAAGTAATATGTAGATGATATACTTGCGTATAAAGGAATTATAATTCGCCCTTTGCAGTGAATAATACGCCATATAAGTTTTGAAAATTATTACAGTTGATCATTAAGGACATAGTTGATATCTACTTTAATTGAGTTCAAAATTTTTCTGCTGCATTAAATAAAAGATTTACTCATCTTTATTTTATATCAGTATTTTTACTATAATTTTGTTTTTCATTTAATTTTATTTTCTTTTATATTATTTTATTTTATTTTTATTTTTTGTTCTTCTTTAATATTTTTTTATTTTATTTAATTTTATTTAATTTAATTTAATTTAATTTAATTTTATTTTATTTTATTTTATTTTATTTTATTTTATTTTATTTTATATTATTTTATTTTATTTTATTTTATTTTATTTTATTTTATTTTATTTTATTTTATTTTATTTTATTTTATTTTATTTTATTTTATTTTATGTTATTTTATTTTATTTAATTTTATTTAATTTTATTTAATTTTATTTTATTTTATTTTATTTTATTTTATTTTATTTAATTTTATTTAATTTTATTTTATTTTATTTTATTTAATTTTATTTTATTTAATTTTATTTTATTTTATTTTATTTTATTTTATTTTATTTTATTTTATTTTATTTTATTTTATTTTATTTTATTTTATTTTATTTTATTTTATTTTATTTTATTTTATTTTATTTTATTTTATTTTATTTTATTTCATTTAATTTTATTTTATTTAATTTTGTTTTATTTTATTTGATTTTGCTAAATATTTCAACATTCTCATCTCATTAATTTCGAACAAATCTACAAAATATCCCAGTCACCATTACAGATAAATTATAAAGATGCCAACGCGCTGTTAAGAAAATATGCGCGTGTTTATATAATGCAGATAATTCTAAAAAAAAGACTTTTAAATGAAAAAAGTTTTTTGTATTACGTAAAGCGGACTTTCAGATATTTACATAAATACATAAATAGACGCTGCGCATATGAACGTGAAAATTTCTGAGCTCGAGAATTCATATAAACATTTTCAATTCATTTAAATCCCGCGTTTTCAGCAGAAATGGATTTTCGCTTTAATCCTTCGCCCCAGCCACTGCATTGTGTTTGTTTATTCACTGCGGCAATTTTGAGAATTTCAAAGATAAAAGTTCAAAAAAACAAAATTTAAAAACTTTACCACAATCCTTCGGCAGTGCTTCAGTACCATTGGTGATGACTGTAAACTTGAGTGAAATTTTGAGCGCGAAAGAGTGATGACTGGCAGTACCAAACGGCGTGAATTTGGGTTTTCCACGTCAAGGATAATCACATAAATATATATGTGTGTATATACTGCTATGCATATATGTATGTAGTATTTGTTTTCATTGCGTGCGCACTTAATTCTGTTTATTTAACGGTGGCATTTTAATACAATTCAACGGAAGTGCGCATACATATATATGCGTGATTCCCTGGAAGAAATATGCACTCTCACTTTGGTGTTTGCTTTTTCATATTTATCTATTTGACTGGTGCTTCTCACAGAGGTGTTTATTCAATTTTATTCTTTTAACTCGATTATTACAGAAGACATAATATATATTTTTTTAATTTCATTCACTACATTAACTTTTAAAATTGTTTTACATTATTATGTAAATAGCCTGAGGATGAAAGTGAGAGATGATGAGCATTTTTTTGGAAGATTTTTTATTGGAGGTGTGTTCAACCTTTCCATTAGTCAGTGTTCGAGTTGTAGTCTGAGCAAAATACAAAAGGTTTTATAGAAAAAAAAAATTATTCTGGTCGCCTCTAAGAGCATGGAACACGTAGATCTCGAAGCCTCGTAAAAGTTCATCTGCTTAGAATAAATTATAGGCACGCCACAAGTTGGAGGAAAAGCTCGACCGAAAATTGACTCAGCCGTTATGGGAATGTTAAGCGACTTGTTGAGCTCGATCTTTGATCGTCCAGAGAGAATTTTACTTTTTAATTGACTGCTCGGTGAAAAGTAGCACCTGTTGGCAAGAGTGCTTCTGTGCTGAATCTCCCGGCTGGCGTATTGCTGGTTTCAAGCTAGACAACATTATCTATGACCTCGAGGTTGTGACGGTAAACATTGAGATATTTCGTCTTGCCCTGGTTCACCAACTGGCCTACATGCTTCGCTTCCTTCTCCAGTCTGTGGAAAGCAGAACTCACAGCGCGATTGCTGAGGCCAATAATGTCGATATCATCGGCGTACGCCAGAAGCTATACACTTTTTTAGAAGACTGTACCTTCGCTATTCAGCTCTGCAGCCTGTATTATTATATTGATAAAATCACACGATAAAAAGTCACCTGGTATAAAGCCTCGTTTGGTATCAAACGACTCGAGGTGATGAGTGTCGACCTTCTTTTCAGTTTTTTTCCAAAATTTGGCGCATGGGGAATATCTGGTCAATGGTTGATTTACCACACTAATAAGGTTCAATCCTTTTTTTGTTGACTTTGAGCCTTCGCCTTCCACATGATTACCTCGATAAAGCCTTATACAAGTATGTAATATTGGGGAGACTTATCACACGGTTCTTTCTTATATATTTCTGCATAGTCGAAAGAGACATCTGTTGCACCATAATTAATTGGGGAATCAGAGGCTGAAGAGGTGTTATTTCCACAAATTCAATATACCATACCCTGGGCATCAGTCACTACATCACCTTCGTGGGCTTAGTTTGCATTTATCTGTCTTAATTATTTTCTAAAAGCTTCTAAGTACTTCATAGAAACTTAAATAACAAGACAACTCAAATAACCAAAATATAAAACATAAATTATAGTATCAATTTCAGTATATTCTAAAATGTATCACCCAAAACTGTTGCAAATATAAATATTGTTGTAACGTATACTTCACCTTACTGCCACTCTGCCAACAATTTAATAATAAACTAATGCATGAAAATAAATTAATTTTCTATGCCCCTAATTATTATTGTTATTATTATTGCTACTATGCACTACTTAAGCCTAACTAATATCATTATTTTGGTTAAATTTCATTTTAGAATTTTCACAACTTATGACCCAGACAAATACACTGGCGTTCAAATGATTTATTTTAATTTTAATTTTTTTTTTACGAATATGTAATGTATAAATTAAAATCCAAGCTCTGTTTTTTACATAAATATACATATATCTATATGCATATATAAAGATATATATATAATTTTTTTTGTTTTTTTTGAAAAACCGTGTAAATATGCCTAACAAAGCTCAAAATCATCAGTTTTGTCCGTCAGTGTTTGTAGTTTAGTATGGCATTCAAGCGTACATACAAACAACTATTCCACACGTTTATATGCGCTTTTGTGCTGAATAAAATTCGTAATATTGCACAAAATATTGCTTGTTCATTTAGTGGTTTATTTATTTTAGCGCAAAAATATTTACCCAAATTTTTAGGATAATATTTTAGTAGAAGTGCATGGCTAATTGCATGGCTAAAAGCAACAGCCTAATTAACATACTATAAACATAAGTGGTGTAGGTATTTTATATTTTTTCCTATTAATGTGAATAAATTTGAAAATAATTAAATGGAAGAAAAAATAGAAAATTGTAAAGTTCGAGATATAGTTTACGAGGAGTTGTGCGAAAGAGTTTTTTTGTTTCAATTACAAATATTTAAAAAAAAAATAGCCAAATTCGCATTCTTTTTTTTTTTTTTTTTTTTAAAAATAAAAGTCAGCCAAAAATTAAATTAATTTTACATTTTATGAAACCATATAAACTAAAATACTTCAGCAGATGCTGTCAAGTGTTCTACTATCAATACATCTGGCTCAATGAGTCACCGGAAATGACGTCACAATGGCGAAGTTATGAATATTTTGATATGAAAATTTCCGAAATTCTTTTTTCAACCAATAAAAAGTTTGAACTTAGTTCCAGTGGAATAAAATAAAATAATAAAATAATAATAATTTAGAATAACAAAAAAACACGCTTTTAAAGAATATGAAACTAAAAAGTTGAAAATAATTTTGGAAATAAACTTAAGACAACAGTATATATAAAAATACTTGTATAGCACCCCAAGCTTTTCTTTCAATTAAAAAATTATTTTTTATATACTATTGTCTCAAGTTTATTTACAAAATTATTTTCAACTTTTTAGTTTCATATTCTTTAAAAGCGTTTTTTTTTAGTTTTTAAACTATATTTATTTTTTTTTTTTGTATTTCTTCCAGTACATAAAAAGGATGCTTTGCTAGTATAAATAAGCGTTCCACAAGTAATTTTATTTCGCGTAACATAAATTGAATTATACAAACTAGCGGCAAAGCTAAATATGTAATTTTGTGGGTATTTGGCGGAAGGAGGAGAAAGGCATCCGCAGCAAGCATAGGCAAGCACACATATATACACATATATTGCAAAACAAGCCATACGCACACTATGACAACTCATACTAACAACCGCTTGCTCCACCTTACATTTCAGTAAGTCTAATACTATCACTACCATTTCCGGCTTCAACATAAAATCGGTGAGGGAACGATGTTGCGTCACCTAAAGGATACAGGATATTCGCTGCTGTCGCTGCTTATTACATCAATCCAACGGCAACTAATACTATCATATACAAAAAGGATATATATACATATTTACATGTACATATACATGTAGCTAGGTATGGCTTCCAATGCATAAATCAAAGGAAATACATGCAGGATATGCGAAAATATAAATTTTATGTGCAGGAAAAATAAATATTTGTTTTATATGTCTTTGGCTGAATAGATTATGTGTACGAGTAAATATATTTTGCAGAGCTACGAAAGCGTCGCTGATAATAGAAATAAGAGTGGGATATATGATATACTGAATTTGGTGGCATTATATTATATATCTAACAAGCAGACATATAAAGCCTTCAAGTAGTAGTGGAGTCACGCAGGAGATTCAAGGAGCAGACAACAAAAAAGTAGAAGCCTAAATAAAAGTAACTTTTTAATTGCCGCTTTGCTATCTACATATATAAATAAGTAATCTCCCATCATGAAGGCATGTCCTCTGCAATAGCTCTACCATCGATTTTATAGCAACTTTTTATTTTGGTTGCAATAGCCGAGCAAATAGCATTGCTTACTGCCATTAGCAAGGTCAGGGTCCGAGTTCTGGTTCGATCAACATCAACAATTATGGAAAATTATTTTTTCTAATTGTGGTCGCCCATCGGCAGTGAATATCAAGCACTCCAAAAATATATTTCTCACATGAAATAAAAGGCTCCTTATAATAATCTATCGGCAGTTGGGTTAGAATAAATTGTAGGTCCCTCCGTTCAAGGGAAAAACATCAAGATACACACCGGATATTGGAAGAGAGAGTGGCCGAAAATCACTTTAGTGGTTCCAAAGCTCTAGTTATACTTGGGTTGTGCGGCCCTCGCTCTATCCTTCATTTTAGAATCGGCATATATAGAGGACTAAAACTTATGCGTTTTTTATGGTACATAACGAAAGCATCAAATATGAAAAGCTTTGCTTTGTAGTGAACCCGGTACCAATTTATTCGCAAAAATTAGTGTTTTGGCTCAAGTTTCTTGAAACTAAGAACATGGATATCTTTCTGCCTTTATTGATATATAATATTAGAAGCTTTTCGCTCCTGGAAGTGGGTCTGGGACCAATATTTCAGGTGTAGTAAAAAGAAATCAATTTTTTACATAAAATTGAAGGCTTTAGATAATTGGATTAAAACATCCCCGAGTAAATGTTATAAGTATTAAAACATTTTAACATTTCTGTGTTATAAGAAAATAAAGAGCTTAAAAAATCAATTAAAAACCTTATTATGTCCATATGGACGTGCAAACTTTAATTTTAGACTTCTCCCTAATTGTATGATTTTCAGTAAATCTTCGAGTTTAAAAAAAAAACTATTTTCTAAACTTATATCAACAGGCTCCAACTAAAAAACTGTTAACATTTTTTTGGCTTCAAACTCCTTTATGTGTATCTTGTGAAGACCCTCAATACACTTTATTAAAGTATACTTTAATAGAATTTACCCGACTTTTGCTTGGTTGCTTCTTTTCAGTAAAACCGGTTGACGTTTAAAAAGTCGCTGCTTCAAAACTTCAGGAGAGCCACTTTGTTGCATCCTCCAAAATTTCCGATCACAACAAAAAATAATTTATAGTTATTTGCCTTTCACATTCCAACATTACGTAGATACTAGAGCTCCAGATACCCGGGTATCGAGCATTCGTTCGATACTCGCTCGATACTAGTTCGTTGCTCAACTGCTGATAGTTTGAAATTTTTCATGTTTCAATTTTGTTTTTGAAAATTTCTTCAGTATTCCAATGAGTTTTACGCATTGCATAAATAAAATTAAAACTATAGAAAGCAGTTCTGGGAAGAAAGTCAAATTTTTGATTTAAAATGCTCGAAAAGGCTCGAAAAAGTTCGAATTGCTCGAGCTCAAGCTCGAAAATTTGCAAGCAATGAGCAATGAACGAGTGTACGAGTATTCGTTGCTCAAATGCTCGAACAGCTCGTAAATGTTGGAACAAAATCTTGAGCTCTAGTAGATACAAAATATACATTAAGACCAGAAAGTTACTGAAAATTATATTTTTTTTCGATATACGTGGTTTGGTTCATCATGAATTAGTTACGACGGGACAGATGGTCAATCAAGAGTATTACTTGTGCGTATTTCCGGAAACTTTCATGACGATAATGCGCATCGCACCGAGCTGTAGTTGTGAACGATTTTAAGACCAAAAACTCATTCTGCCTCATGTGACTTTTTTGTGTCTCCAAAACTCAAGTTACCACTCCATGGAATCCGTTTCGAATCGATTGAGGCCGTAAAAGAAAATTAACAGAGGGAACTGAGGTCGACTGATTTCAACAGCTGCTGCAAACAAACTGTTTGACAGATCGCACTCATTTTTGACAAAGTAATTAAAGACAGTGCTACCAACTTAACAAAAAAACGTACTGAAAAATATTCAGGGCGGGCAATTTAAATTTTCTGGTCTTAATATATATACGTATATGTATATATTGTGTTTTTATGCGTTAAAAAATCGGAACTATTAAAGGATATTACAAAGTAACTCTCCTGAAGTACATATACTCGTATATTTATATATACTACCTTATCTGAAGTAGTTAAACAGGAACGAGGCGAAATCTGCCGAGTGTGTAGGTAAAATATATTTATTGTTTATTCTCCAATCGTCTGTAATACATACTTAGCACTCAAACCCAATTCATAAATAATTACCCGTGTTTACCTGAAACGAAAAATTAAAAATAAATATAAAAATATCTACAGAAAAATAATATATTATTATTTATAAATGTTTGTAAGTAAACTGCTTAAAGGAATATAACAAATTGTAAAACATTTTCTTAATGGCTCACGCTATGTTTAATCCACCAATACTTGGAATCTACCATTTTTGATATGCATTATTTGCGGTCCTAAAATTTTTAATCACTAAAACCTTGTTATACTAAAAAAAACATATATCTATATATTTTAAAATATATCAATATCTAGTGGAAAAATTAAGTTATACAAATGGCTTTGAAAGTTATTATAGTTTAAGAAATGTACATAATTAATTTGAGAAGAATCTCATATGTCCAGCAAGCAGATTTCTTTGTGTATACCAGATGATTACTTCAAATTCGTGATACAGCCATGGCATTCAAGTCCAATTCATTAGCAATCAGCATGCCTCAATGAACTAGTATTTAACTATCATTAAGCTGATGAATAATCAGACAATTGACAGTTCGTATGCTGTCGCCGTATTAAAAATACCAATTACCATTTGCTTACGTGGAAAATAGTTGGAAGATGAACTAGTAAGTGAAAAAGTGCAAACTAGTTGGATTCTAGTTAACGAATATTTTTTCCTACAGGGTACATGCAGCATTTACTTCAAAGCGCATTATATGCAAAACTTCAAAAAAAAATGTACTTGCATTGTATTGTATTTATACGATTTCAAGACAACAATAGTAGCAACAACAATACATCAACTGAAAACAATAAACAAACGAATGAGAATCATAATGAAATAAGTGAATAAATTTTATGAATACCATGAAAGTGTAATTACTGATAACAATACACAAATCTTATACAATGAATCTTTTACGCTGCTTTATCTTTGACGACGACCCTCCTTTCTACCTCCAGTTATTTTTCTCATGTTTTTCTCTCTCGCGGATAATGTTATAACTTAGAGATTCACACAAGTAAGAAGAGAGAATACTTGAAATTAAATGATGCATATCTCAGCGCAGTTTACAGCAAATTCTTATCACACGTCATGTGATTTCCTGTTACCCGTGCTCAAGAGCGCTTCAACCTTCCAGGGATATGCCACCAACTTCATTGTCCACAAGAGAGCGCCTGCATGATGACTCCAATCCCTCAATAAATGCTGGTTGCCCCTTCATTAAAGGCATTACTAGGATACCCCTTCGCCTTCGAGCAGAGTAGCTAAGCTAGAACGATCTCGTAGATTTCCATATCAGAGGATGGCTAGATAAGCTGGGGTGGAAGAAACAAGCTCTACTCTATTGCAACCACAAGAAGATGTGATAACCGGATGAAGATTTTATTCGCAAATGCACACAAAGTACCACCATTTACTTTAGCAGGCCTTTTACACTGAACCTTTCGCTGGAAAAAAAACATATCGCCCAACAACTGCGAAAACTTCCAGACACCAGCACTACACTTGAATTTACTTGGGGAAAATGATCAGGAAGTTTGAGGAGCTAAAGCTTTCATACGTAGGCTGCTATATATATGTCTGGCCAAATAATGAAAACACGAATATTTATCAACGAAAATGGTTTTATTGTTTTTCAAAATATTCTCCATCAAGATTTATACACTTTTGCATGCGCTCAAACCAATTTTCGAAGCACTTTTTCCACTCCGATTGAGACACCTCCAAAACATGGTTTTTGAATGCTTCAACAGCATCCTCTGGCGACGAAAATCGTTGACCACGCATTATTTTCGTGATATGTGGGAATAAAAAGAAGTCATTAGGTGCCAAGTCAGGGCTGTACGTCGGATGACCCATCAATTCGACGTTTTGGCAGGTCAAAAAGGCGCTGGTTTGAGCCGATGTGTGAGAGCTCGCTTTGTCATGGTGCACAATGATTCGTCTTGTCTTGTTCGTTTTTCGAATTTCTCCGAAGACTTCAGGCAAACAAATGGTGGTGTACCACTCAGAATTGACCGTCCTACGTTGATCAAGCGGAACAGTCGCCACATGACCAGTTTTGCCGAAGAAACAGGCGACCATTTGCTTCGAAGTGCTTCTTCCACGAACAACTTCCTTTGGATTTGGTTCGTCTTGGAAGACCCACACGGTCGATTGCTGTTTTATTTCAGGCTCATACGTATAGATTCACGATTCGTCACCTGTGACGATCTTATAAACGTCTTTTGAAGTGCCGCGATCGTATTTTTTCAGCATTTCTTTAAACCAATCCACACGAGCCTTTTTTTGAGCGATTGTCAAATTGTGTGGGATCCAACGAGAACAAACCTTTTTTACGGCCAGGTGTTCATGCAATATCGAATGTATGCTGGTGGGAGAAATGCATAGGCATGCCTCTATCTGAAGGTATGTTACATGACGGTCTTGCATTATCACTTCACGTACGGCATCGATGTTTTCTGGCACAACGTCCAGAACGAGCATCGGCCACGATTGAATTCATTGTACCAGTTTTTCACAGTGCTATAGGATGGTGCTTCATAGCCATACAAAGATTTAAGTTCATCGATGCACTCTTGTCGTGATAATCCTCGTCGAAAGTTGTGAAAAATGATCGCATGAAAATGTTCACGAGTTAATTCCATTTTTTGGCCGAGATGAATTTTTGAATTCACTGTGAATAAAATAATTCACGATTAAATGACAAAACGTTCTGAGTGATGTTATGCTAAAAAATGTTAAACTTTCCAATGGAAATGTCAGATTGCACCTGGCAACACTTAGTGTTGCCTAGGCCAGACCTATATATAGCAGCCTACGTACATATGGGCGAATATGCATGATTATTCTAAAGCATAAAGGTCCTCAAACTATATACGGCCATTGCTATACCCGACATTTGAAAAAGGGTATAGTGATTCTGCTGCTAAAACGCAGGTAATCTCATCCTTTCTCATCCTAATACCGGAGACACTGAAATCTCTGATATTCTCCCACCATCTAAGGCCATTAGACTTCCATAAATGTGCATCACAATACGTAGTAATCGTCAAAAACCCTTTAACGTAATCAAACACGCAAGAATATACATCTATGCGGATAGTCAAGCAGTCATAAAGGCCTTAATTTCATACACCACGAACGGCTGTGGTCGCATTATGTAAAGAAGCGATTCAAGCACTGGCTGAAAACAGAAGAATGTACATTTACTGGGTGCAAGAAAGCACCACGGGCATTGAAGGTAATGAGGTAGCTGACGGACTTGATAAAAAGGATATCCATTTAGAACAGGACGTAGCATCGAACCTTCCAGTTCCATTCGAGGAAGGGAAGAAGAAGCAATAAATTGTACTACCTTATCAGGCGAATAGACTCTGGGAACGAATTAAGGGCTACATAGCCATCTGTTAAGAGACCGACATTGGCTTCTGACGTCTCAAGCATTTAAGATAGGTCTGACTGCGGACAATAGGTGTAGGAAATGCAAGGAATGCACGCGGACAGTGGAGTACGTGATCTGTGAATGTCCAACTTTCGGAAGAAAAACGCTTTGTACCATATACAAGCGATCAGGACGATTACTTAAATTCGCGAAAAGAACAGCAATGTTCCTCACACTAGAGACACAATAGGAGTGTAGAAGCAGGATGTATATGGATGGATCTATATTAAAGGGTGGTTAAATTGTAAGGGCCGATGTTGAATGTGAACCACACCTAAACGCCAAGTTTTTTTCCGAATTTAATTTGACATTTCTCTATTTCAGACTTACTCAATTTGAACCATGGAGAGATACACAATCCAACAACGTGTTAAAGTTATCCAGACTTATTATGAAAATTTTCGAAGAAAATCATCTTCAGTGATGAGGCACATTTTCACCTCAATGGATTCGTCAATAAACAGAATTGTCGCATTTGGGCGAATGAGAATCCAAGAGTGATTGTCGAAAAACCAATGCACCCACAAAGAGTGACTGTTTGGTGCGGTTTATGGGCTGGCGGCATCATCGGGCCGTATTTTTTCCAAAATGAGGCCGGTCAGGCAGTTACTGTGAATGGTGTTCGCTATCGTGAGATGATAACGAATTTTTTATGGCCACAATTGGAAGATATGGATGTGGACGATATGTGGTTTCAGCAGGACGGTGCCACTTGCCACACAGCTAACGAAACAATGGCTCTTTTGCGCAACAAATTCAATGGCCGTGTTATCTC
Source organism: Ceratitis rosa (assembly GCA_037013455.1). Taxonomy (NCBI): domain Eukaryota; kingdom Metazoa; phylum Arthropoda; class Insecta; order Diptera; family Tephritidae; genus Ceratitis; species Ceratitis rosa. The sequence goes on along the minus strand of JAWMAG010000008.1, from coordinate 15,655,067 downwards.
ACGTAATGGCGATGTCAATTGGCCCCCAAGATCATGTGATTTGACACCGTTGGACTTTTTTCTCTGGGGTTATTTGAAAGAAAAGGTGTACGTCGATAAGCCAGCAACAATTCAACAGCTAAAGGATGAGATAATTCGGCACATTAACGGCATAGAAACTCCATTATGCCTCAGCGTCATCGAAAATTTGGACCATCGTATGGAGGTGTGCCGCCGAGGTCGCGGCGCTCATTTGGCCGATATTTTGTTACATACATAATTGAGTAATACCAATATATCATAATAAAATAAAATTTCAATAATTTCCTAAATAGTTTGTGTTTTATTCAAAATCAACATCGGCCCTTGAAAATTTAACCACCCTTTATTACGTCTATGTGAGACCCACTGGGTCAGCCAACTTAACCTAATCTAACCTAACCTAATCAAACACGTAGGTCTACTATCAAAGATTGAAGATATCGGTGGGTTTTTGAAACTTGGTGTCCGACATGTTTATTGACAACCTCTGTTCGAAGTTAAACTGCTATCCTAGTAACAGACATCTTAGTTACCAAGAAAGAATAAAACATTTTAGCAGTATGTTAGAAACGACCACACTTCTATCACCCGTTCTCGTATGGAATTCTTCAGTCGATTGAACTTTAAGTTATTTTCACCTAAAATAAACCTACAAAACTCGAACAACATTGACAAACATATATCAATTCAGGCGTACTATTTTCTTTTATTCCAATTCCTTGTATTCTCACAATTGCTACTCAATTATATTATTCAATTTTCAAGTGTCTTTTATTATGAATATACTATTACATTATTATTATTATTTACCTTAAAATCTCGTTGTATTATGTTTCGTTATTTTACCTCCCTCTCCTACTCAAAATCACGGCTTCACGCTGTTTTTGTATTCTTTATCGGTTTTCCATTTCAAAGTCTTTTTCACACTCTCAATAGAACGCAATGCAAATATGATTTAACAGTATTTTTAAATATACATACACGTACATATACAAGGGGCAGCTGATATGCTCGCGACCTAAAGTACTTAAGAAATAAATGTATGGTTTTTTTTATTTTTCAATATAGTCTCCCTCAAGTGAAAAACAATTCTCACATCGTGAATACAATATTCTTTGGATTTTTCATCAAACTTTTCCACGGCCGCTTTCATCTCGTTGTCGTCTTCCCGTAACTCCTTTTTTAAATTTGGAAAAAGAAAAAAGTCACTGGGAGGGGTGGGTGGATGGTCAATTTCTTCAATTTCCTTCAACTACCACTTCTAAAATTAATAAATTTAGTTTAAAGCTATTTACTTTCATACTGTGTATAGAAATATACTTCGTCATCAAGCACTCTTGTCTTTTCTTTCAAATTACTTTTTGCAAGATGTTCGGTCAAAGTGAAGTTTGAATGTGAAATAATCTAGGGTTTGTTTTTTTAGGCATATGGTTTTCTATAAGACAACATATATTTCGGAGTCAGTCGTTTTGACAGTTGCTACCTGATTCATATACATAATAAACAGACCTAATTACAGAATGAAGTTTGCAAATCGTGCAAATTTATTACCAAAATAATGGTACGGTTCGTGTGATGCATCCATTAATCGGTCGAAATAATCGCCCAGCAGAATCATCGATTCGAGGCAACCATGAATCGGTTTCGTACGAAGCATCGAACACCTATTGGTGCTTCGCAGCAGAATATCGAAGAAGACTCGAGTGAGTCCATCACCATTCCACTACATTAAAAAATTTTTGTTCAACGCTTACGTTTTGGTTTAAAAGGTATGTTAGCAAACCAAATTTGTCGAATTGAAGTGATAATAATCTACAAGCCATTGCTGTGATGCCCTAACATCCTCAAAAAGTCACTAATTGAGGTGGCAGAGGGAATCATTGATACATAATTTTTCAAATATAAAATCGGCGGTAATGTTAAAATCACTGGGGAACGCTTTATATATTTACATAAGCGATTTTCGGCCGAGCTCCTCCTCCAATTTGTGGTTTTTGCGTTTTGATGTTTTTCCCAGAAATGGAGTGACGTATAGTTCATTCTAAGCCGCCTTCAAACGGCTGATGGGAGCCTTTTTTTTATTTCATGTCCGAAATATATTCGGTGGGATGGACATTCCCTGCCGAGGGGCGAACGGAATAAGAAAATTTAACTTAATTTTTTATTTTAAATTAATTGTCTATCACTTTTGGATGCTGGTCGCACCGGGATTTGAACCCGAGCCTTCCCAATGGCAGTAGGGGAAACGCTATAGAGCCATGATTAATGACTTTTTCTTGCATGAATTGGAGGATGGTAATATGATCGGCGGCGCTACATGCCAAACAGCCAACAAAAGAACCAATTTATTGAAATAAACTTTTTGTTAGCTCATTATCTCGGGCAGTGGGTCTCCAAGAGCGTGTGATTCAACACCGCTGGACTATTTTTTGTGGGTTATGTGAAGTTTCTAGTCTAAGCATATAAGTCCGAGATGTTTTACGCCTTAAAAGAGAATAGTGCATGCGTTATTGCTGATTTGCGGCTTCAGTTGCTGCAAAAAATGGATGAAAATAGGCAGTCTCGGCTAGAATTCATTCCAGCCAGCAGCGACGGTAACTTGCCCTAAATAATTTTTAAAACATAATGACAAATCCCTAGTCTCTATAATAAATTCAAATTCTGTGTCATAATATTAAATCATATGCATTTTATTTCTTCTTGAAAGCCGCTGGTATAAAAGAAGCATCTGCTATTAGTAAACGCAGGGTTAGTTTAAGTTAAGGGGTTAGGGGTAGTCAGGATTTTCAAAAAAAAAATTTTTTTTTTTTGCATTTTCGTTAAGTATAATATCTTAAAAATAATCTCTGAAAATTTCAAGTTAATCCGATAATTCGTTTTTAAGTTATTCGACAAATAACAAAGAGAGCTCGGGCCTTTCAAAGCGCTCGGGAGCAGGTAGCTAGTATCTAGTGTGAAACTTTAAACGCGTTTTTCTCAAAACTATGTTTTTTGAACTGGTGACAACTGTAACTCGAAAACCGCTCAGTTGATTTTAATGAAATTTATACAGCTTGTAGAATACATAATAAACTCGGGCCTGATCGAAGGATTTTTATTACCAATTAACTGTTGATTTTTTCCCAAAAATCTAGAAAAAAATTTCCTGAGGCCGCCATTTTGTTAATTTTTGAAAAAAAATAAAATCCTTCGATCAAGCCCAGGATTATTTATTTATAAAACTATTTTTTTTTATCCGATTGATTTCAGATGAATCTCCAAGGACTTATGATTGTCACCGCAAGGACCTTTTTTTGGAACTGGGTTAACACAGACAGCTGTAACTTCGGAAATAAATTTTTTTTTTTTCGAAATTTTCGTGACTTCAAGTCAAAACATTGTTTAATAATACCATATCACTACTTTTGTAAAATAAAATTATTTAATAGCAAAAAAAAAATACTGAAAATTCTCATTTTTTCGTGCCTCTGACTACCCCTAACCCCTTAAGTTAAACAGGTCGCTTAGTTTAAACTATGTCCATATTCAGTCCATGACCAAGTTGTACTGCTTTAGTATTTAGTGTGTCTTTCTTTGGAAAAAATTTGCTGTTCTCTTTGCAAATTATTATATGTATTCATCATTTGAATCATCTTGAAATCCATATGCCTAAAAATAACACCCTCTTCTATCTATGAACAGTTTGGGAATGTAAAATTAGACCCATATTCAATGCCGCCTCGAATAGATTTTTTATTTTTATTTTTTTTTTTGTTGAAATAAGAGTCGCAAGTAGAAATTCAAATACCACTACATTCTTAGCAAATAAAAAAATTACCCAGAAAACTTTCTAATTAAAAATACTTCCTAATTAAATATCCAGTTTCCAATATTAAGTTACTCTAATCAAATTTTCATTTATGTGCCTAAACTGCCATCTAAGATATGCGGCAAACGAATGGATTGTCGCAAATCAACAGAATTGCTAATGGTAAACCAAAAGTTAAAATTCAAATCAAATCGAATTGTTGTTAAAACCTGTTGAAGCTAAATGCAAACAAGATTGTGAAATTCTCAAAAATAAATATTGAATATTTTAGGTCACAAAACAACAATAAATCTTGTACTTTTCATAAAATTGAAAATGAATAATTCCATATAATCCACAATAAATGGTGTTTACCTGTGATGAAACAAGAGATGCACACACACAAACACACAAACAACTCGAATAAAATATTCCCAACTAAACAACATTTTTGAAGAGTAATAAAATATTCTATTCCCAAATAAATATGAAAGCCATATTTTCCTTTTCAAATATTCAACTTGAGCATGTTTTATTTATTTATTTAATATACTTTTACAACTACACATACATATGTACATGCCATACTGATTTCATTTGAATTTACAGTTGTACAAACTGACTGCAATGCAGTTCCAAATTTGCATTAAATGGATCAAATAATTTACACCAACTTGGACAGGGTTAAGATTGTTTTTGCGAATTTTTTTTTTGTTTTTTTTTTCTTTTACTGAAGATTAATGGACTGTGCGCATCAAAAGTTCTCTGTGTGACTTCTTTATTGCATGGAAATTCTTTTATATTTTCGTTTGGATTTAATTTAGCACACAAAAGTGCTATTGAAAGCAAGCAGCAAGGGAAGTGCTTGTAGAGAGCTTCTTTTGTTTTTTCAGAAATTTTTTTGAAATGGAAGGAAATGGTTGCGGTAAACAAAGTTTTCAGACAATAATGTACTATATTTAAGCTTCGAAAACAACAATTTTTAGTATCAAAAAATATTGGAATTTTTTAATGTTGTGATGAGTTTTCTGAAGCAGCTGAAGTCTGAAGTAGTGAAACGATGCCGGTGATGGATTAGTGTCGTCTCACCCCGCTGAGAGGCTAGCAATATTGAGTAAAATCAGTAAATACAAAGATGCTTTCGGAATTCTTAGAAAAATATGATATGACATTTTAAACAAAAATTCGCGAAATCGCAAACAAAAACTTCAGATGATATAATCTTCGTAAAAAAGCTTTTTTCATGCTAAAAATAAGATTTTCAGAATTTAGTGGAAAAAAACTCACAAAAAAAGTAAGCTTCGATATCAGCCCGGTTAGCAAACAAGGAGCGAAGCAATGTTGATGGTGGCCAAATCTGATTTTAAAAGAGTAAAAATACACAACTTTACGGTGGCCACATGAACGCAATCAAATGATGACATAATACTCTTTTTCCCACTTTATTTATATTCTTCAGCTTTTCCATTTTAATTTTTTTTTTTTCGATAAAATGGCAGTGGAGATTTTGCGGACGTTAAGCGGAGTATATATGTACATAGCCATATATTGTATACCTATATATATTTTAACGAGCTGTCATTCGACGTGTGAAAAAAATGCGATGTGAATGAAGGCAGAAAAAAGGGGTAGGAGGGATAATAGAGAAGCAAAAATAAATATATATAGTGATACCGTAAATTCAGCGAGAATATTTTTAACGCAAATATACTAGTTACACACACACACCAACGTCCAACAACATATGTAGATACGCATAATAACTGAACTACATACATACATACATATATACCTATATTTGTATGCACACAACCTATTGGTGCGGCTCGGCGGTTTGTTTGCTATGCGGCCGTCGCAAGTGAAGAAAAAAGCCATTGAAGACGCATTGGAGCGGCATCGAATGTCAGTTATTTAATTTTAAACTTTTTTCGCAGTCATATTTTTTGTCAATTTTTTCTTTTTTTGTTTTTTTGCTTAAAGTAACTTGTCCATAATAAAAAAGGCAAACCCGAAACGTGGCATATGAGAGGCTTAAAGCGTGTAACATGAAGCTTTTTCGTTGTCTTTTTGTTTTGTTTTTCTTTTCCAAATTTTTTTTTAATTTTATTTTTATTTATTTTTTTTCAACTTTCACACTTCTCATAATTGTGTGTAACAGTATATAGGTAAATATGTTCCGTAGAAAATGCAATAATTACTGCGGACTTTCTGTTGATGAAAATACAAAATATAATATGATGATACATACATATATACATATATGCATATGCCAGCTTGGTTGTTGGTGTGCTTGACTTACTACCGAAGTCTTGAAATACTAAAAATTCATCAGGTCCGCTGTTATGTGCGTGTGTGTGTACTCTGTGAGATTCCGCGTCGTTGTCCCAGCGCGCGCTTGGATTTTTGTATGTCGAATTAGTGGTATTATTTGAGCGCCCGGAATTGAAAACAAAAATTATGTAATTTTCTTTGCAATAATATAGGTATGTAGTGTATATAACTCTCTTTTTTCTCCTTCTTTTTTGTTTTTCTGATAAAAACCTTGGGTTTTGCGTGAATCCTTAAGGGGTTATATCTACTTGCAAAACAAAATAAATGCTTTTCATTGTTATTTTTTTAGAGGCTTTTTATTCTATAAATTAATAGAAAAAATGTTAATAGACAGAATTTAATATAGTTTAACAATAAACGATTCCTTTTAAAAAAAATATTGGATCCTCTTGTACCAGTAGCCGATCTTCAGAAGGGCCTTCAAAAAAGGTGTCTGGCGGTGAGAAAGATTTTTCTGCTTCAAATAATATGAAACCCGAAACCCAATAAAATTTAGTATTATAATGGATGAATACATGATGTGTCCCAAAAATAACCGAACTTTATATTTGAATCATACAACACACAGCGCCATCTATTGAAAATTTGCAACATTAAAAAGATACATTCATCCTCTTTCAAACGCACCTAACTTCATGTAAGTCGGATGACAGATGTAAAAGTGACAGCCATTTCAATAAAACCAAAAGTGTGCTAATGGTTCCAAAAAAAAAATGGAACAAAGAGCAAATATAAAATTTTGTGTCAAACTTGAAAAAAAATTGAAATTGAAGTTTAAAAAATTAAAAAAAAATTTAAAAAAATGAAGCAGCCGTAACCGAGGTACTGAAGAGCATTTCTATAAATGACATAAAAAAATCTATGCATGCGCTGGTTGATCGTTCCAAACGTTGTGTGGAACCTATTTTGAATAAATAATCACTTTCAAAGATAATATAATGTGTATTTTACTATTTTATATCCAAAAAGTTCGGTTATTTTTGGGACATACCGTGTACAGCCGTTTCAGAGGAATTTTCGTCACCAACTCTGAAAAAAGCGTTTCGAGCAAAATGCATTTAAAGCTATTCGTCTTGTGCTTCGCCTATTGAAGTATATTGAAAAATCGATTACTAAAAAATTACCAGTGGATATAACCCACTTGATTTAGACTTTTTTTCTTCTTCATGAATTTGTATGCCAAAACCTGACAGAACAAAAAATATCTTGAAATAAAAAATACCCTCTACACCACTCTCATTTTTAAGTTGAAAAAAGAAACGCCACTGACTAATCGATATCATTACCAGTGGGGAGAAATTTCCTTATTTTCGATATTTTTATCTTAAAAAGATGTTTACCTGTAACCTGTACTGAAGAAAAAATCATAACAAAGTTCAAAAAATCAAAATATTTCATATTTTCACTAAAATTTTAAAAGCATTTCTCTTATATTCTACAAATTTATCTGATATTTTTTGTTGGTAAATTTACAGTTCTTACAGTAAACTCCAAGCAAGGCTTAAGAATATGAAGATAGTTTCGCCTTACATAATATATATGAACTTATTCCACGCTTAAAAGTCATTTTGCCAAATTTCGAGATGAACTCTCGCCACTATCTTTTAGCAACAAAGATACGCATTCGCCTTTGTGCAACAGAAACAACTCATCTACAAATAAAATTAGACGTTGGAAAGCTGCAATCAAAACAGATAGCCGAATGGCTTTATATTTGACTTGGACTCATGCTCTCTGAGAGTAATCGCCAATCAGCAGCTCGGTATAAGATGCTGAGAGCTGAGGAGTTAAGTGGAAGACATATACAAGCGACGAAACCAACTTAACATACCTCGCGCACAACCGATTGGGGGGAGCGTCTGAAAGATAATAGAGAAATCCAATAGACCGGTTACCAGATGGAAAAAGAAATAGACCAAATGAAAAGCTTGATTTGCTGGCCAGCAGTGGTAATGCTTGAAATTTATTTGAAAAAAGGCCGCTACTAGCAGCAGGTTTCAAGGGTGGATCACATTCATTTAGGTCGAAGAGTTGTGATTTGCCGATCGATGACCAGAGTAGTAGTAGTTCATGTAGAGAAATATTCAGCCTGCAATCTGCTGAACGTGTAATATCCAGATATTGTGAACCCGAATTCCAAATCGACATTGACAAAGTTCGAATATCGAAAGCCCACATAAAGGTTAACAAAATGGCAAGAGCTAATGACTTACCGGCCGAGCTATTCAAATATAAAGGCGAAGAACTAACGAGATGCATGCAACAGCTTTTTTGTAAAATTTTCTCTGCTGCCGATATCATAAAAAGGAGGTCCTCACAACCTGTACCAATTATCTTAGAATTATACTTATTTAGTTTCATTTTTCCCAAGTAATAAATGATGCCATTTTCGCTACAACAAAACTCAGCTAATTAACAAAGCAAGTTAAGAGGGAATTACTCTTTTTGAAATTCAGCTTTTATATGTATGCATAAATATTATATATGCAAGTAAAGTGATTGAGAAGTAATCAAAATTTTGCATCAATTAATATCAATTAAGCCCAAAAACAATTAAGTGCTTTTATAATGCTCAATATATTCGTATATATGTACATAAATATTTATATTATATCACGAAATTGTTTAAGATTATTTTCCTCAATTTGTCAATGTCTATCAAACTAACAATTGCTATGACGATAATGAGCATATAATAGCATGATAAGTCATTGAAACCGCCTTACAAGTTTATATATGTAAATATGTCTACCCTTTTCTTTGGCACGAAACAGAACTCTGCCCGCCTGCTAGTGAGTATTAAAACCATCATCATTATTACTTAATTTTGACAATTAAACAAAACAAAATGTTTCTCACAATCATAATAATGCTTTTATAATGACCGAATTTGTCGACATAATAAGATAAGAATGATTATTTAGATATCTATGTATACACTGATAAAATGTGTACTAGAATTTATCATTATGTGTGCCTAAATGATATTCAGTTTTAATTTTATTACTAGTATTTCAAGGGAATTCATTGAAAATAGATGGTTTGAAGAATTTTATATATATGAACATGTTATATATGTCATAAAACACTCAAAAGATATAAATATAATTGGGGGCACATAACTATTATTTAAACATACATACATAATACAGGAAGCAGAGAAAAACGACTTTTTATTGACGACCCCCAAATGAAAATATCGAAAATTTTGTCTTTCTGTGCTTTTGTGCCTATGATTTTCTGCAAAATTTTATTAAAAACATATCACATTGATCCACAAGTGTGCATTGCATACAGGTAGGCTATTAGGGATTTAACCCCCTACTCTCTTCTAGAACTATCCAACATAAATAGATTGTTCCATGAATTCTTTACTGAAGATCTATTACTGAATTGCTCTTGAGACGAGTAAAGATGTTCGGGTGGCTAATATCCCAGTTCAGTTCAGTTCATTTGATTTAATAATCTCAGTTAAGATCTTTAGATCTCTGTGGAGTTGAACATTTGGAACGTAGTATAATGAATCGGTAATCATTCTGGGGTTTATTTTCGCTTGAACTCTTTTGAGAGTTTCTGCTCCGCCCCAAAGCCATATCCAAAAGGTTGAATTTGTTTTTTTTAACAGTTGACTATATGAACAATTAATTTCGGGTTAATAAATGTAAATGATGTTATATGGCCCGTACAAACTTTTGAGTATTTGACCGCTGACCTTACACTTTCTAAATATTTTTGTACTAAAAGTGAGTATTACCTTCTACTCAAATATAAACGAGACTTTATCCATAACTCGACAAGGACAAGACATATGGCCATATTTTTTTTTGCTTAGGATGGCAGGACTGTTATATGTCTACATGTCAAATTTGAGCGCGATCTGTCACTTAGTATTTTTTACGGCACTATAAACAAGTCAACCTCGAGTGTGTTTTTCGAATTTTACTATGGAAATTAACGTTGAGCAAAGATGTTTGTTTGAAATTTTGTTATTCCAATGGAATAAGTGCGACGGACGCAATGAAAATGTTGCAGAAGGCATATGGGGAGTCTTGCCTATCACGTGCACGTATTTTTGATTGGTATAAGTCGTTCAAGGACGGCCGTACATCGCTGGAGAACTTGCCCCATGATCGTCGTCCAGCAACGTCAATAAACAAAGAAAACGTCGAAAAAGTAAAGAAAATTGTGTTGGAAAATCGTCGTGTGACTGAAAGAGAGATAGCTAGTGAACTCAACATATCAAATGGATCCGCTCATAGCATTATTCACGACGTTTTGGGCATGAGACGTGTGTTTGCTCGACTTGCTCCAAAATTGTTGCTCATACGTCTCGTCTTGTACGCGATTATTTGACCAAAATTTTTCTTTTCCCTAAACTCAAATTGCCGCTTCGTGGAAAGCATTTTCAGTCGATTAAAGTCATAAAAGAGAATTCGAAGAAGGAACTGAAAGCCATACCTAAAGCGGCCTACCAGAAGTGTTATGAAGATTGGAAAAAAAGGTGGCATGTATGTATCGCCTCTAATGGTGACTATTTTGAAGGGGATAAAATAAATATTTAAGAATAATTAACCGTTTTTGTTTTATTGTACAGTCTCGTTTATATTTGAGCAGAAGGTATATCAAGATTTGTTGCAAAATAAATAAAAGATATTTTTCAGGCAAGTGGTTTTCAAAAAGAAAGAAACGAATATATTTTGATGTTATGTCGAGGAATATAGTTTTATTATAAACACAAGGGTTTTGCCACAACGCTAAAAATTATTAAGACGAGTGAATGAGTCTAATGGGTCGTATAAATTACAGCCGATTGGTTCACTGTTCCACCACTTTTTGAAGCAATTGGGATCGTCTGTCTGCAATAATGCGCGAATATTCTACTAAACAAGCAACCACACATAATCCACAAAAAATTGTCCAGCGGTGTTAAATCACACGATCTTGCAGGCCACACCATAGGCCCTTGACGCTAGATTATGCGCTCACCAAAAGTTTTATTCAACTAATAGATTCTTTCGTCAGCTGTCAGCATGTAGCGCCGTCTTGTTGGAAACAAAGGTCGCCCATACCAACATTCTCCACTTCAGATTTCCCGCGCCCATAGAACAGTCACTTTTCGAGGAAAAATATCAAGACGCAAACCAGAAAATGGAGGAGCAGCTCGGCCGAAAATAGCTTCAGAGGTTACAAAGCGCCAATTATATATGTATATACAACGGTGTCTCAACAATGGCCTGTAGATTATCAGCCCTCCAAATGTTGAGACTCATCAGCAGCAATATCGAATTTGGTGTCTCTGAGGATGCCCGTTATCCACTAGAGTAAGCATAGATCGAAACCGATCACGTGTTGTTCAAACTACCTACTCTGCTGGGCGATTATCGTACGTAGCACGCGATGTGTCGCGCGAAACAAACCATTATTTTGGCGGTTTACTTTACATCGCTATAAAAAGAGCCTCTAATTGGCACTACAAAGGACCAACAATATCTATGTAAGGCGCATCAGCCACCCAAAGTAACCTAACCTAACCTAATATCAACTGGCTGTATTATTGCTATGAAAAAACTATGCGACCAATGAGATTATTATCTTCATTTCTCCTAGACTTCTTTCGAAACTCATTTTCAATTGGTAGAAATTACCAAACTAAATTCATAAATTTAATTTTATTTATGGAAGAAGAAATTAATGAATGAAATGTAAAGGTATTAAATTATCTCTTTAACAAGCAATTTAGTTAATCATTATGGCAAAATTAAAATATATGTGGCCAGATTAATATACATACCATATATTTTACAACAAAACGTACGATTAAAAAGGGAGTAAAATAAGATATCCCAAAAAGGGTCACGCGAAACATATCACTGAATAAACAACAAAAATTACGCAAGTTGTTGTTGAAGGGTTGCGTACTTCCTTGGCAAATAGCATTAAGTATGTATGTATGTCCGCGTATGCGTGTTCGATTCTGTGGGTTGTAAGTATGCAAGATTTTTCCTTTTTGCTTTAGCGGAAAAGTTCAGAGGTTAAAGAGATTTATTGGTTTTAATATAAATTTGCACAAATAAATGTTTGGGAATGAGAACATAAATTTATATGTAAACGTGTGCATGTATACGTGTATATATTTAGCATATTTATTTCTTGCATGCAACATCATACAAACTAAAAATAAATATATGTTTGTACAATATATTGAATATATATATATGTATGTGCCAATAGCGTTGTTAGACTGCAAAGGTCGGGTAAAAAATAAATCTTAATTTATTTAGGGTCACTTTTTGGTTATGAAAATTTAAGATTCTTTTGTTGATTTTAATTTAAATTTTATTTCGTCAGTATTGCAATATTATTTTGTTACAAATTGTTTACCCTTTAGCCATATTATTTGAGGTTCGTTGAATTTACTTTAATCAAAGTTGGGCGAATTGAATTTCAAAAATGAGAAATTATGTTTTTTGTTACAAATTTTTTTCTGTTTCAAATTAACTGACTAAGGAAACATATTAGGCTCAGTAAAAATTAATCCATTAATATTATTATTATAATATTATATTTTTTTTTGCAATAGATGGATTTAGTGATATGTAACTTGCGTTCTGTAAATGCTTTTGGAATACGCTAGGTGGAGCTGGAGGAATGATATTTTGTGTTAAAAAAGCCAATGAGAGAAGTGTTGATCACTTAACTCGTAGTGTCAAGCATGGACACCAGCAAAAAGAACATAAGTTAATTCTATTATAATGAAAATCATCGAGGAACTAAACAGGCTGGATACCTAGAGAAGCTCGATGTACGGCTGTAACATGAGTTAATGAAAAAATATTTTCAAGCAAAATAGACCCATTTCTGAAGCGGATGATAACTGGTGATGAAAAGTGGATCACTTAAAGCAACGTCAAGTGAAAACGTTAATAGTCGAAGGGTAGTGAGTCGGCAGAACGATCTCCAAGCCAGGATTGACAACCGAGAAGGTTCCGTCGTGTGTTTGGTGGGATTGGAAATTCACTATGGCTGCTCTTCTAAGCCAAACTCTTAATTCGGACATGTATTGTCAGCAAGGAAACAATCTCCAGACCAGAAGCAACTAGAAACAACCAGAAGCGCCCAGCTTTGGCCAACAGGAGGGGAATTGTATTTCATTAGGACAACATCAGACCATACACATCGATAGTGGCTCGCCAGAAGCTCCGAGAAGTTGGCAAGTTCTCACGAATACACCTTGCGATCCGAATCTCGCATCATTGACCTCAAGAGAGGCCTGTGAAAATCAGTTGTCACAATATGTTACTAGCAGGGGTTTCTTTGAGAATTACATAATGACATAACCTTTGAAATGGCAAAAAATATCAAGCAAAACGGTGCATATTTGAAACAAATCGAATAATTTTAGCTGTATAAATTAATCCTTTGCCTGCAGACAACTTTTCAGATTTCCTGCCTTCAAGCAGGTTTAATATGAAGGCATGCGATACCAACAGGCATTTCTCTGTTATCAATCCTACTAACACCCTTGAGTCTGATCTCTTTAAGTTAGTATTTAGTAAGCTTTTCAACGTATGTCTTTAGCCAGTTTGTCGGTCATTTCGTGCCTTCGATGCTCTGGTGCCCAGTGAATGCGAATTTTATTTTACTCTGTTAATTTTTTGATTGCCAACTTTGTATTGGATTAAAGTAAGACCTTTATGGTCGCTTGTTCGTCTCCTTTTGGGAGGGCCTACACCCTGCATTAGCTTTGCTAGCATTTTCGAATGATGGTTTATTTGTAGGTGGGCACAGTAAACTGCGAACCGCACTCCCCTGTTCATCTTGAAATCATTTCTAAAGGAATATAGAGATCTATTCGTATATTTGAGTCCATTGCTTCATCCATTTGCATCTATTCGTCTATCATAGCCGTCAGAGGTTCCTCGAAAGTCAAGCGCAAGACAATGCAGTTTATTTGTCTTCTCTGAGGCAAAGATATACTGTTTTGCCTATATGTACTGACTTTCAACTGCCTATTGGCAGCCAGGAATGCCCTGTTTTTAGCTACTGAGTTTGCGGGTAGAGTATTAAAAATCACATGAAGCGCTGCAGCATGGCAGCGGTAGTTCCGAGAGTAGCCTCACATCCGCTTGATATGAACATCTGCTAAGAGCTTCCTTGCCTAGCGTGGGAAAATATCTCTCACTGCACACTTGGGAGTAGCACTATATATAATTTATAATTGACGCTTTGTAACCGCTGAAGCGATTTTCGGCCGACTAGACGACTCGGAGGACTATAGCTTTCCTTAAACATCCATCAAGAGTTTCTTGGAACTTTGTGATCCTATCAGCAGCTTTCCTTGCGTGATTGGGTAAATTCCACATATACCTATTAATCTATAATCTGTATCGCCCCGGAATAAATAACAATGCCGAGCTTTCCGGCTGAAAAAGTTTTTTTTCGGGAAGTTCTTCATCAATATTTTTAAAGTGGTGATGTTGGCTTCAAAGACAAATGACGTACTAAGCAGCCAAAAAAGTTTGAAAATTAGCATGAAGGCTGTTGTCAAACACAAGAAGAGCTCGCAAAATATTACGGAGACAAAGATGATGAGCTTCTAAAACTCGAAGAAATGAGGGTTTGTCGGAAAATGCCCGAAATTTGCGACCGCACACGAGGCAATAACTTCTCATTATGACAATACTAGATGCTCGGCTTCTTGTTGCAATTCGTTGCTATTTGGAAATCAGCGACTGGGAAGCTCTAATTCGTCCAATTTACAGTCCAGATCTCGCCTACTCTGACTGTCATTGGCTCTGGTATATCTGAACAGGGTATCAAAAATTGTGTTGGTTCATTCTTGGCAGGCAAATGACAAAATTGTAAAGCTTTATATGAGCAATACTTTGAGTAAGTTAGAGACATTTGAAATTTCTCACCTTATAACCTTAATAACAGTTATATTTAACATTTGATCTAACAACAGCCAACCATTGAACGTGATTAATAGTCTTATTTTTTAATGTATCAACTGTAATGCACGTATGTATATACATATGTATGTATATTTGTCGAAGAATTCATTGATATTCAAGTCATGAAGAATTGCAAAAGTTAAGAATTGAAAAAACTTTTCGCGTATAATTTTTGTTTTCTCAGTATAACTTTCTGTTAATGTTTCATTAGTAAGTTTGGTGGAGCAGCACAAATTTTCCTTGACAAACCAATAAATTGAATCAGCACCAATAAGTCAAATACACATGTCACAAAACAAAAGGTTGCGAACTTTTTGATTACAAACAGAAAAGAATATTTTTTTTTTTTTTTTTTGGTAACTAACTAACTAATAGCTCCCACAACAATAGAACAGCAGTCGCTTAGCTACTTAGCTAGCTGTTCGGAGCCAATTGAAGGCGCCAAGTGTAGGTGTTTTCGCTTGACTGCGTAGGCTATGTAATTTTTGATGACTTTAGTGTTGACGTAATTGTAAATGATGCATATACCAACAAACTTTATGATCAAGTTTCGACAGAAGGACTTGCTATAGTTATGAAATCTCTAACTACTAGACATGCTGTCCGGTAGCCTCAAAGAGAGATCTATTGAAAGGTTTCGTGAGATTCTCCCCACAAATCATAAAAACACAGAAATACCTGAGAGTTCTATAGCAGCACTAAGTTCCGTAAAAATTGAATGGCTTTCAATACCATATCACTAAAATATAAATTATTTTCTAATGCAATTCCCACACGACAGGATTTTCACTTCCTCACATTTCTTTAATCTAATTCAACATATCAACCCAAATCACGGATTCAGAAGAATTTCTTCGAACAATACTTTTTGTTAATTTTTATGTATTAATAATTAATTAAATAATTATACATTTTCTAACTTCCGTTTACATAATTTATATATGTATAACATGTACATATGTAAGTGCCCACCTCATTACTCTCTCATTCAGAAATACTCATTAAAAATGTAATCAATATAAAATATTTCTCATTAATTCCCCTTATTAGGACATAAAATTACATATATACGTGTATATATATATATTTCCTAATTTATTATACTTGATATATTTGAACTGCAGAATTTAAAATCAACACACAAATGAATTATGTAGTACACATACAATCGCGGGCTAAATAATAGATGTACTCGTAAATATAATTATAGCTCAGCATAATTTGAGCTTATCATAATTTTAATTCACCATAATTTCAACTCTCCTAAATCGAACTCTCAATAATTTGTACTGACCATAATTTGAGCTTAACATACTCACCATGATTTGAACTTAGCATGATTTAAACTCACCATTATTTGCACTCATTATGATTTGACTCACCATAATTTGTACTCACCATAACTTGTACGCACCAAAATTTGAACTCACTATGATTTGCACTCATCATGATTTGACTCACCATAATTTGTACTCACCATGACTTGTACTCAGAATGATTTGAACCCACCATAATTTGAAGTCACCTTAATTTGAAGTCAGCTTAATTTGAGCTCACCACAAATTGAAATCCTTTCTAAACTAAAGTATTATCAGGGTATTTGCGTCTATTAAATAAATAAAAATTAATAAAATATAATTATAGTGTGTTTTTATTTGAATAAAAACAATTTATTGTGCTAAAAAAGATGAGTACACCTATGATTTTTTGCATGACTGTACGCTAATATATGTGTAAAAATTATGGCAAATATTTTATATTCAACATGTTTATGCAATTGATAGTCGCATTTATTTTCATCTATCGGGAATATGCAAATTTGCTCTGCAGTCGACTGTCATATTTATCTGCTTACATTGTGGGCAAATGGACGTAGCACATTGGTTGACCTCACAATTTACCATACATACGCGATTATATGTTAACAAATATAAATTATGTGTGACTACGTCATTGACAGATGAATACTTACATACATATGTACATGCATATATAATCCAAATCACATGCATTTGTATTTGTAATAGATTAGTTTTTAAATAAAGTACACCTATGTACCAAAATTTCTTGTAAGTCGGCTCACCGCTGCCCTGTTATTCTACCAATTTCACTACATTCACTAGGAGGAGTGTTCTTCACACTTCACATAGTTGACCTGGTCTTGACATTACTTAACCGCTTTGGTCTGCCAATTATCAGCTGGTTTTCTAATTTTCAACTTATTTTTTATTAATTTTCACTGTTTTCAAAATTATACTTCTAAATTTTGGAAATCTGTTTTCAGGAAAGTAAGATGTGTGGGGAAGTCACAGAAAACTTAAGCTATGTTCATAATAAAATATTAAAATAAATAAATACTATGTTGACACTTCCAATATTTTAGTTCGTGTTGGCGAATATCTCTAGACGTTTAATTTTTCATTGCAAAAAACTCCGCCTACCTGATCGGGACTCAGCTAACTCTTCATATTACTATACGCTTATTACATGCTCTTGAACAAAAATATATATTCTTAAAAAATGTGATGTCAGTGCTCAGGTTATTCGCTCTGCATTTCTCTTCATCACTGGAAGTCCTTCGCAAACCTTGAGCATGGCTTCAAATTGCTGGGTAGGTTTTTATCAAGAGACAAATTGACCAGATTTTTAAGCAGATGATTACTATTTGGACTTCTTCATAGTCGGGTAATGGAACAACTTTTCCATCATCATCAATTGGAGTTTCGGGTTCACCTTCTCCGGGTGTTTCATATTCACTGCCATTCAGCAGGCTGGAGAAGTGTTCCCTCCATATATTCAGTATACTCTGGGCATCCTTCACTAATTCACCCCTCAGAATCCTACAAGAGTTTGCTCCGGTCTTGAAACCTTCCGTATTCTTTTCGTAGGATTTTCGAGCATTACCCTTGTCGGTCAGCTTCTTAAGCTCCTCGTACTTACGCATTTCGACCTCTTTCTTCTTTCCCCTGCAAATGCGTCTTGCTACCCTCTTCAGCTCTTGGTATCTATCCCACCCCGTACCTGTTGTGGTCGATCGCTAGATTGCGAGGTAAGCAGCCTGTTTTCTCTACACTACGACCTTTCCGAAATCCAATAGTTAAATATAAATTACCGGAACGAAACCGACGAAATCAAAATTGTGCAGGATTAGCTGTTTCAAGATCAGGACCATAAACACTACTCACGTTTTCAATTGCCTGACTTGCATTTCCACCTTTATTGATGAAAATTTTTGGAATTTATCGTATTTTCCTTTTGCTGGAGTTCATCTTTGATATGCGCTTCAATACAAAATAACCCCTTTCTAATGCCATCTAGCGTAATCCAATCGCACTTGTAGAACGCGATATATTTACAGATCACTAAAACCATCTAATGCAAAAATAATGGACTACTTTTTACTAGATTAATATTTCACGCGTCGCATTCTACGCACATACATAGGTGCATTGCATTTTAAACAAAACATATTGAACATACACACACCATAGACGATTCCAGATAATTAATGAGCGAAATAACCGTTGAACAACAGAGAGATATTATTCAAATGTGTCTTTAAAAATTTTAATTTCACTAGTAGCAATTTTCAACACAACCAACACCAACCAACCGACTCAACCGCTTCGTTGTTCATCAGCCACAATGTGCCAATGTGGTTGTGTGCTCATCAGTATCCTTATCGCCTTTGGGGTAATTTGTTATGTTCACAACATTTTTCATTATCAAATTGCCAAGACTTCAATTTACTGCACTACGCAGTTTTAGCGATGCAGAATAAAAGAGACCATGAGAGATAGAGGGAGAAGAGAGACAGATAGAAGAGAGATGAGGAGAGTGAGTTGGAGAGAGTTTTAATTTGGTTTGCGTAGTTTTAATTAGAAGAAGCTAAATAATGGCATAACCGGCAAAATCGTGGATTTTCTCTGAAAAACATATTTTTAAACCAATTTTGTAAATTATATGCAATTAATGGGAACAAAAAACTCTTTAGGATAAAATTAGTAAAACCGATATTAGTTTCACAAAATAAGCATGCTCGAAAGAAATTTTGAATGTTTGGAATTATCACACATTGCTCCGAAAGATCAACAGAGAGTCAAAATCATTCCATTTCTCAGATTTTTTTTCAACTCTCTCCAATCTCTTTTTATGCCGATATTGCAAAATACTTATAAAAAAATATAAATTTCATGAAATTAATACTATTTAAACTTTTACAGTTTGGCTTCCATATTTTCATATTTCATATGTTGTATTGTATATTGAGAATACAAATTTTAACCGCTGGTAACCCTATTTAGAAATATTGTTACATTTAGCCTTTTAAATTCTTTTTATTTGCCCATTTTGTTTTATTCTTCAATTATGGTAAATATTATTATTATATCTATTATGATTTTTACAATTATTTAGTTTAACAAATTTTTTTTTTTAAATTTGGCAAAGTTGGCAGCCCTGCTGAAAAATATTTTTCCGATTTTATATTTGTATTAAATTTGATTCCCTTATGGGAAAAATTCATTTATTTAAATTTTTTTAATTGGTCATTTTTCCCAAATGGCAAATCAAAAATATTTTCTGCTTTAAGGCTTATTAAAACTCTTTCCAAATTGCAATAATTGATAAGTCTGACTTTACTTACTTACTTTGAGGGGAAAACTAAGAGAATGTTTACTCCTCGGACCCTATCTTCGGACAAACTTGCCAATCAAACCACCACGGATAATAAAGAGTGCTATTGAAATCTTAGAGGCTTAGGGTGAGGGAAGAAAACCTGGAGGAAACATTTTGAAAAGAGGGTCAGTAAAGCGCTTTGAAATTAGAATATCTTCGGAAAGACCATGACTGATATATGGAACACTAACAGGGAGACCACACTAAGGAAAAAGAGTCGTATTATTCCTTTGGAACAAGTGCTACAAAGCTGACTAGGACCTGGAAATCTTCTTTAATGTGTATAAAACAACGCAAATGACTAACCGTGAAAGGCCGTCGGTAATACTGAAAATATATTTATATCCTCATACTACATGCTAGGCATAAGCAAAAGCAAGGACGCCCCAATAATCATGGCATGTTCTGACGACTGTCTCCCTCTGAACCTAGTATTAGTTCTAAGCCACAGCAACAAACCGATTAACTAAATGACGGACAAGTTTGCAAAGAAGCGCATCTTCCTTCAACTTTCACCAGCAGTGGAAAAGCCTGGCCATCCTTATCTCTACTCACTCTGCTCACTGGAAGTGAGTTATTTATCCCAGGTACTAAAATATTTATTTCTTAACACTTTTTTAGACTTATAACCCTTATAACCCTTTTAAAATTAAATTGGGAGAGTCACAATTATTGTGATGTGACCGGGAGCTACACTACTATCGAGACGGTATAAAAGGAAGTCATGAGAAGGTAACTCACTAAGAGGAAAAGGTAAATAAAATATCTACAATGATAGCTCTTCTTACGCAAAACTTTCTATTAGGCAGGCTGCAGAGAGGCTGCACGTTCCATCAAACAGTTTTTACAGTAGTCATAGAGAAAGGAAAGATTCTAAAACATTCAGGCACCCAGCAACTATTTCAAGCTGACCTAAGCAAAGCAACTGGCAAGGCCTCTCCAAATCGTGTCATACCATGGATCTGCTCTCAGGCAAGGTTACTTTCCACCATGTGTTTACTTTAACATGATAATGGCGAAATAGTTCGAGATACGGAGCTAATCGAGAAGGTAATATCTATTACAAAGCGACACGATGCATCTGCTGGAATTAAAGTCCTTCGTCTCAATGCAAATATTCCAACATTGAAAGTTTTTTATTCGATATTTTTTGAAAAAGTAATTATCCAGCCTAGAGGGAGCGCCACTCACTTAGTGTTTCAAATTAACGCCAAATGGTGCACATTAAAGAAAAAGATACATAAAAAGGAATTAAGATTAAGCAAGGGACTACTTTACTGTATAACAAATAACGTATCTAATTTTCCAAAGGGGTTTGTGGTAGCAAACACTAAAAACTAGTTTCAACAAATGGATTTTCCTCTCAACGAAAACAAATAAGCCACACCTCCCTCAACCAACTACAACTATTGTAAATACACAAAAAGTATGTAGCCACGGCTTTCAGTTACTTAAGTAAGAAATGCACACAAACGATTTGTCAAATATTTCCGCGACACTTTGCCTTCGGACAATTTCCCTTTGAGAGTGCGAAAGTAATAAACTGAAAATGAAGGGGGAATAAGCGTTTGAAAGTTTCCAAGAAATATGATAGAAACTGACGCACATCATTCCAACTCGCTCTCGCAGGACATCCTCTCTGTGATGGAGTGACTACGAGTATTTCACTGGGGGATTGTCATTTCTCGCATTTAGGCGGATGTCTGCCACTGAACGGATGTCAACAAATGTTAAATAAGCTTGTTTTTTTGTGCAAAAATAAAATAAAATATTTATTTGTTGTTGTTGTTGTGTTTTTTTGCGTTTTAATATGCAGCGTACGATTTAATCATTTTCCGTTAAATATTTTCTTTTTAAAATGTCATAAAATATTAATTGTGAGTTAAAAAATAGATATATAAAAGAAATAAGATGAAAAATTAAAGGAACATATAGTAAGCGATAAAAAAGCAACAAAAACAATAGCCTAATTTAATTTTCTAGGAGATTGGCCCTTAGAGCGACAGTCCCTCAATTGAGCCAGCCAAATAGGTTTCATACAATCCTTTGCAAGCGCAAGTAAGCTGAGTAAATATGCGAATTCAAGATAAAGTGTGTATAAACATACAGCCGCTCTACGGGGTCATTGACACTTCAGAGAGCATGCACCAAAAATGGGTCTGAAGATGCGAATTAGAAGTGAATATGGATTGTCCAGCTCTAACTCAAACACATGGAATACATCAGGCACGAAACCTTTAATGGTTGATCATAAAAATCATTTTAGATATATATAAGTAGTTTCATTGAAAACACTACTCGTATCTCTATTTCTTGAGTGTAACAATGAAACTTCATAGCAGGTATTCCAGGCATATCCAGAAAGTAAGTGTACTGAGACTCACATGGCCGAAGATATTTTATTTTCGTCCTATTAATAACACGGTAGAGTATTACCATAAGACCACCTCCCTCTACAACGAGACCGGTCTGCTGAGGTCAATACGTTGAGAACTGGCAACACGACAGCACACGACGGGTTGTGGGTCGGTTCGGCTGCGAAATACGTGACGTTTGGAAGGTAAAACCTCTGAATGAGTTCCTTAAGAATTGAGGAGAGCTATTCAGAATACGAGGAGACCTTTGCTGACAAAATAAATCTACCTGCTGCGTGGCAATGCCAAACCACACATGGTCAACCAGACGAAGGAATGAAGCGAGCACGTTTAAAAGGGTTATCCTAAGCCATCCCACGAATTCCCCTGATCTAACACCATCAGATTACTATAACTTTACCTCATTGAAGCTGAACGTGGGGGAAAAAAGCTTCTCAACCGACGAGCAGGTAAAAGAGAAAATGGAGAAGTGAACGAAGGGATTGACGGGATAAAGTCACCTGCATAGAGGAATTGAATGGCGACTAAATCGAATAATAGCTTATTAATTTTGTAGGAAAGTATCACCGATATCAGTATGAACACCTATAACAACGTTTCAAAGCAGATATTGTCCAGATATTGCCAACAGCTGCTACATCGGACTGAGTTTTCTCTCAGGATTTTGAGCAAAATCACATAAGAAACCGGTTATTAGTCGATACTGTGGTAAGCAATTGTTTTTTATCACTTTAACTATGGTATACCATTTTTTTTTTTTTTTGTAGTCTATCGCCAACTTAAGGCCGCCAACGTCATTAACCAACTCACCAACACTTTTTAAGACCCCCCAGCACACACACATTCGCATATGCCAAAAA
Source organism: Ceratitis rosa (assembly GCA_037013455.1). Taxonomy (NCBI): domain Eukaryota; kingdom Metazoa; phylum Arthropoda; class Insecta; order Diptera; family Tephritidae; genus Ceratitis; species Ceratitis rosa. Next base: position 15,632,062 of record JAWMAG010000008.1, on the reverse strand, counting down.
TAACAATTTCCGCTCTAATAAACATTTCCACTTCAAGAAGCTTATCCATTTAAATTTACAACGAAAGTGTTTAGAATCTATGTGGAAACAAACACCGAACAAGAAGAACACAGTAATTGCAGACATAACACATGTGTGTATGGTATGTGTGTATGTGGATAGTAAAAGCATGTGCCTAACTTTAGAGTTAAGTCAATGAAATAAAATTTCTTTTTAACTGAAAGTGAAAATAGAGAAAAATTAGAAAAAGAAAAAAGTTTTAGAGTTAATAATTTTCTTAAAATATAACCAAATAAATCAAGACCACTCTTGTGAGTAATACTTTATTTATTTATCCTATTTCAACCATCCAGAAAATTTATTTAATTTATTTAAATTTAAATTTATTTAAAATTCTTCTTCTTTAGTGACGTAGAGAATGCCGAATAAAGCCGAATTAGCAGCAGCCCGTCAGGCGTTTCTCCTTTTCGCCAATTGGTGATAGCAAGTGCAGCCAGTTCCATCTCTATCTGATCTTCGTTTTTTTCCATCAGCGAATACCAACTACGTGGAATACTCTCAAAGCTGGATTAATCCCATCGATTCGGACAACACCACCTAGTCAGCGTAGCCCACATGTCTACATCGTCCAGACCTCTGCTCCATATAATAGGACAGGGATGATAAGTGACTTGTGGAGTTTATTGTTTGTTCGTGGAGGAAGAACTTTACTTTTCAACTACGTAAGCAAAGAAGTGATTATGTCGTGCGGGGTCTTATTGCATGCAGGACAAACGTTCGGTGTCAAGTTTGGATAAGTAAGAATCTAGTCGACTTAATTATTTATCCAAATCTTAATTGTGCCAGAAGATTTAACGCAGATAACTCTGTGTGCTGGAAGAGAGTTCAAGAAGACGTTAACAGACTCTCTGTGAATTTTGTTTACAGCTTGCCGATACGCCTTTCTGTCCAGCGGTTTTTGTACGGGGTGCTGAGATAGTGGCCTAGGTAGTGGCTGGTCTTCAAATAAGTGTCTGTCAGGGTGCTCTCTTTGGTAGCATTCCAGCAGATAATACTTGCACAGCAAGAATATAATAATGCTCTTTCATTAGTGGTATAGTTGCTGCGCTGTTCAGGCTTCCTGCCATAGTCCTAAGAATGCAGTCGGAGCAGCGTAGTTTACAACTGGCTGGCCAATTGCCTTGTTTGTTGCCAGTACTGTCTTTTCCCCAGGTGTTTTTAATGAGATCAGTGAAATACCCTCTGGTGAAAGAGGGGCCTTCGAGGCGCAGAAGTTACACAAAAGTGGTGAGAAGACATCAACACCTCGGAACCCCTTGTTCAATCTAAAGGAGGTTGCTTCTTTGACCTCGAAACTCTCTCGATGATTATCGACCAGCCCGCAATGTCGAATAGTTATTGATTAACAGTGTCAAAAGCTTTTGACAGATCTAGTACTACCTGTACGGCTCGCGCGAAGAGTCGATTTTGCTTGGAGCCAAGAACTATCTGTGTGCTTATGGTGTTAAGTGCTTTTTTTGGTGATGTGCACTTTTCGGTAGCCCTGCCGATGTGCTACTGAGCTTAGATGGTGCGGGAAAAACGGGTGTGGCAAGTCCTCAATTGACTTTGCTACTGGGGAGAGGAGAGATATTGTCCGATGTGATTCTTCTTTGCTGGCTGGTTTCCCCGATTTCTGTAGCGAGACCACTCTACCCATTTTCCACATATTGATACAGATGTAGGACCTTGGTGAAGTAGTCTGCTCCCGCTGGCTCAAGTTGTATTAGTATGAGCATGTTTATACCGTCAAAGCCGATAGATTTGGACGCTTAGACTTTCCTGGTAACCATCTGAGCATATTCTCTGGAGAAATCAAGCACCGCGCTGGTTTCGGCGGGTCAGTTGTCGCTTCAGTTTGCTTGCCGAAGGGTGCAATTTAAAAATTCATATAAAACAGCTCCGATGAGACGCACTTACCGAAAGAAATTTTCACCCGGTCCAGAGTCCAGAGTTTGGTTACTACATATATAGATGTATATACATATATAATAGTTCTGTTCGGTGATCTAATGGCCAGTAATTGTTGCTGAATTTTACTGCACCGCGTTCGGTGAGGCATAAAACCAGAAAAATATGCACCGAGAAAGGGCAATTTTTACTTTCGTTACTGGTCAATTCTTATTGGCATTTCTCACCGAACAGAGCTAATGTAACCGATCCTTTTTCGTTCTCTACTCTATGTTTTTCTCGCATGACTGTTTCCTAGCCAAATTTGTTCTAAATATTTAATATTGTCGGGCAAATGTTTGCAAACATCATCTGTAGAGGGAACCCAGTACACAAACGCGCCTGATTATAGTCGAAATATATATGACATACATACATTCATATGTATTTAGTAGTATGAAGGCAATTTTCTGTTAATAAATTAAAAATCAATAAATTTCACAATTTAAAATGTAATAAAATATTAAAAATACTATTCTCGCCGCTACATTTCTGCCAAAGAAAAAAATGTATATTGCGCAACAAGTGTGAAAATCAATAAAAGTAATAATAATAAAATATTTATTTAAAATGTCGCCTTCTCCTCCCCACATTTTTTCACTGCACAACTCTATTTTCATATCCGCACGCTTCACTGCTCTCTGAACATTCCACACACTACACAGCACGAACCCTCGGCCAGTCGTATGTACTTTTGTATAGCTGTGGCAAAATACTAGCACCCGAGAGACGCCGAACAGCTGTTGAGTGAAGCAACAACGGCGGCGACGACGACGACGACGACGATTAAGTTCACTTAACCGGGATTATGCAGTGTAGCATGAAATCATGAAATCAATTTTTCTGTATACCAAACTCTGGGTAAATATTTCAACAGCAGCACTGGAGCAGTTGTGAATTGTAGTGAAGGGCCTCGGGCATTGCATGAGGTTAAGTTGAGTAAGCAAAGCAGACATTTTAAGTTTTCAATTTGTCCAGCTGCTGCTGCTGGTTCGATGGTCTGTCAGTTGGTTGATGTTGTTGTTGATTTTAAATTACTGCGAGCGGGAGTAGAAGGAAGCAGTGAGACAAGTGATTGGGAGAGTTGATTAAAAAAAGCTGAAAATGCAACAAAAATAAACTAAAGTAACAACAAAAAACGCGAATGAAGTGAAATGATTTCAAGTGATGGCCTTCGCTAGATGAAGACTTCAAGACCAAGACTGATGAATAACTGTAATTACAATGCAATTTCTGTTGCGAGAGAATTTCAACTTCCGACTTTGTTGAGAGTGATTGAAGGCATGATTCGGACAGAGAATGTTTAGAGAAAATTACCAAAAGGAAAACACAACATAAACTAAAGAAATGAACAAAGAATAAAATTAAAAGCAACTAAATAAACAACAAAACTGTCTATGCAAACAGGAATACTCAAAGGGAAAGGAAATAATTTCTACGCAATATCCGCTGCAGTCGAAATTTGCTGATGTCGCTAATAGCATTTGTTGTTGTTGTGCTTTTTTGCACATGTTGTTGTTATCATTACATTCATTGTTAGGTCTATTGTTTTATAATGATTTTTATACCTTTCATGAATATGAAAAATGCATTTTAACTTTGGTCCGAGCTGAGTTGATTTAGCCATTTAGTCCATCTGTCCGTCTGTTTGTACGCAAATTAGTAACTCAGTTTTTGAGATATGTCAACAAAACTTGGTAAGCAGATATATTTGAATACTGTTTTGCTCATTTGTCGGAACCCGCTTTATAAGACTACCAAAAAATTGAGCCTCCATAAAACCGATTGGTTCAGATTTTAAGTTTTGGTTCAAAAATCCATAAAAAAATCATCTAAAGATATGAGGTTTAATATTCCTGACACGTACACACCCACATATTTTGACACCGAAGCTCGTCGACATCGAAAGACTGTAGTTCAGATAAGCGGTTTCTGGTCAAAAATCTGTCAAACAAACATTTAAAAGCGTGAGATCGGCTATTCTATGCACGTACATTTTAATAAATATTGACAGAAAAAATCGATATCCGAAAACCATATCGTGTAGCCCACTCCAACCGATTTTACTGATTTGGTCTTATTGAAGACTGTTACGCGCACCCTCGGAGAGCCGTACAGTGCGCGCCGAAGACACTGTGCGGAGTATTGTAGAAGACCCGACTGAGTTCATCCTTCACCGCGTTCACATATGGCTTTTGCGGAAGGATCTTAGTTTGCAGGCTTAAAAAATCCAACTCATGCAAGAATTGAAGCCGAACGAGATCAGCAAGCGCGTCGCACGTTCTGTGAATGAGCCCCAAAGAAGAGAAGACCATCGATCCCGATTTTCACTATACAATTTTGTTCAGCATTGAAGCTCATTTTCGGTTGAATAGACAAACAAACCAATAGCCATTCTTGATACGCAATTATAACCTGAAGAAGTCCCTACTTGTCGTGATCTTAGGACTTTTTCGTACCTGAATTGAAGGATGTTGAGCAAGACGATCATTGATTCCGAACAAGATGGCCCTACATGCCGTACAGCCAACGAAACGATCAATTTATTGAGAGAAGCTTTGGTGAGCACATTATCGCGCGTTGCAGGCCTGTGGCGTGGACTCCAAGGTAGTGCGCTTATTAAACTCTGCTGTGGGGTTACGCATATAAATCCGAGACAAGTGACGCTGCATAAAGTGATAGGAAACTGGAGCTCTTGACTTGAATTTACTCGAGCCTGCGGCAGCGGTAACTTGCCCGAGATCAGTTTTAGAATATAATGGCGAATCCTTAATTTTATAAAAAAGCTAAATTTTTGGGCATAACATTAAATTATATTATGTATTTTATTTCTCTTGAAAACCACATATCTCAACAAAATAAAACGAAAACTTATAAAGATTTCGGCGTGGCTGAGGACAGCTCTTTTTTCCTTCTACTCCTCTTTTAATACTATTATTGTTGTTGTTATATTTGATGTTACCATCTTTGTAGTGCCAATTGTTGTTTTCGTTACTGTGTTGGCTTATATTTTGTTATTATTATTGTTGTTGTTGTTTCTTTTTTTATTTGTTAGTAAGTCGTTTTTGTTGTTAGTTATGCAATTTTTTTATTTTTTTTTGTTGTTGTACTCGGTTTCCCCTGCCTATTGCTACAGTTTACTCCAGCACTCCAACAACAATAAATTTTCCATTACTTGCCCAAATACAAAACTCGCAAATGAATTACAATAAATAAAAGTAAAACAAATAAATAAAAAAAAAACGAAATAGAAATTGCAATTGCTTCGTTGCTCCTCTCGTGTACTGCTATTTTTATTTATTTTTTCATATTTTTTTATATTTTTTCTGCATACTTGATTGTGTAGAATTTTCAATGTAGACCATTGGTTTGCCATTCCATTTCATTACACTTGCGGAATTTTCAAATCCAATACGTTTAATTTTTTTTTGTATTTTTTTTTTGTTGTTGTGGAATATTTTTGATTTCGACAACGCCACAATTCGAAAACTGCACAGCCGCAGCAATAACCATGTATTTGTTATTATTATTAAATTCATTTTTTTTTTACACATAAATATTCATCTACAGCAGCTATCGTGAAATGAAATTAATTTTTTTTTATTTTATTTAAATTTTTATTTTATATTTTTAAAATTTTTGCCAGTTTTTTTTTTACATTGAAAATCATTTTTAATAATTTTTCATAAGCTTTTAATTATTAAATTTGTTTTTTATTTGTTTTTTTTTTTGTTTTTTTTTTTATTTGTCTAGAATATTCGAAAAAAAATATATATACACGTATATACATATGTACGTACATACATACATTTTTCCCACGCAAAAACGCTTCGCTCCGCAAATATTTAAAATTTATTGCAGCGGCTGCAGCGCAAAATGAAATCAATAAATTCGCCGTGTTCGCCAATGAATTTGGTTCAATAAAATTAAGTAATTTTTGCTGTTCATAAATAAATGTTAAAATATTGATTTTTTTTTATTTGTATTAAATTATTATTATATATTTTTTTATTATTTTTAATTTAGCTGATTTTACACAGCGTCTGGGTGTAGTTTTATTTTATTCGAAGATATCAAGGTTCTTTGCTTTAGACTTTTTTTTCTCGAATTTACAAGTGTAGTAATACAATTTTAATTATATTTGAAAAAAAAAAATTGTTTAGTCCAGTAAAAAAAAGTTCAAGTAAATTATTAATTATCAAGTCACCACAGCAACCATGGATACTTTTTTCATGGCAGAAAAGTGGAAAACGGTGTAAATTTAAAACTACGAAGGAGGGAATTGTTGTGAGGACAGCACGGAGACCTTCATTTTATTAATGCGCTGAGTTTTCATTATAAAAGTTTTTTTTTACCATAACGGTACATTCATGAAACTCCACCCAAACCACAATACTTGTACTTGTATGCCGAATGGCAGGTGACAGAAAAATAAAATAAAAAACAAAACAAAAAAACTAAAAGCAAGCTCAGGTGGCTAAATGGACATTGAGACTGCTATATGAGAATTTCCTATATACATGTGGATTTGTTCATATATAGAATGAGCAAATACAACAGCTGTTGTCGAAGCGATGTTGCATATCAATTCTCATATGAATATATATACCAACAAGTTTGAATGTGAACAATATTTTACAGGTAAGAAGGGCTATCTTCAGGGGTGCCAAAGTATTTGTATCTTTCTATCTTTCCTGACCATACCGAATATACAATATTATGATTTTTGATATTTGAGCTAATATTTAATCTAATATGATATTTCATTAGGATTAAATATTAACTCTAATAAGTCATATGATATAATGTTCCGGTTCCGATGTACCAAATTTCATGCCCTTGATGCTCTTCTGACAAGTTTTTCATCCAAAACTTCAAATCTTTGCTAATCGGTTGGAGAGTGGCTATATTATATAGTCCTCTGATTTCGATGATTTTCAGTGTCAACATTTATTGGTATATACGTGTGATAAGTTTTACGCTCTTAGATGATTTTCCGAACGATTTTTTACCCAAAACTTCATTTGGAAAGCATATCCTTGAGGAGTACAAACGAAAAGTTCTCGAGAAAGAACATTAAGAACTAAAATATGCAGCGATTATCGGTGTCTTTCTTTTATATGACTTTCGTATGTTAAATTTTCGTCACAATATCTAAGAATTCGGCTAAGTTGCAGACTCATTCCCTATGGAACAAAGTAAGCCCGTCAAGAGGTGGTGAATTTCAACTACACTTTAAACCTTGCATGCTCTCATATTATATAAGGGACACATAAAATAGTTTTTTTTTAGCCTTTTTATGAATAATTTCAAGCTTCTAGATATTTTTCTGCTTCAGAAATCATTTATTACTTCAAAAAAAAAATGTCAACCAAGATAAAGAGACACAAACGGGTGCCAGATATAGCTTACTTTTAGCTCAAAAAAATCTACAGCCGAACTTCATCATAATGGAGTTCTTAAGGTCAAGCACTATCTTTTTGATAAACTCGGCAGTAGTTCTGCTTTGAGAAGATCTCGATAAGAATGATATCTGCGATGGAAGCCCAAAATATACACCTTGCTCATTATAACACTGTACTTACTTCGAAATACGTTGATGACTCGCTCATTCTCGAGAGTGATCAAGCCACCGTAGCCGCTCTCTCGCAAAGCCTTTCTCTCAAAAATTTCTAGTGGCGAGTTATCGAGTTTTAGATTCGTTCGTCGAAAGGTGTATTTTATTTTCAATTCTTATGCACTGGGTCCGCAACTCCTTGAATTAAACTAAATTTCACTTTTGATTTTGTTCAATATTCCGTGAGGTAAAAATTTTAAGCTGAGTCTTCCAAACTCCATTAAAGATCAGCATTTTTTGGCAGAAAGAATTTACGCCTCACCTCTTAGTTTGTCCGAACTCGAATCAGAAAAGTTGTAAGAATTTCATGCTCAATCAAGCTTTAGATAATTGCGTAATATACAATAGGTTAGGTATAGTAAGATTGAATTGATTTGTAGCCTCTGAAAGGTTAGCTTATAAACAGTCAATGGAACTATTTCGACGCCGCCACTGACCAGTTCACAGAAACTTAACGGCAGTCAAGACCAGACAAGTTTATGTGGGACCTTTTCGGAAGCACAGTTCACTATGTACATGAAATTGCTTTGAAATGTTTAAAAATAAAGCTACAACTGTCAACTTAACTACTTCTACAGCTTAGCATACGTGGTACGTCTGAACCGAAAACATGTTTCCCGTCATCTAACATGAACTTAACTATTATTGGACAATGTTTTGTTTGGTACAACAAGTGTTGAGCAAAAATAAAAACATATTCAATTTCTTATACCCATAACTACCACCAAAAGATAGATACCGCTAAACACACAACTTGTAAGCACTTAAGCTCCCCTCCCAATACTGACTCTTACTTAGCTTTTGCGACGACAGTTAGTCCGAAAGGGCAGGGAATATTTATGATGGTGACAGATGAGCAGTGATGCGCGCAGCCGGAAGGAACTTAGTGCGCTCCCTTACAAGCAGCCAAGCGTGCAAAAGGCAGTCTCGACCTTTACCGTTGTGTTTGCTTACTTATGCAGCAGGTGCAAAACAAAACTGTGCGATAGAAGTTGCCGTTAGCGAAACTGTTGCTTTTGAAAGTGGTTACCTGCGCGCTTATGCTACATTGAACCAAGCTTTCGAGTTGGTTTTTTTAACGGTTTTTCTATGCTATCACAATATTTTTATCATTACGTTCTATACGCACCCTCTTACCTGCTAAGTTGCAAGTTCATCCCCTCGCTGACTGTTCTTTTTTTGTTGTCTTTTCTTTGTAACCACAAATATTTTTCTTAGCTGTCGTTATGGTGCTTGAGTTGAGCATCGCTCATCGTTGTTGGCTGGAGTCTTTATTTATTTCTCTTTTACATTTTTTTCCTTCCTCTCACTCGAATGATTGTTGCGTTTTGACTGCCGTTTTTCTGTTTTTTTTTCAAGCTTTATCTTGCGTAAACACTAAAGCTTCATTCAATTTCAACTCAGTTTTGGTGGAGCGAGTTTAGGGAAAGTATATTGGAGGGATTGTATTAACGGCGCTTGAATTAAATACAACGATTTTAGTGAATTTCATCTATTTTGTGTCAATTGGAAGTTTCTTAGAAACCTTAATAGAAAAGCAATTAAGATAATTAAAACTGTCTTCGCCATTTTTTTTAATCAAGTACATATTGACCATTATTATCTATTATCTTTACCTATTTCTCGAATAGATTCCAATGGTGAACAGCGGTTCGTAAAACTAGAACATTTTCTGGCCTACGTGAAGTACCTTGTCGGACCTCAATACAGAAATTGGTGGAAAAATGGAGCTGTTGGGACAAGTTATTGATGTGAAGAATAACAACTGAAAGCATTACTTGTATCCCAAAGTGTTGAAGAAAACCGAGGTTTGTTCATTCCTCGTCATCCAGCCGGCCGATCGTCAACAACATCGTGTCTTTGCTCATTGGGTCCTTGAAATGCATGAAAATTACCCGGAATTTCATCGAAAAATCACGATGGCTACGTCACTAAGCAAAACTGTCGCATTTGGGGCTCGGAAAACCTAATATTTATTGTTAAAAAGCCTCTCCATTCCCAAGGTATAACTATTTGGTGTGGTTTATGGTGCGGTGGGGTCAATGGAACTTATTTTTTCGAAAATGAGGCTGGAGCAACAAGACGTACGCTACGTGCCACACAAGCAACGCAGTCATCGATCTTTTGAAAGAAAAATTTCCAAATCATATTATCTATCAAAGAGGTGATCGCATTGATCATCGAGATCTTGTGATTTAGCACCTTACGACTTCTTTCTTTGGAATCATGTGAAAGATAAGGTCTACGCCAATATAACAACGTCAATTCAAGAATCAGAGAAGGAATTCGTGAAGCTTTTGAGGGTATACAACAGCCACTTTGCGATTCAGTGATCGATAATTTCATAAAAAGAATAAAATAAGCTAGAGGTGCTTTGAAACACGTCCATGACGTCTTTACAGGGAGATTCACGCGTATGAGCTCGAAAGTAAACAGAAGTCGATCCATTTCCAGCCAGTCTTTTGGATAGGCAGTCTTTTTCAAATGATTCCAAACTGTCGCGTGGGAGACGTTTAATGGCTTGGCTTGCATACTGGTCTTGCTTCAGAAATTCATTAAATTTTTTAGTGAATGGTCGACTAGAACAAATTGCATATTTGACATCAAAATTTACGAAACGGAATCGGGCAAACTACTTATGAGGCCTTTTACAACACTCTTACCTATTTTATTATAAAAAAAATAGCCCAAAAGGTTACAAAACTGCAGAAAATCTTTTACTGAACAATTTATTTTAAAAAATTTAAACTTGAATCTAATGATTTCCTTCGAATTTTTTTGAAAAAAAAATTTCTCTGGACTTCGACGAATCGAAAAAGTCCTTGTTTAAACGGACGTATAAATGCTCGCGGCCACGATAGCCGAGTGGTTAGCATTGCATACTGACATTCGGAAGGCTCCGGTTCATATCTCAGTGCTAGCAACATCCAAAAGTTATGGAAAATTAATTTAAATAAAAAATTAAGTTAAATTTTCTAATTGCGGTCACCCCTCGACAAGGAATGTCCACCCCTCCGAGTGTATTTCGGTCATGAAAAAATCATCAGCCGTACGGAGGCGGCTTAGTATAAATTGTAGGTCCTCCGCTTCAGCGGTTACAAAGCGCCAATTATTATTTATTATATTACATAAATGTTTCCCTTAAATTTGATTTTGAGCACGCAATTGCAGGAATCTCCGTCGTCGTTTACCTCGGTAAACGAACGTGTTGTCTCACTATACCGCTGGTTTGTGCCGAAAATTCGATATGACCGAGGAAGCCTTCCCTAAGAGTTTTCACCCTTTTACATATGAACAGAGTCAATATCATACTTGCTGAGCTAACCTCAGGGTGGGCATTAATGGTAAGAAAGCTCTATTCTCGCCAACAGGACAACTCGTCATCTCTATAATGTGTCATAGAAACTTTTTCGGAAATGAAAAGACTAACGAGTTGAGCACAAACGGAAAGTGCCTTAATGAATATGAAGCGGAGACAATAATATATCCACTAAGAACGAGTAGAAGGAAGCTTCACTTGCAATTTGAACGATTGGCATTGAACAGAGGGAAATCCACATCCAACTGTAAGATCACGAAACAGATTTGGGCAAAGTGTGTCACGGCCTAAGTGGAAAAATATATATAGATTTAGAGCTACGGTTCACCAAGCCTTCGGAGAACATGTAGCGAAAATGAGTCTAGCATCCGTTGCCGCAGCTGCAAATTGGAAGGGAATAAGGAAACAATTTTCCATTTTTCTCTCAACTATCTTACAAACTCAAGATACAACACTTGGAATCCGAGAGGTACCAAGCCCCAGAATGGCTTTCCCCATTATCGGATTTAGAAAGCTTTATAAAGAACACTAAATGGTGCCAACACAACAATGAAACTTCAAAGCAGGCACATTAAGGAATCGAAATGGCTCATCCAGCGCTAAATGTTACCGAGAATTAAAACCCTTCAGGCGGTGTTATACCTACCTACCTATCAGGCTATATGTGTATAATTATAAATGACTTTTTATCACAGCTTCAGGTATATTTATTTGAGCCTTTAACTACGATTGGTAATTTCGTCTCAATATTTTCCTACAAATTGTGAGATCTACAAGACTCCAGAGGCAATGAAGGCGAAGAACGAAAAGATAGGTAACGCTCCTGGAGTGGAGGTCGATCCATCAACAAATATTTCTCTTGTCGACAACACACAGTCATTCGACGACAGAATTGGAAAAACTCATTTCCGAATCAATATGTCAACATGTCCAATATAAATCATTTACGTGAAAGTGGGCGATGTTCGCACATTAAAATGAATTGCTGTGTAAGTACGTAAATACAGCACACATTTAATGTAATAGCCGATGCAAATGGCTTGATGAATTAATTTGAATCACGAGAAAGCGTTGTTGAATGTTTTCAATGCCATGCCAGAGCCAAGGCAATAGACCACCCACGTATTCGTCGGGCATTTACGACAATAAAACTGACAAAACTTCGATGGCAATGAAAACAAAATCAATTGTAATTAGACAAGACTGCATGTGGATAAATATGTATGTTGATGAAATGCACACGTCAATGCTTACACACGTATGTAGGTATGTATGTTTGTGAAATAAACTAAATTTATCCAAGTGTTGAGCGGTCAAGTGGAAGTTGGAGAAAAACGTGAAAAATGGGCGTGACAATGAGCTTGCTTAATCGCTTACAATGATTTGTTTGAACAGCTTGGCATGTGTTTGCGTTATTCCACATGCCCATATATGAGCAAATGTATATATGTTTGCATGATTCACTCTACTATTATCTTTACATATACATACATAGTTTTTATAAGCTAATAAATTTGTAATGGAAAAAAATGTAATAAAATGCGCAGACTGCTTTTTGGTCCAATTTGAATGTGTATTTATACAACGCCCACATTAGGGATAAGTTGCCGTCGGCCAAATATTAAAGATGCAGCCTACTTAAACGAAGGGTAGATTAACTGAGACCACACTTTACTCACTTACAGCGAAAATAAAACAAAACTCTGGAGCATAAAGAATACGTCTCATGGGTCTAGGAGCATTTAATAAGGTAGGAGGCAACAGTTAAAATTCTAGAAGCCGCTAAGGTAGAGTTTGTCGTCTTAATATTGGCAAAGAGTTTATTGACCTGCAGAAATATTAACGCGGAGTACAACGAAACCAGGCAAAATAGGCTGCTGGTGCGTAGGTGAACTCCGCAGGGTGGTGTGTTATCATCACTGCTGAAACTACTTGAGGTTCTGGGATAATTTGTAGGTAAAGAACTCTAACTAATTGCGTATGGGAACGTCAGAGCTATAGATATTAAAGAAAAATTACAAGACACCATCAGTAAAGTAATGGAAAGCGCTTTAAGAATCGGTCATCGGTGAGCGATATCAGCCAACGGATGCGGTACTGTTCACAAGAAGATACAAAATATGTGAATGGAAACCTTTGCGGTTCAAAGAGGGGCAGCTATCAATAATGACATCAGGTACTTGGTAGTAGTTTTATTTAACAAACTGATGTGGGAGCTAAATGTAGAAGAAATGCTGCAGAAGCCCAGTTGTACCCTTTACGCTGTAAACATATACTGCATGACATATGGGGTCTATCTCTTAGCCTCATGCACTGGTGTTTCAGAGTGGTCGTTAAACCCATATTGCTCTGGTGTGGTTAACCTCAGCCAAAAAAATCTCAACAGGCGCGTTAAAGACCACTCCTACGGCAACACTTCCCAACCATCGACTTCGCAGTGGTGAGCAAGCATCATGAAATTGATGAACTTAGGTGAAATCTCCGCTAGAACCTTCGGGCATAGTTCGACATGCAAAAGGATGGAAGCAAAATAGACCACATCCTTAATTCTTCATGCTTTAACTATGAAAGAAGGTTTCAAGTTACGTTTAAGTAAGGCGAATGGCGCTGGAACTTGCGATCTGCCCATTAAACCTATAACACCTATACGGATGGAATGGCCGATACCTAAATAGAGGTATCTCTGTCCAAAAGTCTGTGTATCAACGAACGCCGAATGTCCTCGAAATGCTAAACTGACATCGCCATTGTCCAAGAAGTGCAATAGTCGGTACAAAAGCGGAAGCAAGCGGGTCCTTGTAACATTTAATTCAGCGGACACATAAAGGAGCGCAGATTTTGTGCCGAACATGTGGTGGGAGGAAAACTCCGTCACCGAGTCTTGGCATTTACTCCGGTGAATGAACGTCTTCACGATCCGACGGAAGAGAAGAATTATGTGATCGAGGATGCCTTTTACGAGCGTCTGATGATTTTTATTTTTAGTGCAAGATTCTGGTACAAAAAAATCCATTAGGTAGGTACTACTTGGCTGTCTCCGGATCGGAAAAACCAAAATCAGATCGGTCATATTGGGATAGACGGACGACATGTCTCCAGTGTTCTTGATGTGCGTTCACTTCGAGGACCCAACATCGACTCGCACCACTATCTTATTGCAGCGAAAATACGAACCAGTCTCTGTGTATCAACGAACGCCTGCCAGCAAAAGCAAACACGCATCGACGTGGAAAAACTGCAATTACGTAAAGATGGTTTTGGAAAGGTTGAAAAATAGCTGGCTCAATGAGGATTGCCATGTCGCAATTACTTACCTCGCAATATTTAGATCGACCATAACTCGAGCAAGGTGGAATAGATACCCCGAATTGAACTGGTAAGCAAAACGTTTGTAACGAAAACCAGGCTGAAGACCGAGGCAAACTCTTCAAGGACCCAGAGAGATGATCTATCGACTGATACCAATTTATGGAGGGAACAATTCTCCAGTATGCTGAGTGGCTGTGAAAGTGGAACACAAAGGGAGTGCAAACCCGATTTTCCAATCGTTGATGATGGAACAAATATTACATTACCCAACTATGAAAACGGTCGTATAGCAATTTTTTGCTAGAAAACCAAAAAAAAACCCAGCGGGAGCCGATAGATTGCCGGCCGATGATACTATTGGCAGCAGCAACTTCGCCGTAAAGTCTGTTTTATCTAGACTAAATAAGCAAGCGACGGAAAGGTATCTGGTAATGAGCGAGAAGAAGTCGAAGTGTCTCATGACTCCATAAATTGAAAGAAGAGCTCTGCCGGCAATAGCTTCAGCGATCGCAAAGTGCCCACTTAAACATATGTTACTTTGAACAGAAGAAAAGATAGAGAGTTACCTTGTCTGAAACCCCGTTTGGTATCGAACGGCTTAAAGAGGTCTTTTCTAATTCTATCGGAGCTTTCGGCGTCACAGTAGTGTCGGCAGAGCAGTCTTATAGGTATTTTGGAAATACCAAGCCATATAAAGGATTTTGAGCATGGTAAATGCCTGGTTCTACATGGCTCGCCCAGATTTAAGGCAACAAGTATAAGGTTCGATTCGCAAGGTCGGCGTTAGAAACACTACATAAATCTCCGTGAGGAAAGAAATTTTGCATATCCAGTTCTTTGATGTAAACAACGTCGAACGTCCAGTCTAAAAATTAATAAAGTATAAATTCATTTTCCGGTCACACTAACCAGGAATCAACCACTGAAGTATCTAATAAAAAAGTTTGATACTCTTCGGAACAGTGTGAAATGAAATTCTAGTACTGAACCAGTACATCTCTGACCACTTTGCTATTTCCATTTGAGGTACAAATAAATTTCCTTTAATGTAGTCCTTTTGCCATACGCAATCATAAAAGTTTAGTATTTAGAACGGCAATGTAGCAAATAAATGAATTTTCCACCTGAGATGAATCTAAAATTAACATTACAACCGCCGGCGATAACAACAACATATGTACATGCATACCTATGTGTGCGCAATAGATGTATCAATATGTACATATGCGTATGTTTGTGTGTAAAAAAAATGAAAGAAATAATTTAAACGAAGGCACGCTTGAAGAATCATAAAAGCTGTGAAAGCAATGATAAATTTTTTTGCGATGTTGACAACTTCAGTTGCTGATAAGAATCCGCAAGTACCAGCCACTGCTATTTATTTTATTCTATTTAGTTCATTCAACGGGATATGAGCGTCGGTTGAGTGTTGGTTTTGCAGACTTGCCATCGTTATTCTCGGCGAAGTGTGCGTCGAATTCATGCGCAAATATGCGAATGAAATGAAATTTCAAAAGATAAATTGAAGAATGTGAGTGCAAGGCTGAAAGCAGTAAAATATCCTAGCAGAGACCTTGGATTAATGAAAAGATTAACAAACACACTTCACAGCCAAGACGAAGTAGAAATAAGAAACAATAATTGAAAAAAATAATATTAATTAGAAATCATTAATGGAGAACATTAAAGGAGGCAAAATTTCACAAGAAAATACCGACCCAGACACAATAAAAATTATTATTATTTTTAGTAAATTTTTCTCAAAGATTTTGTATAAAATTTATAGCAATTAACACAGTCACGAAAAATTTGAATCTAGTAACACACTGAGAATGGTTTGTGGGCCAATAACAGCAAGGAATCATCCTTTTCTTCAGAGTGGCAATTCGTAGTGGCAAGAACCAGTAGTGTGAAGCAAATGGGAAGCGTGGGGGGCATAGCGGATGCAGTTAAGGTCACGTGGGCAAAACAGACGTTCTTGGATAATCAACCATCGAGCTCAGGCTTACAAAGTTCTTAGGCAAACTCTTCGAAGCTTGCGTTAGGGAAAGCTACGTCCCGGTTTCATGGCGAATGGATAAAGTTGTATCCTTTACCAGTACGCCTACAGAAAGGGTGAAACTGTAGACACATAAGGATGTGTTGAAAGTAAAATTGACCCTCGAAAATGGCGAATATGCTGTGGGCATTTTTCTCAACCTATCTCAAGATGATGCATTAAAGTTTTTAAACATTGCCTAGAGACCGGATACATGTCTGACACAATGGGAATAAAAGCTCTTTATAACGACACGGATGATTTAAAAAAGAAGTGGGGGCATCAGATAAAAAAGCCATATAAACTACCAAACTATTACAGTATCTTCCAAGTCGAAATATTTGCTATAAAACTGGTGGCAAAGCTACTGCACGGAGCAGTTCTTCAAAAGAAGAGAATACACATTCATGTGGATATACAAGCGGCCAACAAGACTTTAATTTCATATAAATAAAAAATACTATCTGAAAAAAGAAGAGTTTACTACATTGACTGACAAGCTATATCATAATGAATACGTATAACTTAATAAATTAGCCTATTCGAAAAAGGACTCCTCACCTTGGAAGTGCTTAAAAAAATTTTTTTTTATTGTAATTTTCCAACACTACATTATACAAACTTACGTTAGGCGAGTGAATTAAGTTTAATTTACCTGAAAAAGAAAAGAAAAAATATAAATTAATTTTTGTTCATTAATTAAACATCGAGAATGTAGAGTACTATATGTGAAAATAGATTTGTTAAAATTACCGACAAAACCCTCGCGACTTGTAACCTCACAGTTGCACTGCTACATGCTAAACACCTCTTTACTCACTACCACTCAATCGCTAAATTACCAATGAAATATTACCTTTCGGTGCTGGTTGTTTGATCTGAAAAAGTTCAGTCAGCTTGGCTTACCGAAGAGTAAGAAAGGAGGTTGTCATTCAAATATATTTAATACATATAATTGCATTTAAAGCTTTAAAGCAATGTGTAAAAAAGCTGGATCTACAGGTTGAGCCAATATCCAAAAGTTTTGTGTGTTTCCTTTCCAGCAGTAGCCCACTCGATTTATGGATTTTATATAAAATTAAAATGATACGAATTTCCATTGAATATTATGGTTTCATTAAAATTCTATAGACATTTCATTTGAAAGAACTTTTATCATCTGTTCTTACACCTTTCACCAACATTATTTGGAATATTAAATTTGGTCTAAAATATGTAAGTGACAGAAGGAGTACAGATAGACCATGTATGCCGATATGATCAGAATTATGAGCTAAGTTAATTTAACTACGTTCATCTGTGCATCTGTTTGTCTGATCGAATTTCAGCCAGTTTGTTAGTTAAAAAACGCCGCGTGGCAAGTGAGCGCACCGAGTGTTGTTTCTTCAAGACAACACATCCGTTCACACTGCTCAGGCTTGTGAGGGATGCCTTAAAAGCTACTAGATTTACAGAAATTTACCATCCACTCTACACACCCGGACCTGGCTCCCAGTGACTTTTTCCTTTTTTCAAAATTAAAAAAGGAGTTGCGGAAAGAGGACGAGATGAAAGCGACCGTAGAAAATCTAAAGAATATTGTTTAGTGGTATAAAGGCATTATATTCGCGATGTGACAAATGTATATCACTTGAGGGAGAGTAAATGGAAAAAGTGCTTTAGGTCCCGAACTAATCAGCCGCCCCTCGTACACCTCTCAACAAAAACTAAGCTGTATTATTCTAATATTACATGTGAAATTGCCTCAACCACCCACACAGACAGCGATAAATATATATAAACTGTAATCAATTTCAATTATATTTTCAAAACTTTTCAATAAACGATAACCTTGCAGAATAAACCACGTTTCACACCATTTTCTTGGCTGAAAAAAAATCTAAAATAATTGCAAGCAGACAAGTGGCAGCATTGAAAACTTTCTCACACCACAAGGCAGCTAATGACGAAATGCAAATGCACTCCGCGGCAAAAACAACAAAAATATATTTAGTTTATTGTAAAATAGGAAACCTGATGTTATTGATTTGCCTCAGAAGAGTGGCTTTTATTATTTACTATTGCTTTCTGCGCGCAAAACCACACACAGAAACAGAGCGACAAAAACATTTTGGCATATGTATGTCCTTATGTGTGTGTGTTCGCTTTAACGACGCGTCATTTAAGTGCTTTTTGTTGTTAATGTGTCACAACTGTAGTTAGGTGGGGGGAGTAGGTTGTTAAGTAAACAAGGTAAATAAGGAGGGTGATAAAAAAATTTAACAAAAAAAAAAAAACAAGAATTAAAAAGAAGAAGCATGACAGTTAAAAAGTACTCGTATAAACACACAAACAAATAAACTGATTTTAAACAATTTTAATTTTTTTTCCATTAAACAAGGAGAATATGAGAGCGAGTGTAGAAGAGCCACTCTCTGGTAATTAAAACAAGGTCAGTGTGAATTTCTTAGTATTTGAGAATGCCAATTTCGCCGCGAAACCCACACACAATTGCCGTTACAATACCTTGTCATTGTCAATGCACTCATATAAATATATATGCACACACATACATAGATATACATATACATACATTTGTACAAATTTAAATATTTTGCATTGGCGCATCAATAAAAATGAAAATTTATTAATTTACAGTTACACGACCATTTCACGCTTAAATAATACCTACAATAAATATGATTTATGGCTGCCTGTGTTGGT
Organism: Ceratitis rosa; assembly: GCA_037013455.1. Taxonomy (NCBI): domain Eukaryota; kingdom Metazoa; phylum Arthropoda; class Insecta; order Diptera; family Tephritidae; genus Ceratitis; species Ceratitis rosa. The sequence continues at coordinate 15,613,087 of JAWMAG010000008.1, read as the reverse complement.
GTGTGTGTATGTGTATGTGTATGTGCTCGCATTTTTTGCGCGTGAATTTTTGTGCTGCCAAGACTCTGCGTTGAGCAACGATACATCAATGAATGCTACAAAACCAAATCGTAGCAACAAAGTATAACGAAGGAAAAGTAAGAAGTGAAAAAAGAAAAAAAAAACTTGAGAAATTTAAGTGATGGGAAAAAACACGAGAAAGAAAACTGTTGACAGTTAATTGAAAATTATTGCCAGGGTCGACGGTGCGTATAAGTAACTGAAATGTGAACAATATTGAGAAACGGCGAAAAATTCCAGTGCACGTGTTGTATCTCGCAGTATATCTTTCTCCTCACTTTGTAAAGCGTACATTTTGTAACCGAAGTTGAGCTGAAGCAAATTTAATTTAAAGTTTAAAAATTTTTCCATATTATTTTCAGTTGGGATTTTGAAGACATAAGCTGGTTGCTAAATTAGACAGTTCAAATTCACAAAAAATAAAATTCATAATAAATCACAACCGACTGTGGCTAAGATATCTTCCGTGGGTTTAAAAGATTTAATATATTCAGGACAAACAGGAGCTTCAATCTTAGCATAGGAGGCAAATCGACAGTAAAAGAACCAAAGATTTATTTTACTTTTCTTTATTATCTTTTCTTAATTTTTGTATTGATCAGAATGACGAGTTCAGTTGACAAAGCCATGCTAGTAAGTCCGTCTGTCCATCTCTTAGCCTGTTTGTACGCAAGCAAGACTTTTAAGATATTTCAACCAAACTTGGTGAGCAGATGTATTTTTTTCTACTATGTTGATTATTTGTGGTAACCGTTCACATCGGGCCACTATGCATATAGCTTCCATTTAACCGATTTGTTCAGATATAAGGTTTTGGGTAAAGTATCCATCATGAGACCGCGAAATTTTGTATTCTGTACACGAGTATACAATTAAAATTAAATCAGATGAATATATCATAAAGCCCACTTCCAATACATTTGTTCACATATGAGAATTATTATTCCATTACAATAAATTTGTCCTTTTATTGATTTTTTTTTTACGTTATAATTCAATTTATTATTATTTTTTATTTTATTTAATTCTGTTTTATTTAATTTTTTTTTTATTTTACTTTAATTTGTTTTATTTTATTTTATTTTCTTTATTGTATTTTATTTAATTTAATTTAATTTAATTTAATTTTATTTTATTTTATTTTATTTTATTTTATTTTATTTTATTTTATTTTATTTTATTTTATTTTATTTTATTTTATTTTATTTTATTTTATTTTATTTTATATTATTTTATTTTATTTTATTTTATTTTATTTTATTTTATTTTATTTTATTTTATTTTATTTTATTTTATTTTATTTCATTTTATTTTTTTTATTTTATTTTATTTTATTTTATTTTATTTTATTTTATTTTATTTTATTTTATTTTATTTTATTTTATTTTATTTTATTTTATTTCATTTTATTTTATTTCATTTTATTTTATTTTATTTTATTTTATTTTATTTTATTTTATTTTATTTTTTTTATTTTATTTTATTTTATTTTATTTTATTTTATTTTATTTTATTTCATTTTATTTTATTTTATTTGATTTTATTTTATTTTATTTTATTTTATTTTATTTTATTTTATTTTATTTTATTTTATTTTATTTTATTTTATTTTATTTTATTTTATTTTATTTTATTTATTTTATTTGACTTTATTTTATTTTATTTTTAAATTTATTTTATCACTTTTAATATTTTTAGAATTTTTAGTCTATACAGCATTCAAAGAATAATCTTTAGCACTTTTATGTCCCTGAAGAAAAAATAATATTTTCAAATATCATTGGTGAAATATTAAGGCAAAACCAAATTACCAAAGTGGAATACAAAAATAGATAAAACGCGCAATTACTTTATTCCCATAAAGGGGTTACACATCTGAATTGGAACAAAAGAGTTTACCAAAACAAAAACCACAAGTCTAAAGAAATTTCACATATTCAAAAATACCTAGAAATGAAATTTTCATTCCTTCGCACTCACCGTCATCGGTTGTTTTTTTTTTTTGTTTTTTTGAGAATGTGGTTTTGGCTACTAAATTATTAGACAGAAAAGGTTAAAAGCATAGGATACAAACAAAATGAATGGCGCTGGAAAAGTTCTACATATACACCTGCCCACTATGCACACATACCAAAACTAATCCATAGACAAAACCGGAAAGCAACAGTGAGTGGGGTCATATGGATTGCAATGAAGGCAATTGCCACAAAAGAACACACCGAAAGAAGGAAACTACATAAAATTTGTAACAAAAAGCAAAGTTCATATGATGGAGCTGACAGCGCAGAGGCAGAGACAGAAAAATATAGGCAAAGAGCGCTAAAACTGGTCTAAACACTGCGACAGGACACCATTGATGCGAGAGCACAATTAACAAAAGCACTCAAAATTTGGAGTGGAAAAGAAGATGAGAACACACTAAACTCGAGCGTAAGACAGAGCATGATTTTGCGCAATGAACTACTGTTGCAACAATGAAAATTATTTACCTTATCGGGGAAATTTTCTACATCAAGCAATTGCTTTCTCTATCTTTTATTATTTTTCTCTCACATTCCTTATATTTCCAAATTACTGTTTCGACATTTTACTCTTACTTTCACTCAATCTCTCTCACTCTCTCGATATGTCTTCAAACACACCGACATATTTCACTCTCAATTCGTCTCATGCTTGGAGGAGTAAACTTGGCAAGCCGCAATAAATTTTTCTTTTACTCTACAGTTTTTCTTCGCAACTTTTTGCTTCCTCTACTTGTAATGATGCAAACGAAGGCATTGACATTGTCAAGGCAAAAAATATATAAAATCCCCAGTCGTCGACTCAATTGTATAAAATGTCCTTCGAATGCTTTTGAGAGTTAGTCAGGCAGTAAGTCAGTCGGTCAATAGGCGGCGGTTTGGAAACAAATTTTTTTTTCATTAATTGTTGTGGCCTTACTCACTTATGTAAGACTCAGTAATGTTGGCTAAGTAGAGACGGTAATCTTTTTGAAATTGTGTTTAAAGTGATTTCTAAAGCCAGCTTCTAGTGTAAAATAAGGGTGGTTAAAGAAGAGTCCCGCGCAGCGCGTATCTTAGCTTCAAAAACCAAAGCCCGACCGGCTTAAAAAACCGGAAGTGGAGAGGAATCTGAGAGATATTATGGATGCCGATGTGAACCACAAATTAAACGTGACTTCCAAGAGGAATCCTGACCTATCCTCTGGTAAACCTTTATATAAGCAAGATAGCCTCAGCTGATTTCCACCTCAATCTGGACGTCAATGCCGTCGATGACGATACCCCAAAAGTTCTGGTGTCATAGATAGCTTTGGTACATACCAAGAGTACCAAATAAGGCAAGAACAGCAACACAAAAATTACTCTAACAACAAGTAGTTCAAAAAAAAGTATTAAAATCAACAGCAAAAAAATAAAAAGAATTGAATCTTACTGATAGAGTTTCTCTTCTTTCTTTCACGTTACTTTTGATGAGTCTAACATATTTTCATTCCTCCTCTACAAACTCATACATGCTTTTGGATATGAAAATGTCTGTAATTGGGTTACGTGTGAGCAATCTTAAGCACTTGAGAAATCTTCATAAAATATAAATCAAAAAACAATTGTAAAATTATTTTTCTTTGTCTGTAGATTACACTACATACAAACAAGTATAATAAATTTGCATAGCACATATTAAGACATACACGCATGTGTGTATGTACTAATGTGCATATAGAAAATGCAGTTACAATATATAATATGCTTGAGATAAATTTTACTCTTGCTGTTTTAGAACGATGATGCGCATTTATTGCACAGATGCAATTGCTACAATACAATTCACTTAATAATTTAACGTCGAATTATGGGCAATGAATGGCATTAAAATTACAACGACACAACGGTGCCCGCAGAAGATGATGACGTCGACAACAACAACGACGAGAAATACACATTAAATCATGGCCACTGGGTGTGTAATAAAAAATTTACGCTATTTTTGTACACTCATGTGTAAAAAATAGGTTTTTCATGTCATGAATTTCTGGATATTTATGACACAGCTGTCATTTCTATCATTTTTCTTTGTATACAAAAATATTCAATTCATATAAACAATTGGGCATTTTGGTCCCTAAAAACTTATAAAAAAAAATTAATAGTATGGCCGCATAAACAATTATAAACAAAGTTTTAAAAATTGGTTGTACCAGGACTTGATTCCTGGCTGTCTGCATGGCAGTACGCTTTGCTAACCGTCCAATAGCAAATTCATTATAGAAATAAATCAAGCCCTCCGAGTGCATTTTTGACATGAATTAGAAGCTTCTCATAATCGACCGTTCGGAATCAGCTTAAAATGAACAGTAGGCACCTTAACATGTTGGAAAAACAATTTTTTTTTTATAATTTATTTATATTGCTTTAATTTATTACATTTATTTATTATATTATAGAATATTATTTCGTTTTATTTTGTTTATTTTATTTTATTTCATTTATATATTGTATTATTTTATATAACATTATTTTATTTTATTTTATTTTATTTTATTTTATTTTATTTTATTTTATTTTATTTTATTTTATTTTATTTTATTTTATTTTATTTTATTTTATTTTATTTTATTTTATTTTATTTTATTTTATTTTATTTTATTTTATTTTATTTTATTTTATTTTATTTTATTTTATTTTATTTTATTTTATTTTATTTTATTTTATTTTATTTTATTTTATTTTATTTTATTTTATTTTATTTTATTTTATTTTATTTTATTTTATTTTATTTTATTTTATTTTATTTTATTTTATTTTATTTTATTTTATTTTATTTTATTTTATTTTATTTTATTTTATTTTATTTTATTTTATTTTATTTTATTTTATTTTATTTTATTTTATTTTATTTTATTTTATTTTATTTTATTTTATTTTATTTTATTTTATTTTATTTTATTTTATTTTATTTTATTTTATTTTATTTTATTTTATTTTATTTTATTTTATTTTATTTTATTTTATTTTATTTTATTTTATTTTATTTTATTTTATTTTATTTTATTTTATTTTATTTTATTTTATTTTATTTTATTTTATTTTATTTTATTTTATTTTATTTTATTTTATTTTATTTTATTTTATTTTATTTTATTTTATTTTATTTTATTTTATTTTATTTTATTTTATTTTATTTTATTTTATTTTATTTTATTTTATTTTATTTTATTTTATTTTATTTTATTTTATTTTATTTTATTTTATTTTATTTTATTTTATTTTATTTTACTTTATTTTATTTTATTTTATTTTATTTTATTTTATTTTATTTTATTTTACTTTATTTTATTTTATTTTATTTTATTTTATTTTATTTTATTTTATTTTATTTTATTTTATTTTATTTTATTTTATTTTATTTTATTTTATTTTATTTTATTTTATTTTATTTTATTTTATTTTATTTTATTTTATTTTATTTTATTTTATTTTATTTTATTTTATTTTATTTTATTTTATTTTATTTTATTTTATTTTATTTTATTTTATTTTATTTTATTTTATTTTATTTTATTTTATTTTATTTTATTTTATTTTATTTTATTTTATTTTATTTTATTTTATTTTATTTTATTTTATTTTATTTTATTTTATTTTATTTTATTTTATTTTATTTTATTTTATTTTATTTTATTTTATTTTATTTTATTTTATTTTATTTTATTTTATTTTATTTTATTTTATTTTATTTTATTTTATTTTATTTTATTTTATTTTATTTTATTTTATTTTATTTTATTTTATTTTATTTTATTTTATTTTATTTTATTTTATTTTATTTTATTTTATTTTATTTTATTTTATTTTATTTTATTTTATTTTATTTTATTTTATTTTATTTTATTTTATTTTATTTTATTTTATTTTATTTTATTTTATTTTATTTTATTTTATTTTATTTTATTTTATTTTATTTTATTTTATTTTATGTTATTTTATTTTATTTTATTTTATTTTATTTTATTTTATTTTATTATATTTTATTTTATTTTATTTTATTTTATTTTATTTTATTTTATTTTATTTTATTTTATTTTATTTTATTTTATGTTATTTTATTTTATTTTATTTTATTTTATTATATTTTATTTTATTTTATTTTTTTAAATTATTCTATGTTATTTTATTTTTTTTTTAATTTATTTTTATGTTATTTTATTTTTTTGTTTCATTTTATTTTTATTTATTTTATTTTACTTTTATTTTTTTTATTTTTATTTTATTTTTTTTTATTTTTTATTTTATTTTATTTTTTTAATTTTATTTTATATCATTTTATTTCATTTTATTTTATGTTATTTTAATTTATTTTATTTTTTATTTTGTTTTTTTTTAGCTATTTATTATCTTTTTTATTTTGCTATGCTATTTTATTTTGTGTTTTATTAATATATAAATATAATTTTCAAAATCAGAATTGCTTTTTATTTTAACTTGACTGTACGCCTAGTAGTACAATATATACACTTTTAAATGCACAATTAAAAACAATTATATGCAGCGTTAACGTTGAAGAAATATTACGCGGAAAAGAAAAGACAATAAAGTATTCTAAAGTATAGCTATAAAGAGCACCGCATGCATAAATAATACTGGAACAATTACTAAGCATAGCCGAAAGATAAAGCTAATTTTCGTATTTAATTATTGTAGTATTGTAATTAATGAATTCTATGTATTAGGAGAGTGCGCTTGTTACCACAGGTATTGTCAATAAATTTACAAATTTATTATATATCTTGTGTTCTATATATGTATATCGTTACATATTATCTTTCGTTGATTATTAATAGGAAGTAAACTATTTAATTAATTTGTTCCAAAAAAAATTAAATTTTAATAATAATTAGTTTTTCATAGGTGTATATATTTATAAATAGTTTGAAAAATCCTAGAGTTTAAAATACATAAATGTCTAAAAATTCTGACTAATTGTTTGTGCTGAATCTCTATATATACCATTAACGAATATATTGAATACTTCATTAAAGCAAAATTTATTCCCTTCTTTGTGGAAAGAGTCATACATTTTACCTCTACATTAATCTGGTAGTAGATCTTCAATTGGGAATTACAAGGGGGTAGAAAATTTGTGTTCTATCCCCAAAATTTTTGAAGCTATTATAATAGATCAATTAGCCCATTCTGTGTCATCAATTATTGACATCTCACAACAAAGGTTTTATAAAGGCAAATCTATTCTATGGAACCTGCTAGAATTCACCACTCAGGTCAGTAATGGTTTCAAAATAGGTTATTAAACTGATGATATCTACACTGACTTCAGCAAAGCATTTGACAAGGTCTCTCATTTTCTACTTCACTTTAAACTCGATCATTTTGAGTTTCAACCTTCCTTTCTCAATTGGATTTCAGGGTGCTTGATTGGGAGAATACCAAACGTAATTTTTAAAAACATCTAGTGATCCTCAAGGCAGTCACCTCGGTCCCTTACTCTTCCTTATATTCATCAATGACTGTCCAAATATGGTTCTTCACTCTAAAATACTCATGTACGTAGATGATGTCAAGCTCTTTAAATCAGTTCATTTTATTCAAAATAGAGGACTATTGCAACTTGACCTAAATAACTTAGGTGGTGCGATTAAACAAGTACGAATATATGTATTTCTAAAGAAAATCTTTCCAATCCGTTGCCTATATGATACATAATCATAGTGTTGAACCAGTTATTGCCTTCATTGATTCAGATGTCACAATCGGCCCTAAGCTGGATTTTAGAAATTATATAAATGCTCGTGGTAATAAGGCAAAAGAAGTTTAAGCTTTCATTAAACGTTGGGTTAAGGAGTTCAATGACCCATACATTACCAAATTACTCTTTACCTCACTTGTTGGACCTATTTTGGAATATGGCTCAGTTGTATAGTGATAAATTGGAATATATGCAAAAGCAAGAAATTTAAACTAGGATGCAAACAAGAACCTGCCTTCTTACAAAAATCGGGTCAATAATCTGCCTACACTCCATAGTCATAGAAAGATGCTTGAAGTTTTATTTTTAACTAAATTGATAAGAGGTGTTAGCAATAGCTCATTCCTACTTAGCGAGTTTAACTTTACCATCCCTTTAAGATGTGTAACGATTTTAATACACATTTCGCCAACATAGATTCCTCTGACTCGCTTTTCTGTATCAAAACCTACTTACTGAGTGCTTTAAATAATTAAATAAATTCTCTCTTCTTTTCCCCATGCAATTTTATAGCAGCTGATGAACAAATCTGTAGCTGTCGGTTCGGGTTCAGGGCAGTCCGGACTGTCACTGGTTTTCGGTCACCGGTCTGTTGGATTTTTCGAGTATACCTCATATGCGCCCCTCGTTCGGTTGGGCGGGAAATGGATAACGTTGGGTCCGACGTAAAAAAAAAAACTAAGAAAAAAACAAAAAAAAAGTATTTTTCCTTTGTTAAAAGCACAATTCTCAGTTACTTCAGACCATCTGTTATAAAAAATAGCACTGTAATTATTTGAAAATATTCCGCATTTGTTGTATTTATTCCCTTTTCTGCACTGCAGCAGTATTATTTCTTTTACTTGTCCATTTTGCTATGTTTATTTGTTTTTCTTTACACAATTTGTGTTCTACTAAGTGTGTATGTATGTTTAAAGTTAGGCTGCTGCCCATTTGTTTGTTCGAAGTTATAGAGTTTTGAATTTTTCTTTTTCCATAAAGTATAAAGTTTTCCATTCATTTCAAAACTTAGTTACTCATTCTTCGTACCTTTACCTATCGCAGACTTATATATGTATATATTGCACAATCTGCATCTGGCATGAGTTTGTACATGTATGAATATATACGTGTATGTATGTACGATTAGCAACATAATATACCCATACATATCAATTGCGTTGCCCCTGGCAAATTAAGTTTGGTATTTGTTAAATTAATTATATTTACATATGCTAGCGTGTACTTTTTGCCATACATATTTACACATATAAGTTATTATGTAAATTCTAATTATGTTTCATAGCAAAGAGTTAACAACAAAAGTTTTACAAAAATCAATAAAAACCATATTACAAGTTTATTTTTTTAATAAAAATGCATAAGTAAATTATACAAAAAAGTTTTTTTTCTGTTAGGAAACACCACGCAAAAAAGGTGCAGTTATGCTTATGGCCATATAATTACATTAACATTATTGTAATGTTCAATTTTATTTTTTTTTTTTTTTGAAGATGAAGCACTTTTGTGGAGGAGAAATTTTCATTAGGGCCTGAGTGTTAATCTGGTCTGAAAATATCAGGTAAAGGACTCTCAGTATCCTATTCCTAGTTCATTGTTAGTTGAATATCAAGCCTGAGTAAAACCTCAGTTCTTTGTGTTCCGCAGTTTTGAGTTTTCTGTCAAAAGGAAACAGCAGACTTGGTTCGTGATGATGTGAATAACGTCAAAAATCAAATTGCCCAAACACAGCCGACTAGACTCGAAAATCTCACATGAGGTGATTCAAAAATATTAGAAATTTACCCTGCAGATAATCTATTTGAATGTGTGTTATCAACTCTGCTCGCCGGGCTCGATTCTTAGAGTAAACTCTGCATATCGCCTACAGAATTCCAATTCAAAAATGGCAGGTACGCAATTGAGATGATTAAAAAAAAGATAGAAGACTGAAATACAAAGAAACTGAAAATGAAATTTCTACCACATATTGGTTGATATTCATGCCCGGATCAGGAACAACAAATAATGGAAATAGAGCTTGAAAATTTTTCCCACAACCTGACTTAGCTGCTCAAGTAACTGGGGTAAACTATTCACTAATTCATCGCTTTGGTGTTATTTTACTCACAATAACTTCTGGGCATGAAATAAATACAGATTCCTTCTAACCTTTATGATGCGAGATATAACATACGTGTAGTACCTAAAGGCATGTTTCCTGAAGAAGTTCTTGAGGCCAGAAAGTAATTTCGCTTTCCGAAAAAATTCTCGCAAAAAACCATGGAAAACTTGGCACATTTCCTTTTCATTTCTTCCGATCCTTTCATTACATAAGCCTACAAAAAAGTACGAACTGATAGATAAAGATGTTATAAGTCCCCTTTTCATCAGTAATGCTGGACATCAGACACTGATTAACTCCCATTTAAAAAAAAATATATAAAACTTTTTAGCTTAAACATTTTTTTCTAAGTTTTCAAATACTTATCTGTATTATTGTTTTAGTTATTTACTTTGAAATCTGTTAAGCGAATTAAATGCGAAAAATATGAAAATCTACACATTTTTCGCTGGGACATTTGTGCTATGACGTATATTTCGTAACTGATAAAAGTGCTTGTCAGTCATACGGTGCAGTTGTTCTATGTTTCACTTAATTATGCTTTCATAGCCGCCGGTTTGGATGTGGTCTAATTTTGTGTTTTATTTTTTGCCTTATTTTATTGCATTGCTCCTTCAGGGCAAACACATTTTCCGCAGTTTTTATAAAAAAAAAGTTACTTAATGAAACAAATTTATTTAACTATATTTTTGCATATGTATGTATATTAAATATTAATCATATATGTATGTATTTGCATAAATTTAGGGTTCAGTAGATGCAGCTGCTTATGTGTGATACTCCGAGTTTGAACCAAATCATTTCGCCACTTCGAATCCCTAATAAATTTTATTATTCATATTCATATTCCGTTTTGTACAACTTATCAAGGTAGGCATCTCGTAGCTTACCTCTAGCCGAAGCAAAGTAGACGCATAAAGGATAGAGATCTTTTCGTTCATGTCATTGGGCGCACAGCCTTTACAGCAGCATTTATAGGGGACATTAAGCCTGCATATACATATGTAGGTATGTTTCTGTACCGTTTCCTCTAAGAGAGTACATTTCGTGTGACCTCGAACTGGGAACAAAAGACTATCTACCCGCAATGTGAGTTCGTATACACATTTGCGACTTGCTCAGTTTGCCTGTAGCGAAAGGCATGGCAATACGTCTATTTCTTAAAGAATTTGATTGGTTGTGTTTTGTGAGAAGACACCACTACCAACTCTCCATCCAGCTATGATCTATTCTGTAACCGTATCAAAATTCCTAAAAATGGTTTTCGGATAATTTCGATACTGACAGTCTTTGGCCGGATAAAAATTCAGGTTGTTCCTAAACAAAGGCCTAACTGGCGCAAGTACTATTGGATTTTAGTTCCTCATACGACAAGAATTTCTTACTTCGAGCGAAATTTTGACCGCTTGACCTACAGTGTCGAAGACGCCGTTTCATTCCTTTTGGGCCAGAGTTAAAAAGTAAGCTTCTGTACTGCTTGAAATGAAAGTGTTCCTTTTGAAGTGGTTTCGCTTTCACCATCTCCATTGATTTATCTGCCTTAGACAAAGGGCAGATAATGTTGCTGTCTGATTACTCAGTCCAGTGGTAAGATGTTGAGGATTATACTGCAGGTGTGAATTGGCCTACCAAAATCAGGTCTTAAGCCGTTTTTCTCCCCCAATGAGGGTTACGGAGACTTTCCCATATTAGGTCAAGTAAAAAGTTCGTTAGGTTTTTTTATAGATTTTTCAAAATATGATAACTTTGTGTACATTTGTCCGATTTAAGTCAACGAGATGCCAAACTTCGTTATATCCCTCTCGTAGAAGTCTGCGTCACTATTGGCAAAAAACTCGGAGAGCCAATTTTCACATGCCTCTCTAGAGGCTAACTTCTCACCATTAAGCTCGTTCGCAATGGACAGGAAAAGATGGTAATCACTTGGAGACAGGTCTAGACTATAAGGTGGGAGTATTAGGACCCCCATCCGAGCTCCTGGAGCTACTGGCGCGTCAGCAAACACGTGTGTGGCCTGGCGTTGTCCTAATGGAACACCATTCGGCCTCTGCTGATCAAAGATGACCTCTTCTGGATGAGTGCTGCCTTCAAGCGGTCCAGTTGTTGGCAGCAGAGGGCCGAATTGAACGTTTGGCTATAGGGGAGCAGCTCGTAGTAGATGATTCCTTGCGATATTGCGATTCAGCAGCGATTCGCAGATGGAAAGTCGGTTCATCATGTGTTTTTGCGTTAGTTCGTGTGGCACCCAATCATAGAGCTTCGTTCGAGCCCATAAACTAAATTAATTTTTTCAGCCGCTTTGGCTGCTTTTTCGTCTTGATCGAAGAAAAATTTTAAAATATAGTGAATTTTCTCTCTGCTGGTGTCCATCTTTGACGAGCGCTCACAGCGTACTGAGTCAATCAATCGAAAAATTGTCAAAGACAAACTTTTAGGGCGAATAAACACGTTTTCAGCGCCGTATAGTATGAGATGATGCAACACGTAAAACTAGTACTATGGACATTAACGCCGGCTGATGAAATAAAATGAAATAATCTGAGGTTTGGAAAAATAATTCGGGTGAACTTTTTTGTTATATCTCAGAAAGCACTTTAAAACTGAAAAGAATTCGATTGATTTTGATCTAGTATGAACACGAACATTCTTTTGTCCCATAAAACGGACTGTTTTTTTTTTTTCACCCATTTGATTTAAGAATGAATATTGAAAGCATTAATCAGTGGAACTCAAGCACACTTGGTAGGTGTGCTACTTTTGAAGGGTACTAAAGTGCCACCTCTCATATAACTTAATATCTTTTTGGACTTAATATAAATTAGTCAACTTTCAAATCTTCGGTTCCATCCGCACTTAGTTCACCTTACTTGTTTTTTTTCACTCTGAAATTTTGTCATTTTCACACCTCTCACTATCTACCGACAGGATTTGGCATATTTACCTTCAATAGTTTTGTTGGCATATCACCTGACGTAGGTATGAGCAACATGTTGGTAAATTGCTAAATGTTTAAGTGTATTTGTCTTGCTCTTGAGTTGCAGACGAAATTACTTTATACTAACAAACAGGACTTGAGTGTGTGAAAATACCACAATTGAATGTATATATATACATATATGTATGTGCATGATATGCATTTGCATTTACCCATATGCAGATGGTAACGCTCTATGATTTCCTTGCACTTGAACAGATGATGAGGTGTATTTGTAAAGTATGAGATAGTTGATGATTTTAGGCCGAGTAGATGACTATTTACATTGCAGAATTTGGAAACTGGGCTACTTCACAAGTGCAATGTTTCATCCCACGTGTGTAGCTGCAGATGAACTTCTTAATTACTCAATACTTGCCATTTTTCTAAGACCCCAAACTTATCATCAACACACTAAAACCCCAAAAAATTATCTGGCTCTCAAAAAATGGATTCACTTGCAAGTTGGGTTGGTAAATCCGTTCCATCATCATCTACATCGTCTACATGAGCTGCGAAAACCTGGCGAAACCATTGATGCGAACCGATATGGACTACAACTAATGCATTGGAGCTTCGAATTGCTTAAAAATATCCAGAGGAGATCGAAAAGAATGGCGAGCTGATTTTGCAACATGACAACACTCGGCCCCACGCTACTGTCAAAAATCTCCTGGAAACTCTAAAATGGGAAGTCTGACTTCACCCGACGTATTCTCCAGACATTGCTTAATGTTCGGATGGAGGACAGAGGGTCTTCATTCAAATTATATGTTTTTTAAATACTATCTTTCAATAAAAACACTGTTTTGAAGAAAAAGAATGGACTGAATTAATTTGTACGCCAAATCTTAATTTTAATTTATTTTATTTTATTTTATTTTATATTATTTTATTTTATTTTATTTTGTTTTATTTTATGTTATTTTATTTTATTTTATTTTATTTTATTTTATTTTATTTTATTTTATTTTATTTTATTTTATTTTATTTTATTTTATTTTATTTTATTTTATTTTATTTTATTTTATTTTATTTTATTTTATTTTATTTTATTTTATTTTATTTTATTTTATTTTATTTTATTTTATTTTATTTTATTTTATTTTATTTTATTTTATTTTATTTTATTTTATTTTATTTTATTTTATTTTATTTTATTTTATTTTAGTTTATTTTTTTATTTTAGTTTATTTTTTTATTTTATTTTATTCTATTTTAATTTTTTTATTTCATTTTAAGTTAGTTTAATTAATTACTTCTCAATTGGTAATCAATTATTTTATTTTATTTTTGGTTAGTATATATAATCCTATTTCCTGTTTGATTTGATTTAGTTTAATTTTATTTTATTTGTTTTAAACTAATTTATTTAATTTGTTTTTAAGATTTTATTTTTTAATTTTTTTTAATTTAATTTATTAGTGTTTTTTGGTTCCTTACATTAAATAAAATATTGATTAAAATTATTTACATATTTTTATTCTAAATATAAATAAAACTGATTAAACTAAAACCTTAAAGGCATTCACGTGCTCATTCTCATATATTATATATAATTAAGTGTATACATATGCATATGCCTACGTCATCGCATAATAACTATAATTATATGACGTTTGCTGGATTTCTATTGAAATAAGCAAATACTTTGTTTACTATTGTTGGATTGGCGTCAGCTGTTGGGATATGCCAAAAGGGTAGTGAAAATTATGGTATGCCATAACAAAATCCAAATAGTCAACGCCCAATAAAAGTTCTATCTCAGAGCTGAATTTGAGATGTGAACGTAATATTACACAAATATTTACATACATGAATTTCATTAATGAAATGCATTCGAACACAAACATACATATACTTACATATATAAATATATACATCTAAACAAAGTATACACTTTTCTACCGTTAACTTAAAATTCAACACCACGTGTGTTTGTTTAGGTAATTAAATGCAAAGTGACAATAAACTACAGAATATGAGTATTTGCATAGATATGTATGTATATAGATATGTATGTAAATGTATGGGAACTCACAGTTTACTTAAGAGTATCTTGTGCATCATTTTCATTTCCTTTCGAATTATTAATGACTGCACATGTGTTTCTCAAACGCACATTACACACAATTCACATAAATATATATTCCTGTGTTCATATATGTAGATATATGTAAGTGGTTGCTTGACTACTATGTATGTGGTAGTGCTTGGTGTTTGAATTTTTGAATTTTCCAGTTTATGGCGTATATATGCTGCAGCTGTTCTAATGTTTTGCACATAAAATTAATTGAAATTACATACAAACGTGTGCATGTTTATGTGTGTGGTTTTACAAAATTGTATTTTCAGCTAGTTTGTAGAATTCATGGGTTGAAGGCAAATTCTATGACGTTTTCGATGTTTTCAGATGAAGTGTCTCAGGTAAAATTTTTCTTTTCATTAATAAGTTCTTCAGTTGCATACTAAGAACTGTCTTCAATCTCAGAAACAAAAAAAAGTATAATTTTATGGGTTTACAAAAGGTGTTCAAAAAATGTTTTTAATTGAAAAAAGTACAAACACGTCATTGAAAATACTATTTGCCGGAAGCGACTACGCTTCTCCATCTCGCTGGTAATTTTCGAATACCATCTCTAAAAAATGGGACTTCTCTATCCTCGATTCAATTATTAAGCAAATTTTCTATTTCTTCAAAAGACCCGGAGACCTCCTACAAACCGTTTTGTATCCGTCGAAAAAGCCTGTAGTCGGAAAGAGCAAGGTCTTGAGAATACGGCGGGTGTAGAATAATCTCTTATTTCAGCGTTTCAAGCAGTTTTTTACCGTCACAGCCAAGTGGGGCGGAGTGTTGTCATGTTGCAAATTCACCTCGCCATACCTTTCGATCATTTCTGACCATTTTTCATACAATGCACAGTTCAAGCGCATTAGTTGTAATAGTTTCGTCTTGTTTTAGCTGAGCAGGGCCTTTGCACCGTGAATGTTTTTTATAGGCGTTGATTTTGACGCTGATGTAACGGGCTCAGCAGGCCTGACATAGTGTTTCACTTTTCATCTCCAGTCACGATCCAGTACAAAAACACTCCTTTGATATCTTTCAAGTAGCAGTTTCGGAATTAAAAATCGGCTTCAACTCGTAAGGTACCCAATTTCCTTGCTTTTTACATGGATCATGATCCATTAAAACCTCCAATTCCTTCCTCCAACATTTTGGATCGGCCAGGACACGGTTTGTTTTCGACGCTAAAATCACGCTTCACTTTTCTTCGAATTAAAATAGAAAATCAAAAAATCCTGCAAACCCACTGAAAAAGGGTCAAACGGTAACTACAAAATAGTACACCGAAGAGTGCTTACCAAAAGTTTACAAATATTTGTTGGAAAACAGGAAGAACGAGGATTTGCGACGCTATCGAAGAAATACGTCCAGCACCATATTCCCCAGATAAAGCACCTTGGGATTGTTTCTGGTCAACTTATCAAATTTTTGTTAATCCCCTCGCACATTCATATGACAATTTTTTGTTTTTGTTTTTGAAGCATATCGCCTATTTTGAAACAAGGGTAACTCCAAGCAACAAGGAAATAATAATTATATTATCTTAATGTATCTAAACAGTCAGATATATGTACGACATTTGATTAAAAAACCTTCTCACTCTCTCTCTCTGTTTTTCTCTTTCTCACACTTTGACATTTTTTGCTCGCAATTTTCCTACACCCAATGCTGTTGACTGCTACAAAGTGCTGACGAACAAGTGCATATATAAACAAACAAACAAATATTTGTGTACATATGTATATATGAACATGTATGTATGTACAATATGAGCACTTGTGCGACTTGACTTAAAATAAACAAAAGCATAAAAGTCAAAATGTTTATCATTAATGAATTTTAAATTTTGTGCCACCGTAAACACACAGAAAAGTGCTCGCCCCGGTTGGTCTGCTTGGCTACTTTGTTGCTCGCTGCTAAATGAGGAAATGGAAAATTGCCGATTATGTTAATTAGTTCAACAACTGTAAGAAGTGAAGCGAAAATATCAGCAGCATTGGAGGAAAAGGTATTTTCATATATTTCGTCAATTGAAGGCAAAATATATGTATTTGGAGTTTGCTGGTACAAAAAAAGCTGGTGTTGGTTAATTAAAAGGTTCGCAATTTTACATATAAACATATACACATAAAAATTTTTTTCATGTTATAAAATATTACTTCACAAATTTTCGATAAAATATAAAATGCCTGTGTTAAAAATTAAAAAAAGGAAAACAAGAAAAATTTAAATATTTTTATTTTTAAAATCCATATAATTTTACTTTTCCCTCATCCATTAACGTCAACCTCCAGACTTTGATCATTTTTTATATAATTTATATATGTACGTATGTATGTTTATTGTCCTATAAAATTCTAATTAAGAAAATATGTTAATTGTTTTGGCAAGTTATGCAGATGATAGGTGACCTCAAAGGCATTTCGTGTCCAACGCAAAACAAAAAAGAAAATAATAATATGTTATATTTAGAAAATTAAAATTAAATTGGAAAAAGTCAAATGCCAAAAATTTGAAGGCTAATAATAACTGACGACCAAAGACGGAGAAAATCAAAGAAAATTAAAAATTCTAAGCAGAGAGTAAGAGAAATAAGTGAATTTCAGGTGTTAAACAATTTTGTGTATAATTAAGAATATCATATATCCAATTTATTTGCTCATCAGAAGACGTCAATATCGTAGAAAAAAACTAAGAATTTTCTATCTTTTGAAAAATCACATTTTAATTTTTAATAATCGATCGTTGATCCACAAAATTATCTATGTGATCACCTTTAAAATCTGAAAATGATTTTTCTTAAAAATCTCACTATACTTTTCACCAGTGCGGCTGTTGCTGTATATTTTTATGCTAAATCATTTTCAATTTCATGCTATAAATAATCTTCATATTTAGTAGTTATGATGTTAGCGCTACTGGCAGCAACAGCATCGTCCATCGTCTATTGCCAGATTGTAGAGCTGGTAGCCTACTTTTGCCTACGCAGGTGGATCTGCGTATGTATAAAACAAAAAAAAAAAACAAAAATACATACCTATGTATATACCTACATATGCTTGTTTGAGTATATGTTGATAGTGCCTCGGTTTGTTCGCCACAGGCCATTTCGCACCACTC
>JAWMAG010000008.1:15290000-15590000 GCA_037013455.1 Ceratitis rosa | reverse complement strand
GAGTAAAGGAAAGATTAAGAAAAAAATTTCAGATTTATTTATTTTATTTGCAATACTAGTTAGCTCCGAGTCACTTTCAGTGCAGAGCTGAAAATTATAAAATGAACCATAGACTAGGTTGAACACCTTCGACATTTGTGAACACCTCCGATGGTATTTCTGACATGTAATAAAATATATTAAAGGGTGCTCATAAAAAACCATCAGCCATAAGGAGCCAGCTTGGAATAAACAGTAGTTCCCTGCAATTGTTGAAAGAACTTCAAGACACACACCACAAATTGAAGGAAAAACTCGGCCGAAAAAAGGCTACAGCGTCTGAAAAGCGCCAATAATGCATATAACCTCAAACCTTAGCAATTTTGATGGAAATATTTTCAAATATCCAGTTTCAACAACTAAAACATTTTTTACATTCACGAAACACTCACTAAAGAAGGCATTGTTTTAAGAAAATCCAACAACACATACACATATTTGTGACAGTACTTAAATTTTGTAAAACAATTATCTTTTGCTCTTTCTCATCACCAAATGAAGCATCGATTCAGCGCGTAGCAACAACTCATTAACCTCAACCACTTGGAAAAAAAAGGTCAATAATGAAATTCAAGTAAATTAAAGAATTTTTTTTTTTGGATTGAAAAGAAAATGAGAAATTCCAGCGAAGCAAAAGTAGTCAAGCGGAGAAAAGTTAATAAGGCGTAATTATTTTAGTGCTTTAACCGCTATATTAAATGTTATCCTTTGCAAATATCACTTGTTCATTACATAGAAAGCAACACTTCAACTCAATTTGTCAAAGGCCACCACCAGTGCACTTTTACCACAAGCCCACACACACATACACACAAGCACACGCATACGCACACAATGCAATCAGCAAACGGAGAAAGCGTTGGTCTAAAGCAAAAGCGACAGTAACCAACACCCTTCAGCTTAACGATTACGCTAATGGCACATTGCAGCAGATAAGAATCATTAGTATCAGCTGCACTCGTGCATAAATGTAAATTATTTTACTTACTTTCATTAGTGTTGAACACGCGCTATAAAATATGTAACTACGTGTATGTATGAGTATGCTTGTGTATGAGAAGCAAATGAAGAAAACGAATAAATAAAACGAAGAGTAAATAAAGAAAAAAAAAGAAAATGTTGCAGAAAATAAAAATAAAAAATGTATAAAAACTAAATACAATTAAATGTTAAAAGACTTGGTTGTCGTTGTTGTTGCCATTGCAATGACTGCGACTGCAAGCGAATGTGCAATACACGCAGCTAAAAATGTTCATCATACGTCGCGTACCACTACTGTACTCCAGA
This sequence comes from Ceratitis rosa, assembly GCA_037013455.1. Lineage (NCBI taxonomy): Eukaryota > Metazoa > Arthropoda > Insecta > Diptera > Tephritidae > Ceratitis > Ceratitis rosa. The sequence goes on along the minus strand of JAWMAG010000008.1, from coordinate 15,588,674 downwards.
ATGGATTTAAAGCGCACTGCTAAGCTGAGTGTTCATTAGTTACGCATTGCTTTTGCTTCTTTGTATTGTAATCTTTTCAGATTTTTTTTTCAATTTCTTACATTTTTTGTATTTATCATCATTCTCTTTTCAGCAATTTCTAGAATTGCTTTGATACTGAGCGCCTTCAGTTGTTGCTCTTATTTTATGCAGTATTTTGCAATCGCAAGAGTTCTTGCGACTGGACGGCTTTCATTGGCTGATTGCTTATAAATTTCCTTACAATGCACCGCTACGAATGGGCGATTCCATTGAAAGAGCAATATTTTGATGAGATCTCAAACGTTATATAATATTTTTTTTTATTAATTTTTTCTTTTTTTAATTTCACACTATTTTCAAGCAAGATATAAAGTGTTTGAGTTACATTTCTGAAAAACAAGTTGCTTATAACTTGATTTAGTGATAAAAAATATTTTAAATCTGAGCTAATTCAGACTAAAAATGTGGCTTTTGAAAATAATTTGACTCTGGCTCCACATAGCGGATTTTTTTAGACTCTATGTTTAAGGAATTTTATTTTTCTTACTACTTTCCCGTTTACTGCGATAAAAAATAACTGTTGTTAATTCCAAAAAAATTAAGGAAACGTATTATTTTAGAAATATATTAAGAGCTAAAATCGGAAGTCATTAGCATCTTTATGTCACTGGAATTACCCATATATAAGTTTGTAAATATATAAAAACCCTCCCACTCTCTCTCTCTCTTATTATATTCAAAGCACATACTCGTACATAATAAATACGTCTACCAGTTTTACTATCAGTCTGTCTGTCCTCAAACTCTGTCGCAATTTGTTTTGATTTTTGACTTTAATTTGACAGTAAGTAAGCTTCAGTTGTTGCTCTTACAATTCGCACAGTTAGCCAGTCACTTTGGTGGCATATTGTAAAATATTCAAGTCATTGAACATAAAGTGGAATATTGTCTGCGAAGCTTTCTAATCCATTAGTTGAAAAATTTTTTTTTTCTTGAACTTTAATACCAGCTGATATTTCATCAAGGGAATTTCTTGTTTTTTAATCATTTTAAAACTCAGATTTATTTAGTTGTTCCACGGTAGAGTTGCTGTGATAATGGGAATTGAAAAATGGCAATAGAAAATTATGTAGCTGTATTTCTTTTCTATTTCGCAGTAAAGACTTTAACAAAAATTTTTAGTTAAATTTAGCAGAAAAAAATCTTTAAGACTATAAATCAACTTCTTCACCTTTTCTCATTATCTGATCCGATAGCTTCTACTACTAAATGCACGAAGAGATATCATTAGTCATAAGATTTGGTTAGCAATTGCTTGCAACAGATGGCTTTAGTGGCTCGTAGCTTGCATTCCAGAAGTGCCTTTGGATTACGTTAGAACAGAGAAGCTCGAATGAATGGTTGCCATATGGTTTAACGAGAAAAAGTCATATGGACCGAATTCAGTTTGCAAATTACTGCTGTAACAGAATCGAACCATTTCTGAAGCGAATGGTGACTGGTGATGAAAAGTGGATCACTTACAGCAACGTCAAATGAAAATCGTCGCGGTCGAAGTACAATGATCACGCACAAACGGTCGCCAAGCCAAGATGATTGGCAACTAATCATAGTAGATAGCTGCTCTCTTGCGGCCATAATTTCATTTCGGACCAGTACTGTCAGCAATTCAACCGTCTAAAGGTAGCATTCGTCCAGAAGCACACATCTTTGGCCAACGCCAAACCACACACATCGATAGTGACTCAACAGAAGCTCCGAGAACTTGATTTGGAGGTTTTTATGCGTCCACCTTATAGTCCAGATGTTGCACCAAGTGAAAGCCATATGTTCCTGTCTATGGAGAACGAAAGCTGTGAAAATCGATTCTATAAGAAAGACATAACGTCATTGCCTTGTCTTTCCTTCGTTACCGTCTATCGCGTCATAATATTACTCTTGTTCGCTTTGTTGAAGTACATATTTATGACCCAAAATCACATATCTGTACAAATTGGTCTTTCGGTTACAACATGTTATAAAGATACAAATTGGCCGGTTCCGACAAATAATCAGTAAATTATAAAAATACATCTGCGTACTGACTTAATGAAATAGCTCAAAAATTTAAAGACTTTCAAACAGGCCAACAGATGAATATGGCTAAATCAACTCTTCGCCTAAAATTTATTGTGCATCGAAAGAGAATTATATTCCGTCTGCTGTCGTATGTTAGATTCTCATACTGTTCATAAAATTTGCATATCACGTAATTTTCCTTCGCCCAATTTCCGCTGCGACCTTTATATGTGCTCCTGTTTTCAAATGCTTTTTTATTGTTACACGAAATGAACTCTCTTATTTAAATTTGAGTGCAAACACAATCGATAACTCTACAGTTACTCCTACCCGAAGACTACATACATATGTGATGAGAATACATTTCGCACTACTGGTTGCACTCACCCTGCGGGGAAAAATACTGCATTTTAACTAGAAGCCAACTAGTTTGCATTTGTGCACCAACTAGAAAGTGGTACTTGCAATACGGGATTGTACTGGGAACTATCAATTGTCCGATTATGCATCAGCTTTATACCAGTTTAATACTAGTTTTTTTAAGTATGTGAAGCTTTGCCTTTTTTGAAAGAGCTTTGCCTGCAACGAGACTCGAATGAAAAATCGCATGCGCTAGAGTGTAACTACTGGCAGTAACTACTCGAATTTCGGCGCACTTCAGTGGAGGACATGGCGTGCTAGCTATAACAGCAACATCCGGTGTTGGAAACTTTTATTATTACCATTACTGATGAACTTCAACACAAATAATCAACTGGTATACTTTCCTATTCAAAATACTAGTATCTAACTAGAACTTTTGCATACTAGTCTACCTTCTCCCTGCAGAAATCATACTTAAACATGTATACTCGTACGAGTAAATGGCAAACGCTCCATCAACTTAGCACATCATTCATTCACTTTTATGCTCAATCAATTTATCACATTGACAAGTATACATTTATATGTATTTGCTTTGTTCTTTTCTTGTGAGAACTTTGTGCTACAAAGCTTTTCTTGCTTATAAATATTAAAGTAGCTTAAAATATAGCTACAAATGTATGTATGTAAAGGGTGTTTTTTCAGGCAAGTGGTTTTCCAGAATAAATGCCCGAAAAATCAGTAATTAATTATCTCGATTTAAATCCATTCATCTAAAGTTTGAGACGCTTGATGGTCGCTCGGCTTCAATTCTTGGACGAGTTTGATTTTTAAAACCCGCTAACTAAAATCCTTCTGAAAAAATCTTCGTTTAAGTGGATGGACAGAACTCTAATTGTTGAGTGCGATGCTGGACGGACTCATTCTGGTCTTCTTCCATACTTTGCTTCACAGCAGTAATGTCTCCACAGCACATCGTCTCTACGGATGCTCATTATACACTAGAGGAAAACTTGTGCGAACAGACCCTGCTGGGCGATTATGTCGGCGAACGGAAGGAACCACTATGAAATGGCAAGACATACTGAGTATAAACCAAATAACAAAATGACCAACTCGGGCAAAAAAAAGCCTCATTGAAAACCGCAAGCCTATAAAAACACCCTTTATATAAGATGCAAAAATTTTTTTAAAAAAATATTTAATGTATGTAGTGCTGTTATAAATTACTGTCATCTAAAGGGCATCTCGGCGTATCTTGACTCTTTCAACTCCAAGCAACTGAGCAGCAGAGAAGCTTCTGTCATTTGTTATGTGCGTCGATGAGTAAACAAATTTTGCAACAACTTTTTATTTTTAGTCTCTCTATTTTTTATATATTTTTTACATATTTTTTATATATTTCTTACACATTCTTTCTTTATTTATTTTTTTTATATTTTTTTATTTTTTATTTTTCATTGTTAAAAAAAACTGTTGTTGAGCAATGCATACAATGCCCTTATTTGATGAAAACAAGTTGACTCACCTACACTACCAGCCAGGCAGTCCATCATTGTCGCCACCACACTCAACACTCAAGATAGCAGGAAAAACAGACGGCCACGAGTACGACACATTTGTGTGAAAAAAATATCCAACGCATAAAAGCACAGTTGGCGATTGTGTTGATATCCTTCAACGTTTCAATAAACCCAAACATAAATATACCATAAATATATATGTATGTGGCTGAGTGGCTGAAAGATTTACGAGCAGTTTACTTATTCACCATCCTTCTCGCTATTTTTACAATGCTTTTACGCTTCTACCTGAAATTTTTTCGTTTTCATTTAATATTTATATTCTTCGTATGTAATGCATTTTTCACATTTTTTACATTTCTTAAATTTTTCACAATTATCTGAGTACCGGAGTATGAATGTACGTGTGCTTATTGTTAACCTATTTCATCTCTTATATTTATATTACTACAAAACACCGCCCTTAAAATAAGACCGATTTTTTCATTCTTCAGCAGTCACACACAGTCGAAAGGAGCAATTTTAATAACAAGAAAAAATGAAGAAAAAAATATGGTGCACGGTTGGGATCAAAGGCAAAAGTGGAAGTGAAAGTGATAAATATGATTTATGGTGTAAATTAAAATGTACACGTATTTAAATGAACTTTTTTTACGGAAACTTTATGGTTTTAATTTATGTATAGCTACGTCGTCACGATAGCCGAGTGGTTAGAGCTCAACACTGTAGCGAATTCAACATGTCTAAATAAACTAGTATTAAACTAGTATAAAGCTGATGCATAGTCAGTCAACTGACAGTTCACAGAAGTAGTTCTGACAATTCTTATTTTTCTGCGAAATATTTCTTTTTGTTTTTTTCATTTTATTTTTCTGAAGCTGTCGCTCATTTATCTAAACAGTTCGCTAACTGATTAATTGAGTTTTTATATACTTTTTAATACTTGTAAACTAACATTCTTGGCATTGACATGAGCAATGTATGCAATTCAAGAAAAAAGTACAACTTTTTAATTAGTGCACGTCTTTGAAGTAGCACCGCCTCTACAGCTAAGCCGGCTAAGCTAAGTTTAAGCACGCAACCAAGTATACTATTTCAAATTAAAAATTTCTATACAAACACATGGACGGAGAGGTTTAAGAGGAAGCTCAGCTATTTTCATGTAATCTAATATGAAGTAAAACAAGTAAGGTGGGCTAAGTTCGGGTGGTGGTGAATAAAAGAAGCTCTTATTACCAGATACACCACAAGGAAACTCATTTTAGAAAAGTCTCTCTCTTTCTCTAACGAAGTCAAATATTTTAGGATAATTTTAGAAAGTAAAAAGAAAATATAGAGAAAACCTATAACTGCACTTTACACTTGCAAAGCGGACAACATTCGTTAAACTCTTTATTTTTCTTTACTTAGATCTGTTCCACAAACTTCAAGTGAGCTGCTATGGAAACTCAGTATAGAGCAGGCAGCCTGGACATTGTCTCACCCCATACTTTCTGGAAAAGCTAAATTCTATGACCTTTTGTTTTTAAAATCGTTTTTACTCCAAAAAATACCAGAGAGGATTTAAATACGCAGTGATATTGTGATTTTGTTAGGTAATCTGTCAGGACCTTCGAATAAGGCTCAACAAGTAAAAGATTAGCGAACAAAATAGTCCAAAACAGTTAACCAGGGAAGAAAAGGTTTCTAGCTAAACTAGTATAGCGTGAATGATCCAGGAACATGCGACTATATCGATCTCTATCTATTCATTGCGCTGAACCAAATCACAGGCAACTCAGGTGGCTGACGGATTCTTTGGTAATTCAAATAATGTGTGATCACATTGAAGAAAGGCACATCTATTTGCGGAACTATTGTTGGCCTACTGACCGGCCATAGACTCCTGGAAACACACACGTGCCAAATAGATATTGCTAGCAGTAAGCGGTGATGCATACAGTAAGTAAGGAAGACAGTCGTGAGGGCATGCTTGAACACCTTCTCTGTTTCTGCATAGCTGCAACCAGAACATTGCCTTAAATATCTAGGAGCTTCGCTATTCAGAGCATTAGAAAAAAATTCAAAACAAGATATTAAGGTCGTCTTATATATATATAATTGGCGCTGAAGCTATTTTCGGCCGAGCTCCTCCTCCAATTTATAGTTTTGCGTCTTGATATTTTTCCAACAAATGGAGTGACCTACAATTTCTACTAAGCCGCCTCCAAACGGCTGATGGCTTTTTTATGAGGAGCCTTTATATCATTTAATAAATACTCTCGGAGGGGTTAACATTCCGAATTTATTTCTAAAATGAGAACTACTCATAAAAATCCATCAGACATTCAGAGGCGGCTAAGAATAAACTCTAAGTCCACTACAAATTGGAGGAGGAGTTCGGCCGAAATACTGCTTAGCGGTTGCAAAGCTTTATTTTAGGTCTAAAATTAGATTCAAGTACTTTTTCTGCCATGTTTCGTTTATTCTTTTCTCCTATCAACGCTAATTCTCTTCCAAAATTCATCTGAATAAAACTACTTTTTTATACTCGGCAGGTCTCAAATTCCTCTACGGGAACCTTTGATGCAAAAGTGATGTGTCACGAAAGTCTTCCAATCACTTAGTGGCTTCTATCGCTTTTGTGCGCAAAATGGAATACTTTTTCTTTGCTAGCTCGCATTGAAGGCATAACCAAGTAACGATCTCATCATTTTTTGCCTCAACAAAACAGCGACAAGTAAACGAACCGGATTTACCTTCCACTAAAAGGTCAGCGGGTTCTATAAACGGCCAGAACAATTACTTTCGAACGACCTACACAACGTGTGTTTGCTTAGTGCAGCGATGCTTCGGTCGATTGTAGTCTTCTTTCTTCATTAAGAATGGCAACAAGTTGTATTATATTATATATATATATGCTTTTATCTAAGCACATATTTGCTCAAATACATTGTGCACAGTTTATGGCAATTAAATATAAATTTTACACACTAACACACATTCATATGAGCGAAGATAGTAGCAGCGCATACTGAGTAAAGCCTTAACGCGATGGCGTAAATATACTAACAGGATAGTTGTTGTAAATATAATATTCTGTTCAGTTAAAGTCTAAATTACCATTTAGTAACAAGAAAATAATACTAGTGTAAATCTAGTTATAAAGAGCACAGTTTAAATTGGAGAAGTTAAATGAATAAGTCATCCTGTTAAGACCACATCAATATTAATTAAACAATTTAATTTATCCAACGAGATACTAACTAATATTACTAGAAAAAATAATAAATTAGTAGCAAACTACTTTAATGCTAGTGACATTTATCTCGCGTGATGGGAATGTTGAATGGTCCCCCAGATCGTTTACCACCGCTGACAATTTTTTGGAGCCCTGGAAGGGAAGGATTACTGGGAGCGAAAGACCCCGATTGCTGTAAAATTAGTAGGAAACTGGTCCCCTCGGGTAGAATTTATACGAACCAATCGCGGCGGTCACTTGCCTGAAATCTTCATAATGACAAACGTTTATTTTTAAAATAAAGCTAAATTCTTGGCCATAACATGTCAGAAACCACTGGATAGCTAAACAAATTTCGATAAAATTTCTACTGGCAATTCCCGTCGTCTAGTATGAACACGAATGGAATATGGGCACAACCGCACAGCAATTATATTTATATCTTGCATTTTACTTTCCATAACCCACTTCGCTCAAGATCAAATATCTAAAGTATTAATCAACAGAACTCAATCAAACTTGAGACTACCAAAAATGGCTGACATTGATCTAGAAATAGACATACTTCCCAGACCTACGGCACGAACTTTCTGTTTTTGACCTCTTACAAACTACGGGAAATTCGCAAACACTGTATTACAGTGTGTACATCCTTAACAAATATTTATAATTAGAAAGCAAAAACTAGCTATCACTCCTTTCTTCTCAACTCCACAACCATTGTGTACTCATTGTCTTATCTTCTGAGCTCAAGGCATTCTCAATTCTATACATAGCTTTCAACAAAAAGAACTCTCCATGAACTAGTGTACCAGTATACAATTGAATTATGCACTTAGTGCTTGTTTCTTGCTACGCCGCCACTGTTTTTGCTGCTTGCCGTTAAGCCATTACTCGCTTAGAGGAAGCAACAGTGTGTGATAGTGGCAAGAAAAAAAATTAAAGGCAGCACTGAAACAATGAATTAAAGGCAACTTAATAAATGACAGGATAACTGGGAATACAAATCCCACTCACACGCGTTGTCTTGGCAACATAACATACACTAGGGATATACTCACACACTCACGCGAGTGCATACAAACATACAAATGGGAATATGCGCGCAAGTACTTAAGTATATACTTGTTCACATATTTTAAAAGTAATCTGCCGTCACATATGCACTTCACATTAATCACTTGAGATTAAAACTGCTCGTCTCTGCAGGGTTTTGTTTGCAATTAGTGCAAATACAGAAGAATAGTGATAAGAAAAACTGTTACTTTTACACTCAGGAGTTTTAATGAAAAATGAAAGGAAAGGATGATATAGAAAATTAGTAAAATATTCTAATATTTAAATTTTAAATACGAAGCATTATAAGAAGAAAATAAAAACAAAGACATATGTAGTTAAATTAAATTTTTCTATCTGTAAGCAAGGGGATCTCAAAAAAATTAATCAAAACTTTAAAAAAAAAATTTGTGGTCAAAAAATATAAAAATCAACATTTTTGAGCACAAAAAATTAACACGACTCCAAAAAATAATTGCAAAGAATAATTAAGAAAATATAAAATTTAATTAATTAAAAAGGTTACTCATACGCCATGTCAAATGGATTTCAATGAAATTTGGATTGACTTTTTCTATGCAGAATACTTAATGGTAAGAGAATTTTAAGCTTAGCAGAATGACGCATTCGTTTTAAGTATCCACTGAAGTCTAGTTGGGCGTATGTTAATTAAGAATTGCGGCGGAAAGCGAACGTTGGTCCTGAAGCAAGCCGATCGCTATATATATGGTAGACACCATAGAACAGATTTTTCAGATATGGCAATTAATATTTAATATTAATATAAAATACTATAATTTTGAAATATTAAAGACTTCAGCATTAAGGCTTTTCTTTCTTTCTGTTGGTCTGACATTTTTTGAAAAATGAGTAAAGAGTCTTCTTCTTCTTTATTGGCGTTGGCACCGCTTACGCGATTATAGCCGAAGCAATTACAGCGCGCCATTCATCTTTTCTTTTCGCTGTTTGGCGCCAGTTGGAAATGCCAAGTGCACCCAGGTCACTCTCTACTTGATCTTTCCAACGGAGTGGAGGTCTTCCTCTTCCTCTGCTTCCACCAGCGGGTACTGCATCAAATATTTTCAAAGCTGGAGTGTTTTCATCCATTCGGACGACATGGCCTAGCCAGCGTAGCCGCTGTCTCTTCATTCGCTGAACTATGTCAATATCATCGTTCCATCGTCTGCGGTATTCGCCGTTGCTAATGCGCAAAGGACCATAAATCGTTCGCAGAACTTTCCTCTCGAAGACTCCTAGAGCCGACTCATCAGATGTTGACATCGTCCACGCTTCTGCGCCATATATTAGGACCGGTATAATGAGCGACTTGTAGAGCTTGATTTTCGTTCGTCGAGAGAGGGCTTTACTTTTCAATTGCCTACTCAGCCCAAAGTAGCACCTGTTGGCAAGAGTGATTCTGCGTTGGATTTCAAGGCTGACATTGTTGTTGGTATTAATGCTGGTTCCTAGATAGACGAAATTATCTACGACCTCGAAGTTATGACTGTCAACAGTGACGTGGGAGCCTAGTCGCGAATGCGATGACTGTTTGTTTGATGACAGCAGATATTTCGTCTTGCCCTCATTCACTACCAGACCCATTCGTTTCGCTTCTTTATCAAGTCTGGAGAAAGCAGAACTCACGGCGCGGTTGTTGAGGCCAATAATGTCGATATCATCGGCGTACGCCAGCAGCTGTACACTCTTATAGAAGATTGTACCTTCTCTATTTAGTTCTGCAGCTCGTATTATTTTCTCCAGCATTAAATTAAAAAAGTCACACGATAAGGAATCACCCTGTCTGAAACCTCGTTTGGTATCGAACGGCTCGGAGAGGTCCTTCCCGATCCTGACGGAGCTTTTAGTGTTGCTTAACGTCAGTTTACTTAGCCGTATAAGTTTTGCGGGGATTCCAAATTCAGACATAGCGGCATAAAGGCAGCTCCCATTCGTGCTGTCGAAGGCGGCTTTAAAATCGACGAAAAGGTGGTGGGTGTCGATTCTCTTTTCACGGGTCTTTTCCAAGATTTGGCGTATGGTGAATATCTGGTCAATGGTTGACTTACCAGGTCTAAAGCCACACTGATAAGGTCCAATCAGTTTGTTGACGGTGGGCTTTAGTCTTTCACACAATACGCTTGATAAGACCTTATATGCGATATTAAGAAGGCTTATTCCACGATAATTGGCGCAGACTGTGGGATCGCCTTTCTTGTGGATCGGGCAGAGCACACTTAAATTCCAATCGTCGGGCATGCTTTCATCCGACCATATTTTACAAAGGAGCTGATGCATGCACCTGATCAGCTCTTCGCCGCCGTGTTTGAATAGCTCGGCCGGTAATCCATCGGCCCCTGCCGCTTTGTTGTTTTTTAAGCGGACGATTGCTATTCGCACTTCTTCATAGTCGTCATGAGTAAAGAGTATTGGTGAAAATAGTCCATTAAATCCAGTGGCTCACTAACAATATTAATTGACAAAAGAAAACTAAAGAGTTATTTTTATCTACAAAAAACACACAACAACAAGCCACCAACCAGATTAAAGTAAACATATTGACTAAATTTTCTCCAACCAATTACAAAGCAAAAATATTATATCACATATGTATGTATGTAACATAGATAGGTATGTATATGAGGAAACTCTGCCAACCTGTTGCAGTATTTTGAAAATTACTTTCAACTTTGCAACAAATTGATGTACATACAACATATACATACACGTACATGCACAAATTCCTTTGTAACATCTGATTATCTGTCCTCTGGTGACACCAATATTACTGTTATTAATCGCTTTTCTCTCTCTATCTCCAACCAATATCCTGCTGCTGCTTGCGCTGCTGATGTCAGTATTGATATTAATTTTGGTCTATCTTCAAGGCGCATTGCAGTGGTAGTGGCATCAGCAGCGGCAGTGGCAGCGGTTGTGGCAGGTGCCGTTTTGTTGCAAACTCGTTAGTCTGTCCTATCCGCAAGTAATGAGATACGGGCAACTCTTTACGACATGGCGCACATGTCCAATGCTGCACAAAAAAAACACGTATATACACACACACACACACGTATATTAGATATGTATTTGCCTGAAGCAACTGCCAAGTGAAATCCTTGCAACTGACAGGAACATCCATAATATTTACGAGCATGCAACTTTTACAGGATGCTACTGAATATTTTCTACTCTACTTGTATATACTCTATATATATGTATATGTGTGTTATGTGTGAATGTGTATATTGCTTGCAAGGATAATACGCATATTGGTGCTTACAAAAAGAGTACTATGTACATATACATATACTCGTATGTACGTATGCACTTGATTACATTATGCAAAAACATATGGCAGACTCGGAAACGGTGAGCGGAGAACGCTCCAGGCAAGTATGTGTAGCTTTACCTCTTTATACCATTTGAAATAGCCCGATTAGGTTTAAAGCAAACCAAAGACAAATTCATCAGTAGTAAAGAAAGCGCACAGGAAAAGGCTTTAAAATGAAAGAGCACTAAAACGACAAAGAGTAGTAAAAAGTGTGTAAATAAAAGTGAAATTGCAAGAAACGTACCACGTCGTCGTCGTCGTCGTCGTCGTCATGAATAATATATTGACGCCTGTGTCACCATTATTGTGGTCTTGCATACAAAGTAGCTTGCCAGGATTCAATTTAATGCCTTATTTTACTTTTCTAATAAGAAAAATCGTGTAAATAAAATAGGTGTATACATATACATATTATATAGATGTATGTGTATATCATATATGCATTAGACCAGCATACAAAGAGCACAAAATAGATTACTGTATAAGCCAGTTAGAGATCGATGGCAGAAGAATGTATCATACCATTCATTTCCACTCGCCAACTGTCTAATACTGAGTGGATATCTATATCTGATTCTAATAAAAGTGTTCACATTTTAAGTCAAACCTGCTATGGATGTTGGGTTGCTGTATTCTCTCCATTAACTAAATATCACATGGCACCTACAAAAGAGACCGGAAAATTCTAAGTCGAACTTGAATTTGAGTATGGATAAGCTTTCTGTCAGATTGACCTGCCCGAACCATTCGAGCCTAAAAATCCAATGTTTACAGTATCTACTCCTCACTCGGCGAAAAGCAACTAAACTCTACAACAATCTTCCTTGTTCTGCTATATGCTATAGAAGCGTGGATGATGTCAATGTCGCTTGGAGTTTTAGGGAGAAAGATTTATTAACGATTTGTGGATCTTTACGTATTGGCAACGTTGTATAGCACAGATGATGGAACGATTAGCTTTACGAGCTATGCGACGACATTAGCCTTATTCAGCCATTGAAAAGACCTCTGCTGCTATATCCTGCGGGTTAGGGGTTCAAGTATTTATCCGCTGTAAGGCATGCCTGTAGTGACGGGTGACCAAAATCTAATAGTTCCTGTGATAGTCGGGCCTTTATAAAGGGATTGAAGACAATTTTGTGGAATTTTTTTGCAGTTACAATAACAACTATTGTACTACAGCAACTACTCTGGCTATGTCGTGCTATCTATTGTATATAAGCGACAACATTCCAGCCTAGAAAGTTTAAACGGAGTACCCACCAGTGGATCCGGAGGACAAGGAAGACCTCAACTATGTTGGAAAGATCAATCTTTAGTTCGTGTCTCAATTTAACGCTGTTAACGGTGTCTACATCAGTAAAGAGGAATATTTTCGCCGAGATATTTGAGGGTAAAGTGATATTTTTCGCTAGACACTTTTTGTCTTTCTGTCTCTGCGGCTAATTATCACATATTTGAAGTACTCCCTCTATTGTAATAAAAAAATAGTGCTTTTGAAAAGTCTCCTAGTCCAAGCCAAGTGCAAACAGTCATTTTAAAAACTCTACTAGTCCAAGCTGATTCACTGAAGTTTTTAACCTGCTAACCTCAGAAAGACCACTCATGTGCTCAGCATTCCTTATTATAGTAGTGGCTTAAAGTCATCTGGGTATTCATCCTTATTTACGCTTTGTTGACAGCCTTTTTATATTTTCCAACTCTGCAGACAGCCTTGAGTAAACCGCACTCGTCTGCGATTACCATGTTTTGTGTTTGTGTGTACTCAGAAGACACTCTCTTGAGAAGAAATTTAGCTCCTCAGCGTCTCTAGCTCCTACACTCGCTTTCGTAGCGTCTTTGTCAACGACATATTCCGCTCATGATCTAGAGAATCTAGAGAATGCGGAAATAAGTTGAAATCCTCGTAGGCTTTCCTCCCGGTTGGTGGAATCCCTCTCACATTTTCCGCTCTCAACCGCTCGTTCTGCGTAATCTTAAGAATTGCCACCATTCCTCCTCCGGCAAAAGTATGTGACTTCCAGAGCTTGAGAAGATCTTTGTCAAGTACGAGACATTTTTGGAGCTTTTCCACAGCTACAGAAGGCAGTCAGCACTTTTTTGGATGGCTGTGCCGTTTTCGGCTGATCCCGTCTGAACCGATGTCAAGATAAATTCCATAAAAAAACCATTCTCGACAGCTGTGAAGCATATTAAAAAGGACAAATCGCCTTTGCATCACTGGAGCCCGGATCTGGCTCCTATGGTAGAAGAAAGTTATGTTCTTTCATTGATTTACCCTCTTCAAGAATGCCTAACAATGCTTTTCTTGACCTATGAAGTTAGCTTAACAACTGTTTGTTTTCTACAGACTGCCATATGATGCTTTGTTTTTATCATCACAGCCCATTTGCCAGGACAACTGCCATCCATCCGTTCAGTTTGAGTTGAAGAGCATGGCTGGTCTTGGAGTGAAACCGGAACCAGAAGCCGTGTTTTACAAGAAAGTAGCATTTTGTAGTGTTCCCATTATATTCTACTTTCCTAGACGTTTGTTTTAAGCAACCACATTTCCACTAGATATTTTTTCCTACGCCCCTGAATTAGTGCGTGTTAGTCAAGTGCATGTGCACTGTTTTGATTTAGTATAATATATATGTATATACATATATATGTATATGTAATCCGCTTAACGATTGTAATGTTACCACAAAATCCTTTTGTTTGTTGTTGGGCTTTGCATATCAGTTTTGTATTCGCATTTTCCAAGCCGGCGCCTGTGACTCGTGTGCCATTTATTTACTTATTTTTTCCTGCACATCAAAAGGTGTCGAGTTGAGTTAATGCGATATCTGCACGACTCCTCATTCTTCCTTCCAACCTGCCTTTCTATGTATTTCCTTTTAATGCTTGTTGACATTTTTGCAGCTTTCAATTTGTTGTGGAAATGAAGGAAATTTATGCATGCGCTTTGTATTTGTCTATGTATGCGTAGAATGTATGAAATTACCATCAGATTGGAGTGGAAAATAATAGAAAATATGAGAGTATTGTGCTGCGGCGCACTTGTAGGTGTCGGATCCACTTTCAAGGTGTTCGAATTTTATTAATGTGTTTTCAATGAATAGATTCTCTATGAAAGAACCATTAACAGCAGGTGGTTTTAGCTTTGCTGCTTGTATTTTGTAGAGAGGCTTTGTAAGGTTTGTATTGTTTTTGTTGCTATTAATGCCAATTATTTGCATAATAGAAACTACGGTTATGCGAAACCATCGAGACATAATTAGGTAATTAGTTGGTGTTTTAATAAAACATTGAGAAATATAAAAAGAAAGCAGTGCTGGCTTCGGTCATGCCGAGGCCTCTTTGATTTCCATTTGAATATCCAATTTATTGTTTTGTATGCTTTTTTGACGATTTGAAGCCAAAACCTCACATCTAGGGAAATCAGTTGAAGAGAGATTATATGTTATAGTATCTGGACGGAAGAACTAGTTTGCATACAAACAGACGTACATGGATAAATCAACTCAGCTTGCTGTTCTGAACGGATCGGTATACATTTCTGTGGATCTTTCTTTTCTCCTTCTGTCACTATATACTGCGATAAATAATATTATATATCGGTGCCACTTTTCCAAAGACTAATTACTGCCAGAAAAATTCTGCACTTGAAAGCAAAAGTCAACCATCCATGCAATTAAAAAGTTCACTGATAACGCTAACAAGGCGGTTCGATATCCAAAGTGTATTCAACTTGGCATATTGGCCCCATTTATTAAGCGTCTTGGGACGTACGGCACCAGCGGCGTACTTCTTAAGAATTAGAATCAGTTACCTCTCTGATCGGTTGCGATACTAATAATGGACCGAGAAAATATGTGGTAATGAGGGGACTAACATAAGGTACCGTGCTTAGACCATTGCTATGGAATGTAGTCTATGACAGAGTATGATATCGACAAAGTATGTGGGACGTATAACGGCTGCGCTAAGGAGAATAATGGCCAACATTGCCAAACCAAGCCAATGAAGTATGTAGGCGCCAAAGACAAACAAGCCTCAACGTATGGCAAAAATGATGAGACATGGCAATAGCAAAAAAGCGGCACTATAGACTTATTGCTCTATATGTTTTTGCATCAGCACCGGAGAAAAAGCATTTATCATACTTATGTGGGATACATTGAGAGTTCTGCAAGAGTTTAAAAGATAAAATTGGCAACACAGCCAATTCCAGAATGGGCGAGAGTTAGTCCAGCAAGGCATAATTCAGAGGCCAACAGGTCAACGTGCAATGCCTTACACCAGTTCAGTGGCAAAAAATCAAGCAATAACGATGGATTTAAGGTTTTAGTGGTATTGAATGAGTTGTACCTTTAGTAGACAATATGAATCGTGTATACCGTCCAACGTCCAAAAATGACGGTATCTTTTGAAGGTTTTACTTCCAAAAGGCTATGCATGATTAAGATAGAAAGGCTACGAGATCTTCAATCAGTAAAGGCTATGGGGACATAAAGCCTACTTTAATTTGCAAAAAGAACAGTAATATCTTTCACAGCAGCACAGCTTGGCCGCATGTAAAGTACCTGACAACGCTATGGACCTTAACCTGACCTAACCAAAGTCTTCAAAATAATAAGGCAGTGCCCGTCCCACTAACACATAACTGAGACATTAGAACACTTTCCTTGTATCTGTCTAAACCTAGGGCTCACCTTGGACATCTAGGAGCTACGTTATTCAGAGGGCTAGAGGAAGCTTCAAGGCTCTCTTAATATTCGCAAAAAGCAAAGTCGTCCTCTGAAACAAGTCACCACCGTGAATAATTCGCTTGAGATCAGCTAATTAATGAATTGAACCCAAATATATATCTATTGAAGGCGTTGCTGTTTATACAGCGAAGCTTAATGATTACATTTAAGAGTTCCAGAACACCTAATGACATAAAAAGAGGCTTCCGAGGCATCATCCAACAACTGAAGCAGACTTTTAAAAACAACATTTTCGTGCTTTCGATGCTGATACTTTACTGTTGTACTACGACGGGATACCATCTGTACTCTGCCTCACCTTGATTACGAGGAACCTTACTGTAGCGTTCGATTACTGATTTATTTTTATATAATTTCTCATATTTGAAACTTGACAGCGCTGTGCTATTTGTCAAAGGAGAGATTACTAATTTTGGCTGAAGCTAGAGGAACAAAAATGTGTCTGTGTCCGGGTACCACGATCACGGCTGTGTAACATTTACACGCAGAGAGGTCTCAAGCAGCTTAGCTGTCAGAAAATCTCATAATTGGTTGTGCTGCTAATGTAGATTTGAACAGCTATTGAATGACGTCTGTTTGGAAGGCGATACAATGAAATGATAGTCATATACTCATATAAATTAATCGCCTTGGAGAGTGGATTTCACAGCTCACTTTCACATCCAGAGTCTTGAACCGTCTGCAAAAATGGCTTTGAAGCTCCGATCCAGATGTTTGTGTTTTCCAATACAATGTCAATTTTGAAGCGAAAAATCATCTTAACTGATGAGACTCATTTCCACCCAGATGGTTACGTCACTATTCAAAACTGCCGCATCTGGGCCTCGGACAACCAAGATTTACTGTGGAAAAGCCTCTTCATCATCAACGTGTGTGCAAATTATAGTCTGGCGGGGACCTTACTTTTTTGAAAATGAGACTGAAGCAACAGTAACGGTGGTTGAATTGTGCTATCGAGAGATGATAAATTATTTTTTACGGTCGGAATCGGAGGGCATTGATTTAGACAACCTTTACTTTCAACAAGAAGTATGCTACATGCCACACAAGCCACGAAATCAATGATCTTTTAAGAAACAAGTTTCCAGATCATTCTCTGGAAGAGGTGATCGCAATTGGCCTACGTGCTCTTGTAACTTGCGACTTCTTCCTTGTGACATATTTTCTTCTTCACATTGAAATTAACCTCCGATCATTTAGCTCAAAAAATGTCAGTTTTCTTTGAATATCAAAATAACAACTCTACTGAAGTCACGTCTGCTTGACCTTGCTCTTCAGGACCATGAAATATAACAAGAAACATTCTAAATTTATACCTTCTTTTAGAAGAATAGAAATTGGGTATAGATCATATATAAAATTAAATTCACTAGATAATAAATGCAGTACGCCAGTGGGTTCATACCACAAACTGCAAACCAGTCTAAAGCGGTCTTACACACACACATATCTGTACATATAAATATACCAAACCATTTCAAGCCGTGACTCCTAATATTGTATTTTCTAGCATTTCACGAACACATGCCATGGCGGAGTATACATACTTCCAAGCACCATGCATTGCTGTGCAGGTTACCTGCACACGTTTATTTAAACTCACACGTCCGCATCTAAAAGGCATATCTTTGAGTCTGCCAAACTAAAGTATGTTATAAAAGAGGATTTCTTTTTTATACTTACATTATAACTTGCACGGCAAACTTTTCAGATACACTTTACTGGATTTCATGCGAAATTCTTCGAGCTCACAAAACGTGAGTATAAATAAGTTCATGTGTTCATACACATGTGCGAATGTTTATAGAAATGTGTACCTTCACAGAGCAATGCAAGTGCTTAGCGTTTTAAATGAATGTGACTCTGCTGAGCTCTTTGGGAATGTACATTCACTATCCCAAGAAACCAAAAACGCATGGATGTGGGATTTCCGGGGTGGATTTCGAAAATAGGTCAGCCAAATTCTCAATACAGACCTGTTCAGTCAACAATTGGACCATCTAAAGGAAGTAATTGCCCAGGAGCGTCCAGATTTGGCCAACAGAAGGTGAATTTTTTTTCATTAGTTCTGTTCCTGTCTATGGCGAATGATTTGATTGATGAAGAATTGTCCTTAATAGAAACCTGTGAAAATCGTTTGTCCCCAATTTTTGCCAATAGAAACCAGTGTTACCATCAGAGAGAGGCATAATAACAAAAATGTCAAAAAGTTTTCGAGTAAACGGTGGATCTTTGACACAATATTAAAGCTTACTCATAGAGAATTCAATGCAAATGCGTTGTGCTTGTTGGTCTAACTCACACAGTATATACCCAAATGTATATTTTTATCGGTATGTTTGTAATTGGATGCAGAAAAAATTTTAAAGCTTTGATATTTATAAAGGTTTCTTCTTTTTTTCAACATTTGAACTCCTTTTCTGTTAACCTGTAGGCATATATTTTTTGTAAAATATCCAAACGGTTAGATAATTGGCTGTGCACGTTTTCAAACTAAAAAAAAAGAGGAACACGCATCCGAGACCCGTCTGTTACGTATTAGCTTACAATACATAATGTATATATACATGTATGGGTAACCCGCTCACTATACATACATATACATATGTGAGGCTCACCAGCATTCCATTTTATTAACATTCCAATGGGTTGACTTAAAAGCAATTTTAGTTTTTAATACCTAATTTAAATCCCAGCTGGCTCATGCAGTTAAATAAAATTCTTAAACAAATCCTCATATCTAAACCACCGAATGGTCATATAGTTTAGTATTAGTATTAGAGTTTTGATAGATATTTTCTTTACAGTGAAATCACATTTATTTAATTGAGAAAATCATATACGTATTAACTACTCAACTAACTAGGTTGTGCCCTGGGTTGGGGACGCACCACGTAGAAGTTAGCTACAGTCAAAAAATTAAGAGTGCCTGGGATGAGCGACCTTCTTTTGATGACGACTCCCGCAAACGTTTTAAAATTATTTAAATAAAAAACTAAGTTAATTTTCTAATTTTGGTCGCCTCTGGGTAGGGAATATCAACCCCTCCGAGTGTATTTCAGACATGATATAAAGGCTTCTCATTAAAAATCCATCGGCTGTTCGGAGGCGGCCTAGTTTAAGCTGTAGGTTTCTCTATTTGTTGGAAAAACATCAATACGCAAAACCACAAATTGGATGAGGAGCTCGGTCGAAAACTGCTTCAGCGATAACAAATCGCCAATTATATATGTAGGAATAATCACTTATAAACACACGAGTTGATTTTCTTTACGTTTTTATTTAATAATTTTTAAACATTTGTAAAACTTAGCGGTCATTTTTCTTGCAGTCTTTACTTCACTGCCGTTCGAAATCTAGTGTTTGGCCGTCCATTTTTTAAATTAGACGTTCCTTGTTGTCGTTCTTTTTCTTTCGTCTTTCGTTGAGTTCAGTCATTTCATTTGTTCGTCACTCTACATCCAGCATTACATTCGGCCGTGCTGATATCATTCGCCCTCGAAAGAGCTGGTTCGTTTTTTTTTGAATATTTTGCAACCATGGAAGTCCTTCCCGGCTCCTCATGATCACCTACTTTTTCTGCCTCATATCGACCATGCTTATGTTTTTTTTCGGTTTCAGTTTAAGCCGACTTCCACGCTGTGTTCTCTTTGTAGCTACTAAATCGTTTATTTTATACTCGGTCTTTCTTACGACGATGATTTTAAGACTTCCAATTCTCTTGCTGGATTTTTGAAATATTTTCTTTAGCTTGCTTTCGTATTGCCTCGCGTTCTTCGTTCAGTTCTGGCATATTAGACAAACAGATATCAAGACTAGCTAATATTTTAAATGGACTCTGTTTAGAGCTCCGTGGAGGAGTGTTGTTAGTGCACTGTTGAAAGGGATTTATATGTTTATACCAGTCTGCTAGTGTTTCTGTACTAACTTTGATAACATAAATTACTATCCGATGCATACTTTATACCTGTCCATTTCCCCGCGGAACTCCAGTTGTGATGAGAAGATGTTGTGTGCTCTCTCCCAGACAGTATTCTTTAAATAGAGTGGATGTGAAAGCTGTCCTCCATCCGTTATAATACGCTTCAATTGCCAAACACAATCGGCTGCTTCTTAAGCTTGTCTACCACTACTCAGCCCCCGTGTTCTTTGTCCGGATTTCCCAGCTGGTTGGTGTCCTCGAAAGACTAAAGACTGACATCACCACCGTCCAAGAAATGCAATGGACGGGACAAAGAAGAAGGTGCCTCTTTCTAAAATATACTAATATACGTAACAATAAATTTGGTGTCGGTTTCGTGGTGGAAGAGAGTCTCCTTCGCCGAGTACAGATGTTCACCGCGCTGAATGAACTTCTCGCCACAATCCGAGTAGAATAATATGACTAAGGATGAGTTTTATGAACGCCTTGTGCATACTGAACTTTTATAAACGTTCAAACTATCTAATCTATAACGATGGAACGCATGTTTTATAGCCCTCTTATGGAGAGGTTCGAATAGAAATCACTCGCTTGAAAAGCAACAAAGCGAAGGGGGCCTATTCAAATACGGCGGTGAAGACTGATAAGGTGCATGCATCAGCTGCTTTGCAAAATATAGTCAGATGAAAGCATTCTCGACGATTGGGAACTAAGTGTGCTCAGCTCAATCAACGAAAAGGGAGATCACGAGTCTGTGGAAATTACCATGGGATACCATAGGTATAAGGTATGTCAGGATTGGCAAGGTCCACTGCGAGTCGTTCGTTATGCAACAAAGTCTCAAACCAGTTGATTCCTTATCGTGTGACTTCTTTATGGCTGAATAGAGAAGGTACAATCTTCTATAAAAGGGTTGTGCACTGCCGGCTTATGGATGAAATGGTGAACGAGGGCAAGACGATATATTTCCTAACATCAACAAACAAACAGTTATCAAACATACGTCAGTGTTGACAATTATACCTTTGAAGGCGTGGATAGCTTCATTTAGCTTGGAACCAGCATTAACAACAACAACAATGTCAGTCTTGAAATCCAACGCAGAATCACTCTTGCCTACAGATGCTGCTTTCGACTGAATAGGCAATTGAAAAGTAAAGTTCTCACTCGATGAACCAAAACCAAACTTTACAAGTGGCTTATCGTTTCTGTCCTGCTAGATGGTGATGGATGAGATCTTATGAGTTGGAGTTGGGAGTTTTCGAGAGAACGGTTTTACGAAAGATTTAAGATCCCCTGTGCATTGATAATGGTAAACACCGCTGGTGACGATGGAATGATCTGTACAAGTTATATGATTATATTGACATAGATCAGCGAATGAAAAATGGATGAAAGCGCTTCAGCTTTGAAAGTTTTCGCTGCAGTACCCGCCGGTGGAAGGAGAATAAGAGGACGATCTACACTCCATTGGAAAGACCAGTTAAGAAATGACCTGGCTGTACTTGATATGTAAGCACCAAACAGCAGAAAGGGAGAAACGAATGGTGCGCTATTTGTAACTCAACTATAAACGTTTAAGCGGCTTCTATGCCAGCAAAGAAGAAGAAGAAGAAGAATTTTCAATTATTTTTGATATGAAAATCTCAGTTTCGCTATAAAATCTCTAATCTTCTTGAAAAAACCGCGATGCAGTTTTGTCAATTTAAAATTTATTTTACAATCGGCAGTTGTTCTTGATATCAACTTTTATGACTCATTTTGCAAAACTAGCAGTACATGCAGCTGAATGCGGATCATAAAAAAAATAAGTACACAAACAACATTTCACATATATATTTACCCCTTCAACAAGAACAGCTTAAGCATGCATATGTAAGGGTATGTCAGTTTATTAGTGTTGACTGAAGATTCTTTAAATAACCGGATGACTTTATGACTTTGCTTATGAGTATGGATAACGGTTGTGGTATTAATTTTTATGAGCTTCGCATCGTTGCGTCTTAAAGACACCACACTTCTTTCGTATGTATGTACATATATACAATTGCGCATTCGTTGGTGAGTAAATAAATTGTTTATGTATATCTGTATAAGTTGGACAGTAAATTTAATAAACTAATTGTTAGGAAACTGAAGTGCTTGAGCAAATGAATCTGAAAAGAAGCCAAGATGATAGACCATGCGCAGCAGCGGCGGTAGCGTCAAGAACGAACACATATTATATCGAAGCAGCTTTTATGCAACCTTACACCCTGCGTACACGTAGAAGTCATCAGCAGCTGAGCAGTGAATACATTTGAAGTGTGCTGTTGAAGAGTGTTGCGTGTAAGTACACTCTGGGGAGTTATTCGAATACTTGAATGGCCCATTGAAATGTATACCCAGCTAAAGCATACACACACGCATACATATGCTCACTGTTTGAAAGCCCATTTTGTAGCACATAAAATCACTCAATGGCTTGCCATAGTCAGCAAATAAAAAAGGGGAGATCAGTTGAAATAATAAATAAGAAAAAGTTGAATTATTTTACATGCTTAATTTTATTGAGGTAATTCACCTCCTGACTGTAATCAAAATGGTATTTGTGCCATACTCCACTTTTTGACACCACCACACCCTTCGTGCTACAAACATTGCCTGTCGTTTTTTGAGCATACCACCCTCTGCCCCCAACTGCCTCTTTACACAAGTTGCTGAATCCTTTTTTTTTAGAACTTCCGTTAAGTGTCGTTTTTTGAAGCACCTGCCCGGCCTTGGTTGTGGCTGTGGCTTTGGCAGTTCAATGCTCGTGAAAAACCATTTATTTATTTTATTATTTGCTCTTTATTTGCTGCGCTTAGTTGTGTGAGTGTGTGTGTGTGTGTGTGTGTTTGTTTGGATTTTATTGTGAATGCTTTAAGGCTATAGGCCTCGGCAGATTTCAACTCGTTAAGCCACACAAAGCAACCAAAATACTTAGAAAGCTAACGTATAATAGCTTTTATGCGAAAATTGCGAAAATCCAGTTTAAATCGGTATGTAGGTGAGTATATGCGGTGCTTGCATTGCTGATGCTTTAATTTTCTTTTATGGGATTTTATGGTAAAATATTAAATTTCCTAAATTTATGTTGTTGTTTTTAAATGTTAAAATAAAGTGTTCATTATTTGAAGCTGTACATCAATTAAAAACTCTCTGCTGCATTAAACTACCTGTTTTGGTATGCTCTGTAGGCAGGGGGAATCATTGTTTCATATTTCTTCAAAAATAAACCCTGCCGGCCATAATGGTTAATGTTTTTTTCGTGTTTGAATTGGAGGATGTTACAAAAAAATCACTTTATTGAAAGAAAACTCTTGATGAGCGCATTATATCTCGTCGTGGGCATCTGGCGTGGCCTCCAAGATCCACCAAGCTCACCTCTATACTATTGTTTGTGAGTTTAAAGCGAAGTCGCTTGACTACGCAGACAAACCCGAGACGTTTAACGCCTTTTAAGAGAGTATTCGAAGCGTTATTTCTGCCACACAGCACCAAACATGAGAGCCAAAAGTGAGAAGACGATGACTGTCTGTTTGATGACAGGAGATATTAGGTATTGCCCTCGTTTCCTCTTAGACCTATTCGCTTCGCTTTTTTATGAAGTCTGGCACGGTTGTCAAGGTCTATAATATCAACGTCCTCGGCATACGCCAGCAGCTGTGAGCTCTTGTTAAAGATCGTACCTTGTCTATAGCTATAGCAGCTCTTATTATTTTCTCCAGCAACAAATCACACGATAAAGTGTCACCCTGTCTGCAACCTCGTTTTGTGCCAAACTACTGGGAGAGATCATTCCCAATTCTGACTGCGCTTTTGGTGCTGTCTAGCTTTACACAGCACTATTTGCGGGAGTAGCAAATCCTGACATAGCGGTGTAGAGGCAGCTCCTTACTGTGTTGTCGAAGGCAGCTTTAAAATCGATGAGAAGGTGATGTGTATCTATTTTTTTCTCACCAGTCTTTTAAACAAATAAATATATTTACAACATTATTAACTTAATTTAATAATTAATTATTTAATTTGATTGTATTTAATTTACAAATAAGTCCGAAAAGTTTACTGAAATTATTTAAAAAATTTAAAAATATTTAATATATCAAAGCTTTTTCCGATACCTTGAAATACTTTTAATCGATTTAAAAAAAGTTTCCCAAAAGCTCACATCCATTAAAATCTAACACAATGCATTGTTTATAAATTATTTAAATAGGTGCACAACAAATCACTTGTTGTTTCACCTCAAAATATATTAAAGATTCAAAATTCATAATACATTAAGCCGATGGATTTTCTCACATTACTTTGTTTGTTTTTTTTTTTTTTTTAAGTACAAACCCACTAATCCAATCAGCTGTTTCGAAAATGAAAAAATCCACATAGAGCGCGTCAAATTGTTGTTGATGACATAGCTGCGCGTGGGCGTCGAAACAAAGAGGACAATCGCCGTGGCAAAGGAGCGACGCCACTAATCTGGTTGATTTATTTAAATCACACCACAAAATCACAACATAAATACATGCAAATGGGTAAACAAACAAAAGAAATCCACAGGCAAATGGGCGAAACAAACGGGCGTAATCGCAAAGTTATTCATTCGCCACACACCGCACAGGTGACACATACTGAGGGCGCCAGCCATGCGGATGACATACTCATAAATATGTGCGGTGTATGCGGGGAGTACAGGAAAATGATAAAAAAAATATTTATGTACATATGTATGTGTGTAGAGTATATGAAAATATTTCTATGGCCAAGTTTGTCAGCAAGTTTAGTTTGCTTAATATATATGTGCTTAATACATATGTGTATATAAAAACACTTCTACATATAATTTAAAATATGCATATGTATATTACTGTGGCTTACTGATAATGTACATACATACCTATGCGTCACTAGTACTTGTATATTATATATGTAAATATATTGATATTCATAGCAACGCAAGAAAACTTTCAGTCTCCTCGCTTTAGCTAATAATAACAAAGATACTAAAAAAAAGATTCCTTAGAGATTTAAATGGCAAATTTGTTGACAGGTAAGTGTATGGAAAATACTTAGGCGCCACTGTTTGAATATTCTCTTGGATCAGTGCTCTATAAATAAGCAAATTTACCTTTAGACTTGTTGATTGTGCCATGAAGTGTAAATAGAAGAACATGAAATGAATAAAAAGTTAATCTGTTTATGATTTGGTGATAAAGAAGGTCATTATGGAAAGCGAATGGTATGTTTCTGAAGTCAAAAAAAATGTATGTGGGCATGTAAGGGAATATTTAATGTTCTATTTTTATGATTATGCGAAAAAATTCGTAGTACAGAAGCGTCTGAAAAAGTTGTATTTTTATGTAGGAGATGGTTTAAATTTTGAGCATATAATTGACAGTTTTAGTAGTAAAATACTTCGAGGAGGATGAGTCTCAGGAATACCTCGAACGTACATTGAATTTCGTAAGAAGTTACTTACCTTATCAACATGGCTTAAGATCAGGCAATGTAATGGTAATTGATCAGATATTTACACATGGGTACACATCACATTTTTTTTTCAAATTTAAAATTACTACAGTTGCTGGCATACGCTGAAGATGGGAGAAGAAGAAAAAGAGGTACTCTACTTTATTGGAAAAGCCAAGTGGAAAAGGACTTGGCTTAACAAATCTGTAGCATGGGGGCTATTTATTATAGTGCTCCGATCTAATCGGTCCTTACAAATGATACAGTACAATACGGTATAGAAACATATCTGCCTACCAAGTTTGGTTGATATACTCGTATCTCAAAAACCGAGAGACTAGTTTGTCTACAAACTGACGGAGAGACAGTTCGTCTTTCTGATCTTCTTCCTTTCGTATCTATAATTTATATTATTTTGGTATCGGCATTTTGCGGATTTTAGATTCGTTTTTTTTTTTTTATTATACCAATAGATATTTTTGTGGTTTAAAACAATAACAACAACAACAACTTCTTTCGGCGATTGACAAAAGCTCATAGATAATGTACTCCATTCTCACAGAATTTTAGCAGTTTCTGTCTTCGATCAGACCTAATTTGAAGTCCTTGCATCATCAACAGCCAATGCGCTTTCAATATGTTTACTAGCATCCAGAAATATCATCCCGTTATTGCTAATGGAAACTAAGTAGGCTTCATGCCGTAAATTTCACATATAATTTTCGCTATTCAGCAGCCCACATAGTCCAAAGTTGCCGTAGGCCTCCTTCATGCAATAGCCTTGATTCTAATTTTTTTTACGAAATATTCTAACATATCTAGCACCACCCTTTAAAGGAAAATTAGGCGTTATTTTAAATAAAAATTAGAAGAGATGCAATAGGTGTTGGATTTAGAATACCTCAGATATCCATTTATTCAGCTGGAACATTCCCTAGTTCATTCTTAAGTTCTCTAGTGTGACGAACATTGCTTTTCGTCGTTTGATCCCTTGAATATTGCTGAATTTTTGCTATGAATATCTATAAATTATAGGCTCAAGAAATGAAATGAATTTAATATGATTTTAAAATTTATTTCTTAGATGAAAGTGCCGGATTTCAAGTAAATCCAATCATATTCTATACAAATGCCTTTGCCTTAGAGAGAATAAATACTTCCAAAAGCTCTTTTATTTAATTAAAATTTCATTTCAACTAGCAAAATAATAAAATCTAAATTTCATTTTTGGGTTAGAGTAATTTATTATTGTTACTAGATTTTCGCTTATCAACTAATGTTAATCATACGCACTGTCTACCCTCTGCCCTTAGTATAAAACATCGAAATTTTCCGCCCAAATTTTAATAATTTTCAAATCCTTATTTATTAGGGAAATGAAAAATTTAAAAATTTAAATTTTCAAATTTACTTTCGCATTACAACTAGCCGTTATTAAAAAAATATATCCATACAAATTATGCAAATTTAAATTATAACCACCAGTTAAAGCATAAATAGCAAGTATAATATCACACGAAAAATACATTGGCAAGCAGCTGTTGGACGAGACATGAATTCAAATTGAATTTAGTGCAGACAAATGAAACGAACAATATGTTCTTGGAGAACAATGACGCCAACCGCAGACAAAAGTGGAATAAAAAAGCTTTACACCCAAATATACACAACAATATGACTAAAAATATATATATTTTTCTTCCTTTTTGGTTACAAACAAAAGTAGGTACATTTTGTGTATATAAATATATGTTGGTACAAACATATAATTGTAAGAGTGTACTCAAGTATAATACGGTTCTCTGAATAGTTGTATAGCACTAAGCTGAGCTGTTAAAGTAAAGGAGGTCGGCAGACAGGCTGACAGACAGACAGACAGAAAGAAAGAAAGAAGACTGTTTCACATTCAAAGCGGGGTCTGACTAGACATACCCTGCATGGTAAAATTAATATGTATTTTTAAATATAAACAGGTATTATTTTTGTGCGATTATGTGTTCAACTATTTATATGCGCTATTTTAGTACACTGAAAAGAAATTTAAATTATTTATTAAATTAAATAATTTTCATAATTTTAATATAATGAATAATAGCTAAATTAAAAAAAAATTAAATTAAATGTTAAAAATATTAATAAATATTTTTAGAAATTTTATTTATATTCGTATTTTTTTTTTAATTTATACAGCAGTAGTTGTACCCAACTTATTCTACGGTGTCACCATCTGGAAACTCACAATTTTTTCCGCTGATCTTTACGGCAAAATTCTGCGATTTGTAAGGCATTTAAATAAAACGCGACACAGCTTAGGAGATATCGCCTTACATTTCTTGACCAAACATTGCCTACACCATCTCCACCTACTGTTTCGACAATCTCTTTTCCACAAAAAATGCTCTGTGCCAGATAGACACACTCATCTTTCTGGAAGCTTCAAAACTCGATGGAAAATGAGACTGTGGTATTCACTCAACAACATTTTCAAATAATTTAAATTGAGGCTACCAGACCACGGCAACGTTTTCCAAGCAAAAGTAACTTAAAAGTTATAGGTTAAATGCAACACAGCCGTAGTCGCGGACTAGCGAACGAGAGGGAGCTCACTCTAACTACAATAAATTTTACACACAATGCGTGCATATCACTGTCTATGGCAAAATTCCAAATTCCAAATAAAAGTAAATATCAGATGGCTTAATGAAAGAAAGAACATGCGACGTGACTAGATAATTTTGTTCGGTGTTAGAATCTAATGTAAATCAAGGAATCTAATTCTTCTAGGCCGATTCACTATCAATACAATGACTGGTATATTAACTGGATATTGTTTATAGGGTCCTCCTGGCAGGAAAATGGAATGATTTTTTTTATGATTTTTGTCGAAGCCCCAGAGACGAACTCAACTCATAAATTTTTTGACCTCCGAAATTTTAGCTTAATTTTTTAGTTAATACAATTTTATTTTTTTTTATAAAATTTTATTTCAAATATAGAATAGGTTTTCTTATAAAAAATATTTAAATAAACATTTTTTTTTAGTGTCGAAGGAAAATTCAACTAGCATTACGTATATGACCCGTGGCACCGAATTACCTCAAGTTTTATCACTGCATATATGTACGTACATTTGTATGTGTGCATATTATCTCTTGTATACATATACATTCGTGCTGGCATGCTTATACATATATTTGCATAGCTGAATGAGTGAACAAACTGTGAAAGAAGAAACAGTGAAATAAAACTAGCAAATAACTGCCTATTTACATGCAATCACAAGTTGTGGCACCAACACACTAACCCATATTAACGTATATATATACAATTATAAGTAGTTACATAGACATTCATACGCTTAAAACAGAAAACCAAGTTACAGAGAAATTGACTGACTGACTGACTGACTGTCTTGTCACGTACTCGTACATACAGAAGGGCATGTATGTATGTGTACTCATGGTGAAGTGGTTAAGGATCTACCATTGCGACTTTTAGCAGGAAATTGCATCCAAAGTGGTAAAATGAAGACAAGTAACTACTAACGGCATACAGTTGGACATACGTGCACAACTGACGTCATGCAATCATCGGAATTATCATCATCATCATCATCATCTTTATTTGCTTATTTAGTTAGCAAGTAACAATTAGGCAAATGACTACCTTCAACTGTGCCATATACGTATGGTAGTGTGTAGTTAGTAGTGGTTAAGCAGCATTCAAGATAAAAAGGAATAAGAAAAACTTGCTTTCAGGTATTTAGTTGGTGAGTGTTATTTTCTTTCATATAGTGGAAAGTGGAAAATAGTCGGAAATTTACTTTAAATCCATACGAGTAATTTCATTGACACAATTGCTATATTTTTAATTTAAAAAAATTAACCGATTGATGCACGAAATGAGAAACGAAAAAGGCAAGCAGATAGCAGCAGCATTTTATAGTTTTTTTTTTTTTATTTGTTGCCAAATCAAATAAATGCAATGACTGCAACTATATGGTATTTGAAGAGTATTTTCATTCTGTAACTTCTTCTTTATTGGCGTTGGCACCGCTTACGCGATTATAGTCGAATCAATATAAGAGCTGCCTGGCGCCAGTTAGAAATGCCAAGTGAACCCAGGTCACTCTCCACTTGATCCTTCCAACGGAGTGGCGGTCTTCCTCTTCCTCTGCTTTCACCAGCGGGTACTGCATCAAATACTTTCAAAGCTGGAGTGCTTTCATCCATTCGGACGACATGACCTACCCAGCGTAGCCGCTGTCTCTTCATTCGCTGAACTATGTCAATATCATCGTATAGCTCGTACAGCTCATTGTTCCATCGTCTGCGGTATTCGCCGTTGCCAATGCGCAAAGGACCATAAATCGTTCGCAAAAATTTTCTCTCGAAGACTCCTTAATATGCACTGTTTTACTTTATATGCCATTCTCTATGAAACCCTTGTCATGTTAATAACATATTGTGACAAATGATTTTCCCAGGCTTCTCTTGAGGCCAATAATGCTAGATTCGGACCGTAAGGTGAATGCGTAAGAACTTCCCAACTTCTCGGAGCTTCTGGCGAGCCTCTATCGATGTGTATGGTCTGATGTTGTCCTAATGAAATACAATTTCCCTCCAATTAGCCAAAGCTACACACTTTTAGTTGTTTCTGGTTGCTTCTGGTCTGGCGATTGTTTCCTTCAGACGGTCAAGTTGCTAACAAGACAGGTCCGAACTAATAGTTTGGCTTAGAAGAGCAGTGAATTTCCAATCCCATTAAACACACGACGGAACCTTCTCGGTTGTCAATCCTGCCTTAACACTTCTCTCATTGGCTTTTCTAACACAAAATATTATTCCTCTAGCTCCATCTAGCGTAATTCAAACGCATTTACAGAACGCAAGTTACCAGGTGTGTTACTTGCAATTTGCCGGTTTTTCGATAAAGAAAACACTTGATTTTCAGAGGAATCTCAAAATTTTTTTATTCAAAGTATTGACCATTGGTTTCTTCACATTTCGCCCATCTCTCTGGAAAATATGGATACCATTCCAAAAAAACTTTTTCTCTTTCGAGGCAAACCATTTGACGAGCCATTTTTCGACTTCTTCAAAATTAGCGAAGCACTGCTCTGCAAGGGAGTATCCCATCGATGCGAAAAGGTAATAGTCGGACGGGGCGAGGTCTGGAGAGTACGGCAGGTGCGATAATATTTCCCAACTAAGTATTTTTAATGTGTCTTTCACCAGTTTAGCGGTATGAGACGGCGCGTTGTCATGTTGTAAGATAACTTTGCCATGTCTTCGGGCCCATTCCGACCGTTTTTCGATCAACCCATGATTCAAATTGATTTTGTTGTCGGTAGCGATCCGTGTTCACCGTTTCACCAGGTTTTAACAACTCGTAGTGCACCACAACATACTGGTCGCGCCAAACACAGAGCATTGTCTTACGGCCAAAGCGATTTGGCCTTGCAGTCGATGGGCCAACTTCACCAGGGAAAAGCCATGATTTTTGTCGGTTTGGGGTTTTCAAAATAAATCCATTTTTCGTCCCCGTGACAATTCGATGCAGAAAAGATTTCCTTTCGAATCGTTGAAGCAGCATTTCACAAACGGTTTTTCGGTTTTCCATTTGTCTATCGTTCAGCTGGTGTGACACCCATTTTCCATACTTCTGGATCTTTCCCATGGCTTTTTAACGTTTGCAAATTTCTCCTCGGGTCACATGTAGTGTTTATGCCAATTTTTGTTGCGATTGGGTTGGATCAACATGCAATTCCTCGTCTTCGAACTTTTTTGCTGCACCAGGATGTTCATTGTCTGTCAAGTCGAAATCTCCACTTTTAAATTGACGAAACAATGTCTCACATGTTCTAATCACTGGAGCATGTTCACCATAAGTTTCTACCAGCTTCAGCTGCTTTTTTCTTTTGATGAAATAAGAAAAGCAACGAATGCCGCAAATGCGATTTACTTGGAACGAAACTCGACATATTCACTGAGGTAAACAAATATGACGCTATTATTGTCAATAGAAAAAAATTACATACATGCCAAATCATAGGAATTTATACATATTGCTAGCGACATATATTAGTAAAACCGGCAACCTCCAACAAACATACCTGGTAAACTATATTTACGAGTACATCAAAGAGGATAGGTTCTCAAACACAAATGAACTGCGAAATGGAAAAGTTCAAATTGAGAAGTTTCCCAAACTGCTATTTTAAAGTTTTTCTCCGGAAAAGATATCCATTATTAGTTCTTTATATTGTTTTAAACGAGTTACGAAAAGCAAATTTTCAAAGCGAAAATTTCAAGGAAACCTTTGTCCTTCTTGGTATAGGCGGTAGTAACTAAGCGATGGTGTTCCGTACAAAAATTTAAATGTACATATGTATATTAAACCAAGATTTTCGAAATAAAATTGTAGCCCAAAAATACTAGAGTGCGCGCAACCTGTTACACAGATAAAAAAAAGTAGTATATCTACACAGCTACTCTTAAATATTTATTTAGCCAAACTAATATTTTCTCAGCGCCAGCAACAACCAGCGACGACTCTACGCAGGCCATGCGGCTGTGCCACCAAGCAAATGGAAAATCAATATTTAATTTCAGTAAAGTATATAAAAAAACGAAGTCATAAAATATGTATCTGCGTACATAAGGAACTAAGTGAGAAGGAAAAGAGTACGAAATTTAAGAAAATAAATGAAAGAAGCTAAAAAAAAAGGTGAATTACTTGCACCTGCGACTGCAAAAAATAACAATGGTACACGCGAAAGCAATCCACTGTAAACAAAGCTCGCGCGCGCACACATACACATACACACACACATACAGTAAAATGTGAAATGCGAAGTGCTGTAGGAAATACTGAAAATACCGAAATTTCTACACGCCGCGCACAAGAACACGCATAAATCACTCAACGCGCTTTGATTATTTCAGTAAAGTTAATGAGAATGAAAATTCGTGGAATTTCTTGACATTTTAATGCCGCTACCGTTATGGGCGCTATCTCACTTACATATTTGTTTTTGTCTCAACGTTTACCTAATTTTACCGCTATATACTACATAGACATATTTGCATGCTTCTATACATGAGTGTGTGTATGTGTATGGGCATTCCATTGCGACCTTTTAACATCATTTGTCTTAAATCCCCACCTCGTACGTCCCACTTACTGCATACTTGCTTTACGATATTATTATCATTATTATTATTGCGTATTATATGAATTGTGACGCGCAAAAGGACGAAATGAAAGCAGCACAGGATACGGATATGGCAAGAGGTTGAACGTATATTATCGTTGGTGGGGTAGTGAGGAAATGAAAGCACATAAAAGCCATTTGAATGTGTGGTAAAACAAAAGAGAAGCCAGAAGTCAAATGAGCAGAGCTATTTTGTGTAATGCAAAAAGGTAGAATGCACACTAAAATCTGTTGGAATTCAAATAAATCTATTTTAAATTTTATATGAAACTGCATTTAATAACGTGCAGATGCAGAGATTTCGCTGCACTTAGTGACTTTGGTTTATCTGGCATGTCCATTATAACTACCTTTTCAGCTATTTGAGTTTGATTTTCCATTTTTTCAGGTGTTTATTCTGATGTCTATGGCTCAAACTTACTTGAATAAGTTCCAATCAAAGTCAAGTAATGAGGACAGAAAAATGTAGGAAGGACGATACCAAACGAGGTTTCAGATAAGTTAACTCCTTATCGTATTACTTCTTTATTATATAGGTTGAGGGACTCAAACGAGTTGCAGAGCTGAGTAGAGAAGATACCATCTTCTATAAGAGAGAGTGTGGTCTCAACAGCCGCGCCGAGAGTTCTGCTTTCTTTAAACTGGATGAGGAAACGCAGTGTATGGGTATGGTAAGCAATGAGGACAAGACAAAAGATCTCCTCTCATCAAACAAACTTGGCATCGCATTCGCGACTCGGCCCCCAAGTCACTGTTCACTCTCATTATATTCAAATTGTAGATAATTTCGTCTATCTTGGAAACAGCAGAAGCCCTTTTGCTACTAGGAGCTGCTTTGAATTCATCTTTTGACGAAGGAAAACCAAACTCTACAAGTCGGACATTCTTCCCGCTATATTATATGGTGCGCAGGCATGGACGATGACAATAACAAATTAGACTGCTTTGGGAATTTTTGGAGAGAAAGGTTTTGCATAAGATTTATGGTCCTCTTTCGAGTTGGGAACGGCGAATAGCGCAGTTTTTGGAACAATAAGATGTACGAGATATACGAGGACATTGACATAGTGTAGCGATAGCGGCGCTAAGTCATATGGTCCGGATGGAATACTCCAGCTCTGAAAGTTTTCGATGCAGTATCCACTGGTGGAAGCAGAGGATGAGGAGGACCTCATTTACTTTAGAAAACCCAGGTAGAGAAGTACTTGGTAGTACTTGGTATTTCTATTTGGCGCCCAACAGCGAAAAAAAGGAATGAATGTCATGTCGTTTTGGTTCTATAAGTATGATCCATAAACCAAAGAGCAGTCCATGGTATGGAGCCGAACAGGAGCAAACCCACCCGTAAAATCTAAGCAACAAAAATTAGCAGCAAAAGTGATGTTGTCAGTTTACTTCACCCGATCTAAAATCGTAGCTGCTATTCCACTGGAAAAGGGTCAGAAGGTAACTGCAAAATAGTACACCGAAGAGTACTTACCAACAGATTTGAAATATTTGTTGAAAAATAGGAAGAAAGAGGATTTGTCGCGCTACTTTGCACATCATAACAACGTGTCATCCCAAACTGCTGAAATAACGAGTAATTTTATTGCGATCTCTGGGATCGAAGAAATACGTCCAGCACCATATTCCCCGAATATTGGACCTTATGATTTCTGGTTATTTCCAAAAATTAAAAAAAAATTAAAAGGAAAGCTCCTTAATAGCAACGAGAGACTTAATGCGTTAATGCTGAACTTGATAAGCTTAAAAAGCAAGACTTTGAGGACTATTTTCAGAAGAGAATCTATAGGCTTAAGAAAAACATTGAAATCTATGGCGATTATGTAGAGAAGATAAAAGAGGACAGAGATTGCAAATTAATTTGAAAACTTAAGGACGCTTCATTTGATTCCCTTCAACTACAATCTGGCTTGCGAAGGTTTCCAATGTTAAGCACAGGCTTTACTAGTAGTTTTCTTAAATGGAGTTTCTCTTAATAAATCTGTTACTCAAATCTTTTACTTAAGCCATATATGAGTATAATTATCTTTTTATTATTTTTTTGTATATGTGTCGTTTTCCCATCTCACAAATGGCTATGTCATGCCATAATATGACCAAATGTGCTACTCAAATTAGTCGGAATTCATTTTGGCCACAGCAGGATTTTTCTGCTTCGCCTCTATGTGTGCACGTTTATGTAAGTTAGAATAACAAAATGACGACACAGAAAATCCTGCAAATAATTACGTATATTTACATGTATACAAACGCATAACATTGTGCATAAATACGCTGGCACGCTGTGGGACGTAAATATTTATGCATTGTAAAAATTGTTGAATGCTGTGAAATCAGCATTTTATGACATTTTTGTGGCAGACAACAATAACTCACTTTTTTCTTCTTTTTTTTTAGTCATACTCGTATATGTGAATTACCACTTGTCCATGTGTGTGTGTACTAAATATTATATTACTTTATTTCACTCACTCAAAATCGCATTATTGCATTCTTTGTTTTTGTTGTTTGCCCGTTGTGTGCGTGATTTTATGGTGGCAAAACGATTGGGAAGGCAAATATTTTCGATTTATGAGTACATAACTATATATGAATAGGCAATATATACACATATTTGGAAACATGTTTAACATTTGTTTTAACATAAATATTAGCAAAATATCCGTATTTGCGAAAACGGTGAGAACCGGGATAAGGAAGTGAAGCGTATGGGTCTGTTAGTGATAGTGATATAGTGGTAGCGATTTCTTGTCATCAAACAAAGTGTCAGAGCAATCACGCCTAGGCACCCACGTCACTGGTGACAGTCATAATTTTGAAGGCGTAGACAACTTCGTCTATCTTGTAAGCAGTATTAACACCAACAACAATGTCTATCTGGAAATCCTATGGAGAATCTCACTCTTGCCCACAGGTTCTACTTTGGACTGAGTGGGCAATTGTAAAAAGAACTAGGGCTATGCAAGCTTTGAGGGTATATTCCTCGAGCTCAATGACATCTGAAGTAGTTCGGGAGTGAATTCCATATTAAAATATTAGAAGTGCTGTGGTATAAATTTTTTTTGATGGAGCTCGGGGAGTGAGCTCCGGGTGAGAAATTGGAGATGGTGCGGAATGATCATTCCATATGTCCTACTCCTTCATTGGCGTAGGCACTGTATACGCGATTATAGCCGAATCAACAATAGAACACCATACGTCCCTTCTCTTCGCTGTTTGGGGCCAATTTTGAAATACCAAGTGTAACAAAGTCACGAAGTGGAGGATGTGCTCTACAGTCGCTCCCACCACAAATTCTTTCAAAGCTATCCATTCGGACGAAATAACTTAACCATCTCCTCATTCGCTGAACTATCAGAATGTCTGTGGTATTCGCCGTTGCCAATGCGCAAAGAACCATAAATCGTTCGTAAAAATTTTTTCTCGTAGACTCCCAGGAAGGACTTATTGACTGCCATTCTCCTGGGGAAATGTTCATATGTTTTCAGCAGCTCACAACTTCCGGTCATAGTCCTCTGGGTAACCAACAAACATCCCTTTGGAGGCAATCTAAAGTGAGAATGGTAATCCCATGCAGTCGTGCGTAGGGTTTGAGGTTTATCACATGAAAAATAAAGTCCAATGAAAATGTCGCGGATGAGAGGAGACTTCTTTTTGATGACGACCCCCGAAAATATTTTAGGGAATATGATCTGGTTGATTTTCTGGTCAACCTGCTGACATCACCAATGTCCAAGAAGTTCGATGGGTGGAAAAAGGTGAGTCCTTGTGAAATATACTACAGAAGGCATATAAAGGAGCGCAAATTTGGGTTCGGATTTGTGGTAGGAGAGAGACTCGCCGTCGCCGAATACTGGCTTTCAATCCGGTGGATAAACATTTCGCCACAATCCGCATCAGACGACGAAAGAAAAGGACAATGTGACCAAGGATAGTTTCAATAAAAGCATGGAGGGCTGCCTCAGGCATGATGCCAAAATTGTGCTTGGCATCTTCAACGCCAGGGTGAGCTAAGAAAGTATCTTCGGCCTAACTGTCGAAAAATTCAGCCTTCAAAATATGGTTGTCTGTAGTACTAGAAAATTCACCAAGCTACTTGGCTGTCTCCAGATCGAAAAACTTGTTAATTAATAATTTTAAATAACAAATTAATGAGCAGCATATTCTAAATAATTTCTGTGAAAATTTGGAAACATTTTAATCGTAGCTATTTTTTAACAATACTCAAATATATATATTTAATTTCGATACCTTACAAAATTTCACTTCCAATACTCACAATTGAGGTATTAAAATGTCAAACCATAAAACAAATATCTTTCGCCAACAACCACATAAACAAAAACTACCCAACTTGCAGTCTCTCCCTTGTATTGCCACCATCCACGCCAATATAGAGCAAAAAAGTTGCTTACACTCAATAAAATCCTTTGTTCAACGGCAAATGCTCAATTTACATGTCTCCAGTGTAAAAACTCTAGCTAAAAACTTAGCCGATAGGAGAGCATTCTCTCATCACTGACTGCCGTTGTGCTCATTGCGCTCTGTGCTGTGCGCTCTTACATTACTTACTTTAAAATTCTTCTTCTACAGTTACTGCGCTCGCACATTAAAGAGAGACTAAATGTTATGCTTCATAGCGGCATATGTTAATTTTCCGTTATGTGTGCCCAATTTACTTACAAATTGCTTAACAATATAGATATTTGCATACAAAAATTTTCGAGGTTTGCCAATATTTCAGCTCTATTACTGTTACACTCTATTGTCGTTATTTTTATTACCAAATACATATGTATGAATATATACTTTGAAATTGGGAAGAGTGAGCGTATTTGAGGAAGAATATACAGAAATATTTTCAGCATAACACAAATCTCTTTGCGTGCAATGACCTCACTGTAATGGGCATGTGGGAGCTTTATTGAAGGTTAACTAGGATATTTTTAGTAAATTTCTTTGGAAAGTAGTGACTTGTTGTTTTTTTTAGCTAATCTCGCTAGTTTTGGTGGAAAAATTTAATTATTTTTTTTTTTAATATTTGTTGAGAGGATTTGGGTTTGCTAAGTTTTCAGTATATTTTATAAATAAAGTTAAGCGGCTTATAATTTCAAGTAGCAGACAATGTACAATATTTTTTACATTTCTTTGCATAGTTTTAGGCGGTACATAGCATTTTAAACTTATTGTATGCACCGAAGAGTTTTTCAAAACTTTTCATTTGGTTAATAAAATAATTCATTATATTTCCAAACGATTTCTTTTAACTTTAAAAAGTTCTATTGAAAATAAAAGTTTAAAAAATTCTGTAAGTGTCTAAAAATAAAATTCCCATTTTATTATACTATTTTTTGTACCTTAGGGAAAGTATTTTGGTGTTATCTTCAAAAAAAAGTCGGAAAATAATATAATTGTCAATTTATGTAATTTGCTCTCCTCCTCTCATGACAGTGTATCTGCAGCTTTTCTCGAAAAACAATTCCAAAATTTGCCTGAACAAACATCACCTACCAAGCCCAAATTTATAGTAAAAAAATACATTAAAAAATCAAAATCACATAATATCCACAAAAGGCGATAAGAAACGAAAAGCCAACACACACACTAAAAGGCCGCTACAAAAATGTTGTAGGAAAAGGATATTTTCTCTTTCATTTAATCCATTGTGCCGAGCACAAAAGAAGGCAAGGCATTAAACAAAATCACAAACACGTGAGCTATAAAGGGATGAGTATGATTTTCGAAAGGCAGACGAACAAATAAACAAAGTAAGGAAAAGAAAAGAAGAGAAAAGAAAAGCGAAGAAAACAAAGGAAAAGAGTAAATGCAACTGAATAGGTATGCATAAGAAAACCAATAATGATATAAACAAAACTTTTTGCTTTCCTCATAAAAAGAAATCAAATAAAAATATACACTAAAGCACATTTTCTGCAGCTAAACCACATACAAGATAGCAAACAATTCATAATGGTAAAATTTGCTCTACGTAACGAATAACAAAAGCACCAGAATGAATAGCAAAATGCTACCTTCAATCAAAGGAAATTCTACATAAATTTGTGTATGTAAACAAAACGAAGGAATGACAAACAAAGGTTGTGGAAAAGGCGAAATGCGAAAGCAGGCGTAAAAAATGAATGACAGTAGTAACCGTACACACACACACACACTCTGGCGAAAGCAATGCACTATCAACTTTACACACATATATGTATACACAAACACTGGCAGGATTTTAATGTACACTTGCTTGCCATTCTGCTCGACATCACATGAGCTGGTGCTACACTACGTATACGTGATAATGTTGCCAGGCAACAAAATACACGCGGCAAGGCACAGTGGGCGTTTTTTAAGGGAGTGAGTGAGATAAAAAATAATATTTTTAAATTAATTTAAGATTTAAGTAAAATTTGTTTTTCATTTTAAAATTAAGTTTTCAAATTTTCTAACAATTAATATACGAATAATTAAAAAAAAAAATGAAGTGAAATCAAAAAAAAAAATTGTTTGGTGTGAAAAAAGCAATTAATTTAATCTAGTATATATTTTTTATAGATAAAATTCTTCTTCACAAAATATATAATTTTTGTTTTAATTTTAATTTTTTTTCACTTTATACTTAATAATACAATCGAAAAGATTTAATATACATATTTACAATCGTGAATAATTTTGTTTGCGAAAATATTTGTTTTATGGTTTTAGGATCTGTCAGAAGCATGAAAAGCGAAATTTTTCTAAAATTTTATTTTTTTTTGACTTTGAATTTTTCTATAAAAAAAGTTATAATATGGCAACCCCAGATCATGTTCGCACTTGACTTTACAAAATTCCGAAATATAATAAATTAAATTATTTTAATTGTGTTGATTTAGTTCCATAAGTAGTGGCCTGCGGCGACTATCACAAATCCTTGGAAATTCTTCCAAAATAAATTGTGCAAGCAAAAATATATTGTTTTAATATAAAAACTAGTGCCCAGTCTAAGCTTTTTTCTAAAATCAAAAATTTGTAAAAGAACAGCCTCCGTAAATTTTATTTTAAATTTTTTAATCAAAATAAATAAAATTGAAAAAATAAAATGGAGGGTTCATATGTATATATTTTGGGAAACAAGTTTTTTTCAAATTTTTTTAATAGAAAATAAAATATCGTACTCAAACAATTTACTGTCTTAATGATACATATATATTGTACTATGTGAAAAAAAATTCTGAGGTTTCGAGCGATTTCTAAGATTTAAGATTTTGGGTCAAAAATTTGTCACAAAACATATAAGATGAACCACATCCGAACATCCTAGAGTATGAAATTTGATATTCCTTATACGTTAATAGATGCAAGTAAGCATTTCTACTGAAAATTATCGAAATCGGAGAGTTATATCATATATATATATATCATATAGATATAAGGTTTTGGGTCAAAAATTTGTCAAAAAAGCAGCTACAGGCGTGCGATTTGGTATTTTACATACGTTTCGAAGATAGAATAAAAATCATCGAAATCGATTGGCTATATTATACCTATAGCCCGCCTTTAGTCGATTTTTAAGATGTGAAAATTAATATTATATATATTTAATAAAAATGAAATACACACATTTGTTATGTTCAAGAAAGGTATATAAGAAATCGACCTAACCGAAGAAAACACTTCGCTCCACCACTTTTTCAGAGTAGAACAAAATCAACACACCGTCATTGTAATACTTTTTCTAGATTTCCTGTGCAGAAATATAAAGAAATCAAAAAAAAAATTTAAAAAACCATAACTTTCCCCAAATAATTATTTTTTCTTTAATTTCATAGAAATTATTTTATTAATTTCTATTTTAATATTTTTATTCACACAAATTTCAGAGTCATGCCACTGTGCACAGCAAGGCTTGGCATAAACTCGCTACGCTTTGCCAAATGACAGATGAAAATATCTGTTAAAATCACACACACGCACAAATGAGATTATAAAAGAAATGGAAAAAGGCGTATAAAGGGAAGAAGACAAAGAAGGAGAAGAAGAAGAAGAAAAAGAGCAAAACTACGTCACTACTGCGAGAAAATCACCGAAAAATGTACAAAAGAACCGACTAAAAAAAATCCAATAAGAAAATACATAAAAGTCAGAAGGCCAAAAGGACACGCTATTATCGCGCTGTTTATAAGAAAAGGACAAAGATTTTTCTTTGCTTGCACGTAACTTGCCATTACAAAATAATTTTATATATAACACATATATATATATGTATGTTTATGGACTGTGGAGACTTGATTTTGATTTGAATACAGCTGAAAGTTATATAATTACAGACAGTGTTTTAGTATAATATATATATGTATGTATACACGTATGCTTATTATGAGGTAATTAATTTCAATTGCCTGCGAGGTATGAGCACAACAGAAAATGTGTTTACAACTCACCTGTAATTTATTTATATGTTGAATGTGTCCGACAGCTGCCGCTCCCCGGTGCATGCGCTACACACACACACACACATACATACAAATGTATCTGCTTACTAAATGCCCGTTCACTACAATGTAGGTATGTGCGTTCGTATGTATGTGTAATAAAGCACTGGGACAAGTTGAATGAGGTCAGTTATCAGCAGTTAGCTAAAGGAATGCCGAAATGTTGTGCCTTAGCTCATTGCTCATTAAAATTCGATTTTATTGCTTTTGATTTTAGACAGATTTTCAATTTAACTTTGTATTATAAACACTTAGCGATATTTTTTCTTAATTAATTTCTTTTATTTTTTTTTTCTTATGGCCAATAAATTTTTCCTGCAACACACCACACTGGTACACACACTTTTTTCCCAGAATTTCTTTTACATTTAGCACAGAATTTTAATTATTTTCCACACATTCTTTTTGCTATATATTGAAATGTGTTTATTGTATTTTAAGATTTTCTTTTATTTATTTTCTTTATTTATTTATTTTAATTTTTTGCTTATTTTCACACACAACGTATATTTTTCCTTCCACACCATCACCGCTTCGACAACGAATGTGTTACTAATTTGCACGAAGTCGTTGAAATTTTTGCAAAGGCGGTCGTTGGCGTCGCTGTTTTCTATTGAGTTGTCGTTGCCTAGACGCTGTTTCCTGCTTTCCGTATATAGCTTTTATGTTGTAATCACGGTAACTCTCCGTTAGGTGGCTGTTAAGGCTTGTTGTTTGCTTGGCAAACCAGCTGGCTGTTTGGCTCGGTCGTTTGGCTACTCATGAGGCTGTTAAATATGGCATAACATAATTTAGCTCTTTTTTAGACGGAAAATGTTCAAAACATTACTCTTCTTTATTACCCACGCAACCTATTAGTTATGTGTGTGCGACAGATTTTTTCTCTACATAATTTCCTTAGCATCTATGATATGTTGAGTACATACATACGTGTATATTTGCCAGAGAAATTCACTGAGGCTAAATTAAAATGTCGCTCATTGAGCGCCTTTGAAGTAAGAGAATTTCCCTTTTTTTATAAAAATCCCCTAACAACATAACTTTCCGTCCACTGCCGGCTTGTAAGGGAAACAGCGGAGCAGTCTACACAATGTTTGAGTACAAAACTGAGTGAGGGTTGGCAAGGATGACCAATAGAACTAGTTTAAAACGCTCAATTGATATGAGCAAGCAAATCAGTTGTTCTCATATATATTATATATATAGATATATGTAAGTTTTGGTTAAATTATTCGCCGTTATGAAACCAAATTTGTAATATTAGCTGAACCTGCATAAGTTGTTGAAAAAAATATGAAATATTTTTATCAGTTAATTTAATAGTTTTTGCCGTTGGCGAAATTATGCATCTGATGCCTGTTTATGTTAAGTTTTTTAACTTATAATTTTTAAAAAGCTCAGAATGGTTTGACTTTCCAAAAATGTTGCCTACCTTTAAGCGTTCATAATTTTGCAGCTGTAAATTTTGCTAATTTTTCGAAATATTTTGATGAAATTAATTTTTATTTTATTTATTTTTTTTTTTTGAATTACAAAAAAAATATATCTAATTACCTATAAAGCTACATAAGAAGACTAGAAAAAAATATATATTACCCCAAATACCTCGGCACAGGTTTTAGCTCTATAAATATTACTCTAACAACATAAGTTAACAAAACTATTACAATTTTATTTAAATCTAATCTTGTTTTGTAACGCGTTCACACTTCTTCAACTTCTAAGTTTTCCTTAAATTTTTATTAAAACATAAATACACTTAATCTCACCTTTTCTTCCAGCTTATCAGTGTCAAATGCCTAAATTTTATATTGAGCTGCTGGTTTTAGAAAAACAATTTTTATTAATAGCAAAGGCTTTGATAAATTGCGCTTAAGTTAAAGAAGTTATAGAAAACCAATATATTTTCAACACTCACGTATTTATTTCAACTTTATTTTTTATTGATTTTAATTTTTATAAATTTTTTAGATTTTTTTTTTTGAAATCTCCTTTGCAATATATATATATTCGACGTTGATTTTTATATAGTTGCACTCAAATTAAAAATTTTCTCTTAAATTGCTGAATTCAAAACTATGAAATTAATTATTTATTTATTTTTTTAATTATAATTAAAACTTTATTTGTTTCCTCTGTTGCACATTAAACTTGGTAATAATTAATTACACTAATATGTATATTAGTTTAAAATTTAGTTATTAGATGTTTCTTTCTTTTTACACATATGTCTTTGGTAACTGTTGTTTAGTTCTTCACTTTTTCTTTCTACACTGTATGATTTTAACTGCTTTTCGACAATTTCGTTAATTCTTTTATAATTCTAAATATTTCTTCTTTTATTTTAATATCTTATTTCATTTTTGTTTTCACGGAGCACTTTTGAAATTTTGCTTTGTTTTATGTTTAACACTTGCTTAATAAATATTTTTTATAACTTCTAGTTTTATTATTTTCACTTTTCCACAATAAAAAATATCAAAGCTACGATTGTAAGTTAAGTTATTTTTAGTTGCAAAACTTTTATACAATAATTTTTAGTTAAATTAGTTTGCGAAATTTCCAAATGTCGTCAGTTTTGAAATATCTTTTGCAGACAGACATATAATGTTATTTAGAATTGTATGAGTAATTTTCAAACACTATGAAATCTTGTGTAATATTATTTTTATTTTAATATTTTTTTAAAGCATAATATTTTAATGTTTATGACTGTTCTTTAACTTATTTCTTCACTTTTTTTCAGTAATTCAAATATGAAATTATCAAGTGGATGCCAGAATAATTGTTTCATTTGTTGGTTTGGTTACGCACCTGTAAATAAACCATTGGATAAGCATTGTATAATTTATTTTATATTAACATATATTACTATATATATAGTTTGCTGAATTAATTAATATGTGCTTGCTACTAGTTTACTATAAAAAGCCATTAAAATTTGTGCATGATAAAGTATTCAAAATTCTTTTGAAAGTATCTCACCCATAATTTTTTATTTTGTATGATTCTATATTAAATTATTTTATTTTATTTTAAATTATTTAAAATTATTTTTTTTATTTTATGTTATTTTATTTTATTTTAATTAATTTTCTTTTATTTAATTTAACTTTATTTTATTGAATTTCATTTTATATTATTGTGTTTTTTATTTAATTTAATTTAGTTTGATTTGATTTGATTTGGATTTGATTTGATTTGATTTGATTTGATTTGATTTGATTTGATTTGATTTGATTTGATTTGATTTGATTTGATTTGATTTGATTTGATTTGATTTGATTTGATTTGATTTGATTTGATTTGATTTGATTTGATTTGATTTGATTTGATTTGATTTGATTTGATTTGATT
This sequence comes from Ceratitis rosa, assembly GCA_037013455.1. Classification (NCBI taxonomy): domain Eukaryota; kingdom Metazoa; phylum Arthropoda; class Insecta; order Diptera; family Tephritidae; genus Ceratitis; species Ceratitis rosa. The sequence continues at coordinate 15,543,880 of JAWMAG010000008.1, read as the reverse complement.
TGATTTGATTTGATTTGATTTGATTTGATTTGATTTGATTTGATTTGATTTGATTTGATTTGATTTGATTTGATTTGATTTGATTTGATTTGATTTGATTTGATTTGATTTGATTTGATTTGATTTGATTTGATTTGATTTGATTTGATTTGATTTGATTTGATTTGATTTGATTTGATTTGATTTGATTTGATTTGATTTGATTTGATTTGATTTGATTTGATTTGATTTGATTTGATTTGATTTGATTTGATTTGATTTGATTTGATTTGATTTGATTTGATTTGATTTGATTTGATTTGATTTGATTTGATTTGATTTGATTTGATTTGATTTGATTTGATTTGATTTGATTTGATTTGATTTGATTTGATTTGATTTGATTTGATTTGATTTGATTTGATTTGATTTGATTTGATTTGATTTGATTTGATTTGATTTGATTTGATTTGATTTGATTTGATTTGATTTGATTTGATTTGATTTGATTTGATTTGATTTGATTTGATTTGATTTGATTTGATTTGATTTGATTTGATTTGATTTGATTTGATTTGATTTGATTTGATTTGATTTGATTTGATTTGATTTGATTTGATTTGATTTGATTTGATTTGATTTGATTTGATTTGATTTGATTTGATTTGATTTGATTTGATTTGATTTGATTTGATTTGATTTGATTTGATTTGATTTGATTTGATTTGATTTGATTTGATTTGATTTGATTTGATTTGATTTGATTTGATTTGATTTGATTTGATTTGATTTGATTTGATTTGATTTGATTTGATTTGATTTGATTTGATTTGATTTGATTTGATTTGATTTGATTTGATTTGATTTGATTTGATTTGATTTGATTTGATTTGATTTGATTTGATTTGATTTGATTTGATTTGATTTGATTTGATTTGATTTGATTTGATTTGATTTGATTTTGATTATATTTTATTTTATTTTATTTTATATTATTTTATTTTATTTTTTAATTTAATTAGCATTTTGTTTCTTTAATTGTGTTGCTTTGTTTTTGTTTTTTGGTATTTTGTATTGCTCGAACACATTTGTTAAATTCTGCTGACTATGAAATTTTATAATTTTTATCACATCATATATTGCACTTAGTATGTGCTTTGTGTATCTGCTACTCCTGTTTTATGGTTCTCTTATCATAAAAAATATTTCCGCATACGAGTACTACACTTTCTGTGCATTTTAGTACCTCAAGGGCATTATTAATCACGAATAATTCAAACAAGAGACCATTAGTTGTACATAAGCAAACGTACATAAATACTTTTACACTTACTCATGTAGCTTTATATATAATATTGTGTGAATATATGTATATATAATACATACTTCGATACACTTTGGTAATCAATCAAGTTGCACTCGTTGTTGAACTCGTTGCTATTGTAGTTATTATACATGTATGTATACCTATATGTATGCACTTGTTGCTCACTTGGGTTCGCTCAACTTTGAAAATAGCAATGGATAACCAAATACCGGCGGCAATATGATAGATAAATGGAAATCCACTTTAGCTACTGACGAAAATCGTCACAACCAAGGGCAACCAACGACAATGGACAAACGGACGATCACGGAGGTGGTTAGCGGAATGATAAACAAGCAAACACGACAAAAGGGGGCGGTAACACGGTTCGGAGGTTCGGCGAGAAGATGCAGAAAGACGATGACGGTATCGATAGGCGCGCGATTGTGGCTACCGATAAGGGTAAGTACGTAGTTACTGCCACAGACACTACACTATACGAGTATAACGAACAACGGGTTTTGACGGTGGTACGAAATGGGGTTAGGGGCTCGAGAAACACACGTGCCTCAGGGGCTATTTGTTATGTTACGCTTAGCGGCTATATTTCGGCGGGCGATGCGCTAACATCGAAATCGAATTGTGAACTACCAATTAAAGTCGAGCGATGGAGGCAAATCTCACGATGAGCAACGAACCAAATAATAAAAAATAAAGCTCACATAACGCACAATCACAGGTATACATAGGTATACATGTACACATGCACATGTGCGCATAAACATGATATATAGAAGTGTATAAATACACAAGTCAACATATTTATTTTTTATCCTATTGTATTAACAGTTAGTACTATTGTTGTTGTTTTTGTAATTTTTGTTGTTTATTGCTGTTGTGGTCACTGATTTCGCTGCTGTTGGGGCTTTGCTTTTAATTTCATTCCATTTTTCCATGTTCTGTTTTGGTTTTTTATTTTATTATTTTTTTTTTTTTGTATCTTTTGCTTTGACGGCTGTGACGTTAACGGGAAAATTAGATTGGAAAACTCACTCAAGTGCGAAAAACAAAATATTGCGCTACTCCGTTTCTACACACAGCCTCCTGCCTCCCTTGCTAATACGAGTACTACAAAGTATACACATAGACACCACTACAAAGAAGAAAAAACAAAAAAAATCAAACTCAAAACGCTCGTACTGTTGCTTTATTTTAATTATTCTGTTGTTGTTGATGTTATTGTTGTTGTTTGCTTTTTTCATTTTTTGTTGTCATTTCGCTGACGTTTTCGCTTTTCCGCTTTAATATACCCACTATGATGCGCCGCACGTCTGGCAGATAACAATGGTGTGATGTTGAAGGGGTGGAGGTGATAAGTGTGGAAAGCATTTGTTAGAGCGTATCTACATACATATGGTATGTATAAGAAATGTATGCCTAATGTGTGTATAAAAATTATGACGATCCAATAAATATTAGTGAGATTTGTCTCTGGCAAATGTGTATCTGCCGAATGATTTTTTATTTTTATTTTTTTTACTTTTTTACTTATTATTATTTTTTCCCCCAACAGAGTATGTATGTATATATATTGCCCAGCGTTCGTTGAGTTGTTTATATGCAAATGTGGCTTGTATTTGTTCTTTTTATTACAATTTTGTATTTGCTATAATTATTTATTTGATTATTTGTTTATCAATTGAGATTTTCTAAAAATTTCTTACTTATACAGTATTTAAAATCAGAGCAAGATATGAGTAATTAGTTATTTTGTTGCTGTAGCATGCCTCTCTTCATCTTTTGCAGATAATAGAAATTCATTTGCCGCATATATTCGTGCGTCTGGCAATTGTCTCATTTAATATATAATAAAAAGTAATACACAATTGAAATTTATGTGAAATATGCACCGTTTTGCTCATAGAGACCCTTGGAACAATCGATTTTCCAAAGCTTCTTTTGAGGTCAATTCTTCACCAGCCAAATCATTTGCCATAGAGAGGAATAGAGAAGAATAGAGAATAATACGGAACTCTTGGAGCTTCTGACAAGTCATACTGTCGTGTGATAGTCGAAACAATGCTTGCATGACGATTAAACTCACGCTATCTGATGGAACACGAGGTACAGATCACTAAAGCAGTATATTGAAAAATAATGGATTACTTTTTACTAGACATAATATTAAAAAATATGATATATTTTTTTAATTACATGTTTTTACTTTTAAATTTACTACTAGCAACACACTAGTGCTATACATTTAAAATAAACTAAATTTATTTATATCTATTTATTTCTAACTTTACATGCATGTACTTTTAATTTATTTAAAAGATAAAGCCAAAGAAAAATGTTGCCTACAATTAGGCACTAAATATAGTAGTTGTTCGAAGACGCACACCTAATACTCTCCCATCGCATCGGGTAACTGTATTAATTTTTACAACTTAACTGCTATAATAATCAGCTAACATTTAAAAAAAATCTTAAAAAAATAATGCTTTGAAATCTTATAGCGGTGCCAAGATTACGATGTCTTTGATTGATATTGGTTATAAAGAAAAGCACAACAATAGAAATAAGTTTTCAAATTAAAAAAGTTATTACGCTAAGAGTGACAAAGTGGGTGTGGCGATGGCTCACTGTTCGAACTATGAAAGCTGTGTTTTCTTTTTGTTTTTCCGTATATATATTTGAAGAATTGAAATTGAATCTTAACTTTATAAAATAACTGAATAAAAGAGTAAAAAGGCAAATCGATAGCTTCTTTCAAGCCAGAGAAATGCTGACTGATAGAATCAGATAGTTGAAACCGTTGCTCTTTGAACAAAGCGATCAATTGCTCCATATTTCTTCAAAAATGAAGGGGCCATACTGTTATAGTCAATGGGGAGCGCTATAGAGCCATGACTAATGACCTTTTCGTGTCTGAATTATGGAGTGTTGATGTGGATGACCTCTGGTTGCAACAAGACGGCGCTAAATGTCATGCAGCCAGCGAAGCCATCAATTTATTGAGGGAAACTATTGGAATCGCTTATCTAAGCGAATAAGCCCGAGACTATTCACACCTTGGAAGTGGAATTCTGGGCAACAATGCCCCTATTGCTGCAAAAAGTGATTCGAAATCGTCTGGAATTGCAGACAGCCGCTGTGGTAACTCAGCCGAAATTATTTTTAAAATTCATATTTAAAATTATCTTTATTCAAAAAACACCCTTTATTATATTTTCAGGCAACTCTAGCAGTTTTCACTCTGAAACCGAATATTCCTTGATCAATGTCAATGTCAAATGTTTTGCATTGAAAGCGAACGACAGTACAACAGATGTCATAAAAGTAATTGTGTGGCTTTCTTTCTTCTTTTATAAATGTACATAGGTATGTATGTATTTAAATGCACTTTTGTATATTGTTCATAGCTATTCAGAAGCATTTACCTCCTTTTTCACTTTTATAAGCATTTTGTTATGGTTTTATTGTGCTATTGTGTTGACGCTAATCGTCACTTGTTGATCGTGGAGTACATATGTACATTTGTATTATGCACGATGCGCATTTGTGCGCCCAGCAAGAAAATTCAATTTAGTTAAAATTTTTCTCAAAATGTAATTACATATACGTGTATAATCAAGCTTCTGAATGTTACAAAAAAATTATCTAAAAATGCTTAGAAAAAGAATAAGTATATTTATGTTGTTGTAGACTCTAATATTTCCTACACGGCACATTCACGTTGTTTAGTAACCATTTGTACTGTATCATATTTCAATTAAAATTGTTTTTATTTTTCCCTTAGATGGGCGACGTTATGTGGTTTCAAATATTAGTTAGATTTTTTTTATTTATTTAAATTAAATTATTGTAGAGCATAAATATATGTATATATTCGATTTTCAGCTACATTAAGTACATCTTATGAAATGTAAAATTAAATGTTATCGGTTCAATATATATTTATTTTTTCGTATCAGATTTTAGGTTAGGTTAGGTTGAAATGCCTGTCGATTTATAAGCATCAGTACCACAGTGTTTATCCGATCACTAAGCTTCACTATCTATATACTTCGATTCATTTATAAATTTCATTTAAGAATTTATCATGATGTCTGCTAACTTATACAAATCATCCAATACAGCAGCTCCTAAATGTCTGCTCTAGAAAAGCTCTGCTCATGGCGGGGCAGTCACAGTCATCTAGAAGATGAGTGATCGTTTCTTGCTCCTCCCCGTTCTTGCAGCTTCTACAGCAACTCCTGAATGGAGCTCCAAGTCTCGCCGTGACCTGTTCCTTTGAAAGAGGATTATTTTTCAAGTTTGTCTAAAAATTAATTCGGCCTGCTCATAACTGAAGTCGCTAATTTGCTGTTTGTATGTAGCAAGAATAGTATCGGCTTGGTCGTGACCAGCCTGACGAGTTCGTCTGCCTTAAAATATTCCTCTATGTGACTGTGACTAGGCGCCCAAATGGGAGATAATCTGTTCTGTTTGACCATCTCCTGTAGAAATCGGCACAATTTTTGAAATCGTTGTAAGCTAGCCAAGCGACTGAGTTCTTGCTTTACTATGGCTAAAAACAAAGATATCCTTGTTCATGAGTTTAGTTTCAATGTAAACTATATCCATAATATATTATAGGGTAGTTTGAAAGAGAGTTCGAAAGGTAGGTCACCTCCTCCAACACTGCCATAAAGTTTCGATCCGTCAGTATATATATGAATATTGTCAATTGAATTATCAAAGTTATTGCTCTATTTCTCTTTTTTAGGGATATGCGTTATATAATTGTATCTTTCTGGGATTGTCGAGTGTCTAAATCATTCATTATTCCACTGTTCTAGGTTTCTTAGGCAAGTGCTGCTGTCTGGAAACCCATTAAGTTCAGTGGTAAAATATCGAAGTTCAGATTTAAGACCACTTTTGGCATGGTCTTGAGCATACCACTTATGTTAATCATTGTCGCCTTGTTTAACGCAGGTCAGTTTCTTGTTCGGAACTAGGTCCCGAATTTTTTCCTTGGCTCCGAGGCTTTGGTTAACCTCATTATAAATAGGTGGGCTTATTATTGGTACTTTATACCTCCTAGTGATTAAGACAGCTTCCACATCATTTGAATAGACATAGGGGAGATAGAAGGCCACCTTGATACTAAGTCAAGGAAATTAATTAAATATTATTTTTTTTAAATCCTTAATTTGTTCGAAGAACTGAAAAATGCGCTATGTAATCTTACCTACAAAGGTATTAAGTGTTCTTAAAGTCATTTGATTTTTTAAGTTGTTTTATTTAGTTCCTACTAGAGAGTGAAGAGCTCCTAAAGACTCTTCATAACATAAAAAAAAGCCTTAGATACATATTTCTACTAAAAGAACTTGAAATAAAGACCCATCATGATCATGAGCAGGATTATCTGCTGCTCATTTATAGCCTACATTTCATTATATACCATTTGTACATATATATTATCTGCAATAAACTGAAATAATTAGTTTTCCATTCGCTTAACGCTTTTAATTTTTTATTATACAAACAAAGACCAGATTTTCAGATTTTATATACATTTTTTTTTAGAAAACACATGGCCGTACATATGTATATGTATGTACATATATATGTATCTTCTATTAATTAACTTTCGTTTTAATTTCCCGGATAGAATTGTTTTGACGTTTATTATATTTTATATTTTATGGCCTCAGTTTGTTTCTGTTTTTTTTACTTTTTTCTCTATATAAAAGTTAGTCGCTGGAAGGGAAAACACATAAAAACTATTTTTCACTATTTAAACTGCCACTGAATTTTTTATTTTATATTATTTACGCGTTGATTTCACACATCTCTGCACACCACTTTGTGTCTTTATTTAATATATATGTATGTGTGAGCATATATTTTTTATATAGTATTTCGCACTTAATTGCCTCCCACATGACAAACAAACACGCAATCATAATCAATTTTATTATATTTTTCACTTTTTTGCATAAGTTTCTGATTCATTCTTGTTTTAATTATTTGCTTTTTTATTTCTCGACAGTACACAATTCATTAAATTGTTGTCACACTATTTTTTTTTTTAATTTTTCTTATTTTTATTTTTTAATTTTATTTTATTTCATTAAATATAGATTTTTTCATTAAAAATGAGTTTTTATATAATGTTGATGTGATCACAAATATTTGATTTTTAATTTCCTTCAATTTGTGATGTACAAAAAATTAATTAGTTTAAAAAATATAGTTTTGTCTAAAAACCTAATCATTTTCATAATTCTAACACTTGAATATAATTATTTTGGATACATTTTTCCAATTTCAAATTTTTTCCAAATATAAAAAAAGTCATTTATTGTAGTAAGTATTAAATTTGTATCTAAACCCTTTTCAATTCTGGCGAAACTCTCGTGCTAATTACTCTTTCAACCTATAACTCAGTCGAAGCTGTAACAGTCCGAAATCCAGTATTCACTATGGTAAAAACAAACTCCAAGTACGATCGATCCCTGCAGGGGTTGTCAACTCCTCCAAGTTAAAATAAAAACTTGCAATAAAATTGTGTAAGCCATTCGGGGTTGGCTTGGAAAAAATTGTAAGTCTAAATATTATTTATTTATATTTTCTGAATTTAGCTGGCAGTAATCTCAACTATATATTTCAAAATTTATCTTTATTTTAGTTTATTTGATTTATTTCATATTATGATATTTTGTTTTATATTAATTTATTTTATTTTTTTTTATATTAATATTAATTTTAAAATTTATTTTATTTTTTTAATTTATTTTAGTTTGTTTTATTTTATTTTATTTTATTTTATTTTATTTTATTTCATTTTATATTATTTTATATTATTTTATTTTATTTTATATTATTTTATTTTATTTTATTTGATGTTATTTTTTTAATTTTATTTTGTTTAATTTGTTTTATCTTATTTTATTTTATATATCTTATTTTATTTAATTTTAATTCATTTTATTTTTATTTTATTTTTATGTTATTTTTTTTTTGTTTTATTTTATATAATTTTGTTTTACTTTATTTAATTTTATTTTATTTTTAATATTTTATTTTATTTTATTTGATGTTATTTTTTTAATTTTATTTTGTTTAATTTGTTTTTTCTTATTTTCTTTTATTTTATTTTGTTTATCTTATTTGATTTTATTTTATTTTTAGTTTATTTTATGTTATTTTGTTTTATTTTATGTTTTTTTTTTGTTATATTTTATTTTGTTTTATTTTATTTAATTTTGTTTTATTTTATTTTATTTTATTTTATTTTTTGTTTTGTTTTATTTTATTTTATTTGATGTTATTTTTTTTTATTTTATTTTATTCTATGTAATTTAATTTTATTTAATATTAGTTTGTTTAATTTTTTTTTTTCTTATTTCCTTTTATTTTATTTTTTTTTTATTTTATTTTTATTTTTTTTTCTTGATATTTTAATTAATTTTATTTCATTTTTTGTTTTATTTTTTTTTTATTTATTTCATTTTATATTATATTATTTTATTTTATACTTTTATATGTTAATTTTAATTTTAAATTTTATTTCATTTTTTTAATTTATTTTGTTTTGTTTTATTTTACTTTATTATATTTTATTATATATAATTTTATTTTATACTATACGCGTATTTACAAAATCGGAACGTATGAGTCATTACTCCCTTATTTGCTCATATACAAAAGATATCCGTAAATATTTATTTATTTATTTTAAATTTTGATTTATTAATTTTTAGTAATCATGGTCGATTTCACAATTTCATTAACAATTCTGTTTGCTTTCCAACGTCATGAACACTTCATTATTGTACAGTTTATTTATTTATTATATTTATTGGTTTTATTGATATGACAACCAAATAAAGTAGGGGAAACTGCCATTAAAAATATTTGCTTACATGCGGTGTTTGAGTAAGTATGTTTATGTAAAAAAATTTATATTTATATTTTCATTTAAAATATATTTACCAATATATTTTAACTCCTATTTCCCCGCCTTTAATATCTCAAAGTTCAATAAAAGGCGAAGAGCATATAAAAATAATTGTAATATATGTATGTATATTCAAAGCGCAACAGTTAAATTGACTCTCATACACATACAACTTGCCAAAAAAAAGTACATGTACGCACGTTAACACGCACACCGATGCAAAGACACACGCTTTCGATTTTCCAAGAAATAACTGGTTATGTACATATGTATGTATATATTAACTATTGCCGAAACTTACTTGCAACACACACAGTATATTTATACACTTATAAATATGTATGTACACTTCTGTATATATGTATGTATTTTCTTGCAACGCTCAAACTTATATCCTTCCGATAGATTATTGTTTAATTTTTATTTTGAACTTTTTACGCGACATTTTTTATTGTTTTTTTATTTCTAAACAATTTTTATTATAATTATTCACTTTTGACACGGCGACGCGCACAAAATATACAAAAAAGTGATTGTTACATACAAAAATCACTAGTCGGACGCACAAAACTCAACGCCACGCGACGCTCGTCTGTTCTGCCCGACGTCCAGAGTACTTATCCGCCGTTGCATCCAAATATTACATTGCTTTTGCCATTTCGACCAGTTCCAAGGCATCGAGCGATTTGCTCCAACACATCCCAGCGCATACATACGAGTAATCGGCGTGTAGAGACGATAAAATTCATTACAGAGAACTGTGGTGCATTCGGCTCACGTGAGTCGGATCTCAATGAGTCGTATCAATTATCCTACAATGCTCTCGCTCCTGTTTCAATGAGTTTAGCTCAATTATTGAGTGATTTTTTTATATCTATGAGTTTTCTAATTCTTTGTTGATATTTTCAAATGTAATCATACATACATACATACATACCTACATATATGGAAAGAGATAGTTTATGGCAAGTTACTTTTACTTATATGTACCTATTTTATAACAAGGGAGAGCGGCGACTACAATTTCACATTCTGCAATGATGAAAGCGTAGAAATGTAGTTGATAAGTTTTGCATTTTGTGATGTGATAAGACTCAGTGCATCTACAATGTATGTATGTATCAATGTACACACATATATTGTTTACTCATTTTGGAAATAAAACTAATATAGTCACAGTAGACCAAAAAATATAGGGTGACCAAAGTTAAAGCAGACATTTTGAAAATAATTCCAATTTCGCTCACTCGTCTGATGAACGACCGTGTTCTTTTGCAGCTGTTTTTACTTGCTTATCCTGGCCAACGCAGCTACTGTCTCTTTACTCGTTCCACCGGGTGCTACTAATGCCGGCTCACCGGTTATTGTCATCGCACAAGACTCCGCTATTGGTTGCAGATCACCTTTTTGGGGCCATGCAGAAGGTTCTGGGTTTCAGTTGTGGCCCAACTAATATCCAAAAATTTCTTAGTTCCTTTATATTGAGTTATTGATAAGAGTCGGCGGCTGCAGTAGCCGAGTGGTTTGCATTGTGTACTGCCATTCGGGCTTAAATTCTGGTATGACCAACATCGTAAATTCGCTTATGCCACTGGGCAGAAGCAGCTTCTCAATTAATGGACCTGTTCTTTCAAATGTATGTTCTTAAAGTAAATTGTTTTGTACGTTTGCCGTAGTCGTCATAAATTGGAATCCTTACTCCGATGTTGCCTCTTTTCAGTATAGTAGTTTCTACGTCTCTGCTCCGAAACCCTAAGGAAAAAATAGAATGATAATAATAACTTCGATACTTCAGTCAAAAATATTGAGGGTTTTACAGATCGATAAAATCTCGATGAAAGCGGAGGTATTAACCGAGGTGTTTTTTCAAGAAGCCCACCTTTTGAACTATCTTACATGATACCCAATCCTGATGCAACAGATTACACTGTAACTGAACTAACGAGCAAGGACATTTTTGTTTTTAACAATAGAATCGAATGGCTCGTTGACAATAAACTGAAAAATTGTGTTAGACTTTCGCCGATGTCTACAGGAAATGGCCAAACAGAACAAACCATCTATCGCCTGGATTTCTGGCCACATAGATATTGAAGAAAACGGTAAAACTTTAGAATAGACGAACTTGACTAGCAAGTCACGACCTACAAAACGTATTGGCATGCCTTTTCCTAAATAAAAAAATAAATAATATATGTATAAGGCGGTTAATACCTTCGCTTCCCCTTCCCTCCCACCAACATGGAGCTAAAAAAAATAAAACAATTGATTTTCTTGTTAACTATTTCTTATTGGCTGTAATTTACCCTCCCGTTTTGTCTCAACGAACGCTGCTCAGTGACAATTGGGAATGTCTTTCTCGGCCCGACATCAAATACTTGTTTCGCAGCAATAAATGATTTTCGCGTAAAAGCGTGGTTTTTCGCCATATAAAGCACACCGAAAATCAGTTTTCGATGAAATCCACCTGAAAACTTACGTTCCGCTCATTCTAATTGTTATCTGCACTAGTTTGTTCGATATTTTTATCGAATTGGAAGGCATAGTTTGTCATTCCAAAAAGTATGATTTTAAATCAGGACAATACCTAGTCCTAAGCGGACTAATGCTATCCTCTGCTTTTAATTTTTTACTAAATTTTCGTGTAACTCTCTATAGTATCAATCCACCAATTTAGAAGTGAACTTTTGTGCAAGCGAAAACTTTTCTTAAAGAAGTCATTGTCATTTGTTTGGCAATCCGTTTCAAAAAGAAAATCGAGTTTCTGGAACTAATTGTTTTCTGGTTATTTAACTTTGGAATTTTTCTTTGAAATAATGTTTTGAAATCTGAGCAATTGCTGGCAACGATTATAAATTGTCACCATAATGTTAATAATTTTTTTATTTTATTATTATTTTCAAAATTCTGTATAATGGATTTTAATTTGAAACCTGTTCAATTCATTTGTTCAATTTTTCTTTTAGTTTCCTAATATGAATATAAACAAAACTGTCAGATATGTCAACGAAAACCCGAAAAGCCCACAATCCACAAAACACGTTTCCGATGTCGGTTTGAACTCGATATAAGTATCGTTACCGATTGTTACTGATTCACATATGGTAGAACCTGATTTGCATTTTTTGGCAGATAAAGGTACGTCATAATGAAATCCTAAAAGTTACCCGATCATTATTATTTATTTATTTTTTTTTTTTGTTTAATAACGTTGTAAAACTTAGCAAAATTTAAATCAACGAATATCAAATAAAATGCTTCGCCACACCCTAACTACTTTCTTTCAGCACTTACCCATGCAAATACCTGCTTCGAACATATATATGTATCTGTCACAGCGCAATTCTGAGGTAAAACTAGACAAAACTCTTATGTGAATCAGCCTTGAATCTCGAAACTAAAACTTCTGGGTTGATTTAAATGTTAGCATCTAATGCCTAATGACGGCCATTGTAACAATTTTAAATTAGTTAGATATGTCAATATTTAATATTATAAAAAAGCCTTAACAAGCATTTTCTGCTTTACATTCAATATTGTTGAAATGTGTAGGTGCAAATATAATAATAATCTTGTACACGCCAGTACAAGCTGGTCTGCTGAAGCAAATGTAATCATTAATACTCAAATAACAGCAACAAATTGAACTGTTATGCGACAATAACTAAGCGCATGTGAGTATTTTTTTATTAATGTAAGTGCTAATTGTTCGTTAGTCAATAAAATATTTCACGTGATCTGCTACAAACGATATTGCATTGCATATGAAGCGTCTTTAAGTTATCTACAAGGTCTAACAAAAAATTAGACTACTTAAAAGGCGGAGTACATTTTTTTTTTAATTCGTAGTCGTTATTCAAATCAATGAATAAGTTTTTGCGGTCATTTATGTAAGTACCTATGAATTTATATCGACCATCATCAAAATGGCTCAAGAACAGTAAAGGAATTCACTACCCTTTATCGATACGGTTGTCGTATCGCTAACTTAAGCCGATGGCAGATAGAACTTTTGCGGCCACGTTGCATGACAAGTTGGTTTTGACGTCAAAGACGACGATGCCACGAAATTTCCCTCATAAGCAATGCTGGCGCCAACGAAATGCTAAAAGTTGTCCAGCTCTTATTTTTTGAGTGCATTGACCATTGGCTGATTCTAGTTTCCATTCCATTTCTATTTTCTTAATTCTTCTGCACAATTCAAAGAATTGAAATAATTAATTAATATATGTATGAGATTTTTGTTTTTTTTTTAAAAAGAAATAAAAGAAAACCAAAGGAAGGTGGTTCACTTGAAGGGATTACATGGATGGGAGAAGTGTATTAGGTGTTGTTGTTGTTGTTGTAGCGGTGTAAGACTGTATGGCTAAAATGAAAATACGAATATCAGATGAAAGAGCTCCCTCTCCCGATAGCTACACCATGTAATATGAATGAGAACATGTATCGAATGTTCGTTATCGGGAATAGTCAAGAAAAGCTTTCTAGAAATATATGCGAGAAATCGTTTGTTATATAAAAGCGGCGGTTCAACTTTGTATAGAACTCAGTAGTAGCAATATTGGTATGAAGTAAAGTGGAGTAAACTGTGTTTTTATAGAGAGTTACTAGACTGTGTGTTTACAATATAGAAGCTGAACAACAAAGTAATGTTACACAATTGAAACCAGCATATTTTAGTCGACTTGATTCCTATCTATCCAGATTTTACCCCGATAAACTCAACGTATGTCGTCTATGCAATGAGATCCTGCGCGGTACTAACCTTTTATCTCTGGCAGTAATAAGTCAAAAGAGCATATATATTGTTGTTGTTGTAGCAGTTCTCCAATCCCGCTTAGAAACAGGCTAGTTAGCCTAAGTCATAGAGGTCATCTAACGGGAGGTCCAGGAGGGGGTTAGATAAGTTGGTTTTAGGGGGCATGCAAGAAGGTGATTAGTGTCGTGCGGGGATTTTTCGTCTGCTATGGGTGGTGGCTCGATTCCGAGAGCGCTAGGTTGCTAATGTTTGTCTTTTGGATTTTGTAGCGGCTCTGGAGTTTTGCGGCATTTGCAGTCGTATACACACTGCAGCTGTGAATGTGACTCTCAGTAACTCAGCAATTGCACTGGTGCCCTTTTTTTAATTTAAAGGTATCAACTTACTCTTTAATATTACCTTCTTACCTTCACAACAAACTTCCTTTTTATAAAATTAACGAATTTTTAGATGACGTGTTCAAAAACATTTTATTAAAAAATTTAGTTTTTTTCAGTACTGTAAACAAAAAGTTAATTCCTGTAATTAGAGTTATGTCGATTTTAATTGTTTAATCCGTATCCTCTTTGAAGAACATTTCTAGCAAGGATGGTCTCGCACATTGATCACCATCCAAACGAACAGGTGACTTCCAACGCACTAGCGAAGGTATAACCGATATTGGTGCTATTGAATCCTTGCGAAATGGATTTTGCATATCTTTCCAACTTAAATAGAAAATTACATATTTATATATTACTAGTCACATATCTTTTACACCTATATAGATGTTTAAGTCGACTTACAAAGCACGGGGCCCAACATCCACAACTACAAATACAGATTTTTCATCTGCGTGCTCTTTTAAGGCGGAAAGCACATATGGTTCGGCTGTCAAATAAAAAAAAAAGAGAATATATTCGTATGTACATATATAGGAACCAGAACTAAAATATTGTCCCCTGATTATCTCACCTTCATTACAGTCAGGGCACCAACTTTTACCGGTTTCATCCTTTTGTCCAGTGAAGTACACATTTATTTGGTTGTTACCATCATTTGTCAACTTTTCTACAGTTGAGCGGAATGCCTCATAACCACTTACTTTCACTACATCCATCTCTGCTACAGATGTCTTCAATTTGCTGGAACTGCTAAAGTAATAACCCAAATCCGGTTAGTTTTGTTAACAATTCAACATATCTTTATCACCTTGTAGTACCCAGTGTTATCAGCTTTATAATTTAGATTAGGGAAACAGATAAAACAAACTGTTTTGTTATAGTTTTATAAATATATAGACGGTAATTTGTAATTAAAAGCTTCTATTCATTTGTTTTCGTGTTCTCAAAACAGCTGATTGAACTGGTACACAGCTGTTTGAAGTGTTGCCAGATGTAATAACCTCCGGAGTAGTGTTACTTTCGAAATAACGACCAACGTATCGATTACTATGAACACTACTGGTAGACTATGATGAATCGCGAACAATACTGGTTTTGGTTGAGCTCTCGAATAATCCGTAAGTATGTACTCGTATATAGCGCTAAGTCCACTGGGTATCCTTCTTTGGGTTGGACTAGGCACAGTCACCAAATGAAATCTCCACCCAATCATCGCGTCTAATCGGTTTGCGGTTTGATCTGCCGGTTGCCCATACTTTTACGGAATCAAAAAACTGCATGAATGGCTTGGTCTTTGTATGAAGTATATTTTCGCCTGCCCTTCAGAAGTCCTGCTGTGAAAGAGACTACGGCGGCCTGTGGTGCATCTCCCAACTTTTATCAACAACGTCCACTATGGCTTCTTTGATGCCACCAAGTTGCTCCAGATGAACACGTAGATTGCTAGCAGCTCTTTTTACGTCGTGCTTGTTGTTGTTGTTGTTGTAGCGACTAGCTAACCCCGCTTAGGGCAGGCTTTGTTAATCTAAGTCGCCGAGGTCATCTAAAGGGAGATCCAGGAAACGTGCTGTTTCGACGGGATTGGACCAAAGGGAGAGGGGGGTTAGATGAGTCGGTTTAAGGGGGCATGTGAAGAGGTGGTTAGTATCGTGCGGAGACTCTCCACGTGCAGGGCATACGTTGGGTATGCTGGGGTCGAGTCTGGATAAATAGGAGTTTAATCTACTGCAATATCCAGATCTAAGTTGTGCAAGGGTCACGCGGGTCTCTTGGGGCAGCTCGAGCTCTTCATCTGCTGTTCGGCGTCATACAGAACTCTTAATTTGTTGAGCTAAATCGGCTTTTTCGTGTTCTTTTTGATGTTTTTCAATGATGTACTCTCGAAGATATTTAGACTTTCTTTCAAATTTCCAAAGTATTTAGAAAAATAAATTTTTACGTTATTTTCAACACCCACGGTCAACGCTACAAGCATATGCTGGCGCGCAAATCTGAAAAGAAAAATATAAATAAAAAAGAAATGAAACAACCATCGAACTTGACACACTTTCTGAGCAACTTACTTTGCACTTGAACTTCTTGGACAAGTCAGCGACCAAGAGTTCTGTAGAAAATGCTAAGAGCAACCTTGCGGACTTGGCAGAATTTCAAATTCGCATTTGCAAAAATATGCTTAGCACATCGAAAAGTATGGAGCGAGCACAACAGGCCAAAACAAGTGACCGGAGTTATTTAAACATCAGTCTACAACATGGGTTGAGCATACCAATTTTGGTACTTTGATGGAATAATTCGAGTGGAGTATAGAAAAAAGATGGGTAAGAAGCTTCTGTCAATTTATATTTGTAATTTTTCAAAAATATTTTAACTTTCCAGTATATTTAAGAGGACTCTTCACAAAAGCGCTGCTTTCAATCACACTCACATTACTAGTGATTAACATAAGCCAGGATGTGGAAGCGGCTACTACGAAAATTGTATACAAGAAGCCAATTTTCAGCAAATTTCATGCACACAAATACAGAAGCTACAAGTTAAAACCGGACTACAGTAAGAATTCACCAATGAACACAGCAGCCAGCATAAGTACAAGCGTGAGCACGAGATCCATAATCGACAATACAACGCCACCCAATCTGAGCACAACCACGCCTACTTTAGCGCAATCACTAGCACCAACCGCATTGAGTTTGTGGGAAGCTACAACGCCCATGCCAAGCGTCGGCAAACAACATGAGCATCAACCCTTTATGGACCACACCGTATTTGGTGTTGAAACGTATCAACAAATGCCAATAAATGTGCCCACGATAGAAAGACCATTCGGGGAGGGAGACGAATTGCACAACCAACATATGTTGCTAAATAGATTTAGTGAAACTGCGACGGGCGCAGAGTTAGTGCATGAAATAGCGCCAGTCATGAATAATACGCTGGACACACCAGCACGCTTGTACCCAAACATACAGCAACAGACGCTAAATGTAATGCCCGATAATGTTGTAGCATTGCCACACACTAGTACACAAGAGGTGAACAACAACCCTGTGGCAAATGATGATATCGAAGAACTTTTTCCTTTGCCGAAACCGGAAGCACTTGTTGCATCACGCTCGACGCTAACGAAATCTAATAAGAATACAAAATCATCTGTATCTAAAACAACAACAACAACAACCGAGAGTAATCGTGCCGTGCCGTGCACCTGCGGCATTTTCCTAGCATCACAAATCAAACGCGGCACCAATGAACAGCCCGCGGGCGAACCAGTGATAACCAATGAATTAGACCGCACATTCCAATGTAATTCCTTGGGCCAGAAACAGTGTCAGACGAAATGTTTGGAAACTGTAAGTATAGTATAGAGAGCAGATTTTATTGTTATATTTATCAGACACCTACTAACCACTGCTACTCCACCAGATAGTGCAGCATTTGCCCAATTCAGCTAATATATTATGCGCGACGCTGAATCGTGATTGCCGCAAGGAGCGTGCGTACCTTTTCATCAAGAACTGTCGTAATCAATGGTTTAATACGAATTTAGCGGCCGGCAGAGAATACTGCTGCCGCAATGGGCAGCCATATCCCTGTCCACTTGTTTGAAATGAAATATTTTAGTGTTGTTGAATAAAAAAAAACAAATTTGGAATTCAGTAATTTACAATTGATTTTAATTACGTAAAAAATTGAATAATCAGTGATTGAGCAAACAAGCGCTCCTTTATGACTACGATATAAAATACATAGCTACATAGTTGTATGGGTCTACAAACTATAATTAACATATATACAAATTTTTTTTTTGTTTTTTATCTAAAGACGATAACGAAGCAAATATGCTGATGAAACAATATTATCAATGTCCAAGAATTATGCATATTTAACAAATGCAATGAAGAGCAATGGTTTGTGTGTGTATGTGTGAAATGGTTATGAACATAAAACAAATGCTGAACGTACATACAGCTACTGTTGTATTTGGAAAAAAAAAAAAACCGTATTGTACTAATTAAAAGATAATTTTAAATATTTTCCAAAAAACTTAATTTTAACTAAGAGATTTAATATATATTGTATATAAATGTTTATAACTAGATTTTCTTTATCTATGGGGTGTTAATCGCTTAATATAATTATTGTTGTTGTTTTAAAAAGGCAAGAGCAAAAGCACATTTTAGGCGTGTAAAGAAAACACACGCAATCAATACCATTTAAACTAATGTTAATAATAAGTTTTTAAGCAACAAACATACATACAACAAAATTAGTAAATAATTTCATAATTCAGTTTTTTACTACTAAATGCGAATGACGACGCGCAAATATTTTGCATAAAATGCGCATATGAAAAAGATATCTTCTGATGAATGACTTAAAAGGTAATTAACGATAATTAAATTACTTTCTTCTACAGGCGCCGAAAATATGCATGTGCTCTTAATACAAACATTTAGTCTTATATACTTGTTGTTTTCTTTTGCTTTTGTTTTTTTTTTTAAACGTATGTTTCACTGGAAAAATTTCTTCTTTGTGGAAGGTAAGTCGTAGGATATTGTGGATAATCTGCAATCAAAAAAAAAGAGATTTAAAAAGAAAATATTTGTTAGTGGCGCTTGTATAGCAAAATATTGCAAACTAAAAACTCTTTTTTTCCATATGCAAATACATACGTAGTGTTTTGGTTGTATGATGAAACTTCCACCCAAATGAAGAAATGATAAAAAAATAAAAAAATATGATTAATATGTACACAAAAGGAAAAAATGGAAAACTTATATGAAAATTTTCATGAACAGTTTATTGTATATTTTGCCTAGGGGTTGGTAATACAATATCATAGTCTCTCGGTTTTGATTGAATTTCCCGCTCTTGGATGCTTCTTTTTCGGAGTCTTGACCAATAACCTCATATCTGAACAAATTGATGTGTATGGGAGCAATTTCATATAATCGATGTTGTTATTGCTGTTGTTGTTGTAACCGCAAAAATATTACCCAAAGTAGTTTTTGCGGAATGTAGCAAGAGTGGCGGTGAGACCCGACTGTCGCGGTAACTCTTGAACCCTTACCCTAACATATAATCGATGTTGTTGTTGTTGTAGCGGCTAGCTAACCCCGCTTAGGGCAGGTATTGTTAATCTAAGTCGCCGAGGTCATCTAAGGGGAGGTCCAGGAAACGTGCTGTTTCGACGGGGTTGGACCAAAGGGAGAGGGGGGTTAGATGAGTTGGTTTAAGGGGGCATGTGAAGAGGTGGTTAGTATCGTGCGGAGACTCTCCACGTGCAGGGCATACGTTGGGTATGCTGGGGTCGAGTCTGGATAAGTAGGAGTTTAATCTACTGCAATATCCAGATCTAAGTTGTGCAAGGGTCACGCGGGTCTCTTGGGGCAGCTCGAGCTCGTTGTCTGCTATAGGTGGTGGTTTTACTCCGAGTACGCCATTCACGGGAAGAGAGTCTTTGAAGGTGCTAACTGACTCCTGGTGAATGGCGTTCAGTGCTTGTCGGTACGCCGTCCTGTCCAGCGGTTGTTGCCCGTGTTGCTGGATGGTGCTCTTTAAGTCGAGTACTCCCTTCCTGATGTGCCCATATCGGTGCAGCATAGTTTAAGACCGGCCGGCCAAAAGCTTTGTAGGTTGCCAGCAAGGTTTCTTTGTCTTTACCCCATGTGCTGCCGGCTAGCGCTTTGAGTATTTTGTTGCGGCCCTGGAGTTCTGCGGCAATTGCGGTCGTGTGCGGAGTGAAGGAGTGCAGGCTATCGAATGTGACCCCTAAAATCTTAGGGTTGTTTACAGTCGGAATTTGTTGGTCATCAACTTTCACATCGAGTTCTAGCCGGTACTCCTTCGTCCAGTTGGTGAAAAGGGAAGCCGAAGATTTCGTCGATTGAATGTTTAGATGTCTTGCAGTGAAGAAACGGGAGAGATCGGCGAGGTAGCCGTTCACATTTGAACATAGGTCATCAATATCCTGGCCGCACGCCAATATCGTGCAATCATCGGCATACGAGGTTAGGGAAACTCCTTCCGGTGGAGGAGGGAGTTTCGAAATATGAAAATTAAACAGTAGCGGGGAGAGGACACCACCCTGCGGAACCCCCTGTTTAATTTTTCTTGTCGTAAAACATCATGTACGTTGATAATAAAAAACAAAAAAAAGTGCGCACAAAGGGAGCAAAAAAAAAAAATTAAAAAGCACAAATAAATGATAAATGATAAATAAAAGAACAAATAAAATATGATTCCACCAAATATAAATAAATCTAAAATGTTATGGTTGATATAAGCCATAATGTGTTTTTCAAGCTTTAAATCGAAAAGCAAGTACATCACGTTTCAATTACCTGACCATTTTCGGTGTGAGATACGAGGGGTTGGGCTTCACAAACGTTGATTCGGCATCTTTGCTTACGTCATTGCTTCCAGACACATTCACCTTCGGTGGTGTTCCATCTGATGACTGTTCAGTGATCAACTGCGAGACATTGTCATTGCTATCACTAGCAACCGACTCCTTATTCTCTATATTCTCTCCATTCTCTTCATCATCATTATCTGTGGCGTTTTTACCATTTTTACAACCGTCACCACAATGACATTTTTCCGAACACTTTTCACCAAATGAATAGCAACCACAACGCTTATTAATACAATCCTTACGGCACTTGCAACCCGTAAACTTTCGTTTAACTATTTTATGCTTGGTATCGGGATTGCTTGTAGCTGTAGTGAATGTATCGTTGTCGGTGCTTGCATTCCTGCTATTTGTTAATCGCTATATTTTCATTACGAAAAATATTAATGCAAATTATTGAATTATAATCATATTTAAAAAAAGCTTACATTTGAGCGGGTTTTACGCCGGTATCCTGGCGTTTTCTTCCAGTCTGGATCATCTGAGTCATCAAATTCGGCCTCACTCGAAAGCGATATAGCATCATCATCGTCATCATCAAGCTCAATGGTTTCTTGTTTCTTTACCTGCTGCAAACAACAACGATACTCATACTCATCTAGTTTGTGTGCGTCAACCCCCTGTGCAGCCATTTGCTCACCTTCTTGAATACCTCTTTTTTGCGTGTACCCTTCGCTTGCACCGCTTGCTGCAATTCGTTTACCAAATTCTTGTAATATTCCAATTCGTCACGAATTGTGTCCATTTTGTTCAATTGCTCCTCCTGTATTTTCAAACGTTCCTCTTGTTCGGGTGTAAGCGCTTCCCCAGTACCCACTGCCAGTTGTGGTGCATTATGCAACTCTCTTAAAAGCACCGCTATCTTCTCTTCATAGGTATTCTCTCGCTCGGCTATGGCCTCCTCGTGTTCCAACTCCATTAGACGCATACGTTTCGCTGCTACAGAGCTCGTCTGCTCAGCCGCTTCACGCAACGCAATCTGCTCGTCTAAAGCAATCTTTTGTTCTTGGATACGTACAGCGTGTTCACGGCGCATATCAGATATAGATTTTATTACTTTACGTAGTACAGCTCGTGCTTCCGGCACACTTTGTATACCGTCGTACAGTGCGCGCATGCGTGATTCCAAATCTACGGAGCAAACTTTTTGCTGCAAATCGGTAATCTGAGCATTGCGCATTTCAAGATCTTCTTGGAGTGTATCCAATTCTTGAGCTGCACCACTGCCTGTTTCCGGCTGCTGCTTTTGTAGTTCCCCAATTCGGGTGGTAATAATCACGCGATCTTCCATTAACTGTTCCAGCGAATGTTCTGCATCGATTAACGTTACTATTACCTCCAATTCGCGTTCGACCCAAGAAACGACCTGATCGACTTTATTAGTAGTCGAATTTATGTCTTTGGCCGACTGTGTCTTCTGACGTTGCGACTGTGCGACTCGCTGCCGATCTAGTGCATCTTTTAGACTGGAAAAAACAAGAAAATCAGTTTAATCACAATGTTATAATGAACACAAAGCTATATAATAATTACCGTTTATTGATGGCCAATGCTTCTTCACACTTCCGTTTCAAGACATTGCGTTGTTTAGTGTGCAACGCTTCCTTACGGGCCATTTCATTTTTAAGTTTCCGGTCTTTGTTCCGCAGCTGAATAAGCTCTTTCTCACGGGACATTTTCCATTGTCGGAAGTTTTCGGATTCTTGGCGCATGGCACGTATTAGTTTAACCTTCGATTCTTTCATTGCTTGAATTTCAGTATTCAGATTTTGAATTTTTTGAGTTTCTTTTTCTCGAACTTTCAATAGTTTTGCTTGTTGTGTATTCTTTCGCTTCATTTCACCAATTTCATGTTCAAGTGTTTGTAGGCGTTTTCGACGTTCCTCTGCCAATTTAGCAGACGCATTTTCTTTGACATGACGCAATTTATCAAGCAATTGGTTTCTTTCATCTTCAAGTTCTTGAATTTTTTTCTCACATTCCTTAAACTTTTCCTCAGTATTATCCTCCAGCGTACAAAATTTAACCAAATTTCCAGCAACACGGTTATGCAGCTCTTCCTTCAAGTTCAATTCACGATTAATGCGCCGAAGTTGTTCTTTATAATCCATTTGCATAGTAGTGTAAGCATCTGATTGCTCCTGCATTTGCGAATGTACATCCAGCAAAGCGCTCCTGGCATCATCATCATCATCACCGCCATCGCTACCATTGAGAGTGGCACGTTTGTGATTTTCTATTTCCGTTTGAGTACGTTCCAGTTCTACGTCAAGTCCATTCACCAATTGATTCATTTGTTTTATGCGCTCGCCCGTGGCTTCCTGCTCTTCCAATGATGCATTTACTTTATAGTTCTTTCCCAATTCGTTCGTTATTAACTTAAGCTCGCCCAGTTTTGATTTTAGGTTCTCATGCGCTTCTTCGGTTATGTGAGCGCGCATTTCATGCTCCGCCACGTCATGTAACGTTGCTTGAAATTGTTGTTGTAAAGTGTGATATTTCTCTTGAAGTAGCTGATATTTTTTAACCATTTCACCATTAGTATTAATTATTGTTGTCGCGGGTCCAGATGGAGGTGGAATACCCTGTAGTGCACTATTGAGGGAACTACTCATTTGAGTTGTGCCACCGCCTGCAGCCAAAAGTTCGACGCGTAGCTTTTGGATGATGCTTTTAAGGTGATTGACCTCAGCAGCATGTGGATCTTGATTGACGACTGGTTTATTTTTGATCTTTCGTGCGCGATCTGCATAGCGTAGGGTACCTAAAGTCTCAGCGACGTTGTAATCGGCCGGACTTACGCAGGCTATCATAAGTGTGATCGAATTGCCGCCGAGGGAGTCTTGCAACAAACGAGTCAGTTTGGAATCGCGGTAGCGTACAAAACCGGAACCTTGACCAGCTAGAAACAAAATAATATAAAAACATTTATAAGGATGTTTTCGTAATATGGTTCAGTTTGTGAATAAAATTAGGACTGTAATTGTTAGTGCTACGAAGTATCTACACAAACCATAGTGTTATTTATTACCACATTCAACCACTACGCGCGAAATATTTATTTTTTTACTTACAACCAAGCGCAGAAATAACGTTTCCCAACGCAAGAAGACCCTGATTTATTTTCACGCCTTCTTTAAAGCGATCACCTGTGGCTTGCGTTTTCTTAGAACGTTCTGACCCAGCCAAATCCACTAAGTGAAATTTGGAAGTTGTTACTGTGCTCCTAGAAATTGTAATAATTTATTTTAATAATATTCTTCTTGTTACGCAGTGTGTATATAAAATGTATATTAAGAACTTACATCTCATCTTTCTTTGTAGCCTCTACGGTAATAGTGAATATCGCATGAGAGCGTGATGACTGCTCATTCATTGCCGTGGCAGCAACTGCACGTCCTGTTGAACCACGTAGTAAGCATTCTGCTGTTTCGCCAGCAGAAGACACCAGCATTTCTGTTAGGCCCGGCATAACAACACCATTACGATTTTCTCGCATTTCAACTATAGCCTGCTCACGAGGCTGATCTGATAACAAATCGTATAGCTGCTCCTGATACAACTCCATAAACGAGCATTTGACAACAAATTCAAATTCGTCGGCTAATTTCTGTATGCGTTCGAATATATCACGCATAATTCGAGGTATAATGCCAGCATTTTCATCTAACGCTCCATTGTATGCAGTCCCCATAGTATGTGTTTTGCCAGAACCAGTCTGGCCATAGGCAAGTATTGTAGCATTAAAACCAGAGAAGAATTTTTCCAGCAGGTCAGTGACAATAACATCATAAATATAATCTTGTGTGTCGCGCGCATCGAACACATAATTGAATGTAAAGGTGTCCGATCGATTCACAATCACTTGTGGAGAATCGCCTACGCGCTCCACAGCTTCCTGACAACCAAGGTCACGTTCTGAAGGCACAAGTGGCCGAATACGCACCGCCACACGCACATTATCGACATCTCCCATTGCACTAATCTTATTTTTTCCCTCCATCAATTATTGATTTATAGAATTATTCCTCTAATTGGCTTTAGGCTTAGGCACTACTTCAGTCAGAGTATCAACAGTTTTTTACATATAAATAACGTCTTTTAAACAAAAACTTAGTAAGCCACAGTAATAACAGTATTTAAACATAAATTACGGAATTTAAACAAAAACTTAGTAAAGAAAATTGCAAGAACTTCCTCCAAATACAACTGTGAAATTCGAAATGGCGCTGCCGTTAGCTGTTGTTCAAGCCTTCTCAGCTTTTTCCATTCAGCAGTCAATTGTAGTAGATCGATGGAAATGAATGCTGAAAATAGGAGTTACCATTTTATAATAAATTACTAGAAAAAATCAAAATTTGTTTAAACAATTTTTTGGTTCGTTTATTAAAAATTTACTTATAATTGTAAAATACATAAAAAAAATGTCAAAATTAATGCAAAGTTGTTGCTTTTATTTGGGGACAACACTACGGGCATATGCTGCTCAGCCTCCAATTTGAATGTTATAGCCATGAATCTTTCGAAAAGAGATTGAACCCGACAGCACCTCCCTAGTTCTGGCTAATGATGGAGCGTTGTAATCTCTGTGAAACAATTCTGAGTTCAAACATGTTTTCATGGCATGCGGTACAAGTAATTTTTGAATTTGAAATTTCTAAATTTCCATTGACTTTTTATAGGTCCAAGTTTCTTCGTATATCAATAATTAACTATGATTTTTTCCTGTTATTACTAAAGATTTAAATTCAATATTATGAAAAGTCAGTGTAGAAACACCTACAGTTTTTATTTACTTCTCTAATCATGAACCATTGCTCTTATCTTTGTTTATGGGAAGGGAAAAGTTATTAAATAATCCACTTTTCAATAGGTGTGGTTTTTTTTACATGTATGAAAGACATTATGGAGATTGATTGGCTAGGCTAATAAAGTTGTGACAATTACGCTAAAAAAAATATATTTTCAAAAAATTAACAAAAGTAAATGTATTCAAAGGTGTGAAATGTTATATCTATGTAGATACAAAGTCAAATATAATACTTTTATGTAACTTATGTCGTTAATAAAATATTCGTAAAAAAGATACTAATACAAAAAACAAAAAAAAAATATTAATAAAAATTTAAAAAAAAAATTTTAAGTTTATTAAATTTTTAACTGAGTATTTAAACACAAAGAATTTAAAAATTCTCTAACCAATTGTTTACGCAATTCACTAAACATATATTTATGTGTCCGAAAAATGAACAATACTTCTCGTAACTCCATTCACGTAAGTTTAATTAGTTTACAAACTAGTTAAAAACTATGAGTCACTTATTGCAGGGTAAACGATCGTTTCTATGCAATTATATGTTCATTAAAAATGTTGCATCTGTACAAATGTACAAATAGTTGTCAAAAGGTATTTTTCTTATTCGCTAAGCATTCCAATAGCAGCACATTAACAATGTTAGTAAACTAGTTTCGCAAAAAAGAATTTAAAAATTATCCAACCGGAAGCCGCATTACCCGTTTTCAATCACAAAAAAACATGCGAATTTAATTTTATATATACATATCTGCAAATTTATATAGGTATGTACATATGTATATAGCTAAGTATCTTTATTCATACGTCAATTTATGCTTACAATCACACGTACATACATATGAAAATTGTACCCAAAACACCAATATAGCGTTAAGTAGGTAGTTTATTGTTATCTTTGTACGTATGCACTTCTATTATTTGCCAAACCTGTTCGCCTTCTACGCTTGTTATTACGTGAAATAGATTAATAGAGTGTTTATAAAAAATATAGGTATAGTGTTTGTTTGCAAATAGAAAACATATGATATTAGCATGAGACAAATCTTTGAAAAATAAAAAAAAACAACAACAATCAATGAAACACGTTTTAGCTACCGGAAATATAATTATAAATAATATAGCACTTATGTATGTATAAATATATAATATATTAGATGTATATGATTTTTGACGATGTGTGCAAATTTCAATTTTATTAAATTTTTACTAAATTTTACTCACATTTGAATTTAATTTTACTCTTTTCAATCGCAACATGCTAAATAATACATTTTAATTGGTTTTAGCTTTTATTAAATTTCCGTTTGGCTCCCATATGTTCACTTAGCTTATCGCCGATACGATCACTCTAGCCGTTACCGCACAAAGTGTATTAATGGAATAAATTATTAATATTTTTTTTTTGTATATCTGTATGGCTTTGCGCGATTCCAGCTGTAAATTGATGATAACAAATGAACGATATTGCCATATCGCGAAGTTTTCAAAAAATTGAATAAAGAAAAAACTGAAGTTTGATTTGATTTTTAGAATATACCAACATAATACCAATTCTTAAAAAAAAATAAATAAATTAAAAAAATAAAAACTAATAATAATAAATAAATATATAAAAAACCGAAAATACTAAGTTTCTTGAATAATGTCTACTATTCAGCGAGCGTGTTTACTTTATCTTGATTAACTTCATACTATTGCTCATACGATTTTAAAGTTAATTAACATCAGCTAGGTGAAAATTTGTTGTTTATACTAATTTTTAATTCAGTTCTATATCCGCCTAATCTTTGCGTCATGAATATAGGTTTATTCAAATTATAAAATAAGAGATTTTTCAAAGTTTATTGGACAGCAGAAACTGTTTCAAACTCAGAGACATCAAACAGAAAACCTCGAAGCTAACGAAGTAAACTTTTAGCAAATAACTCTTATAAATACTTTATACCGGAAGGCCCTAATAAGTCGTTTATGGTTCTAACTAAGGCTTTGTAGCACTGGTTAATAGAAAGAACACTTTTACTATATTTCAAATAGGAAAATTAATCTGAACTACCTTTAAAGCCTCTATTAATTTAAAAACTCATTAGCGACTCAAAGGTGGCATAGAAAAAACAGTATAACCTTCCATTTTATTGGAAAAACGCCGCGAATCGAAGAAAAGGTTCGACTGAAAATCGTGTCTTTGGTTGTAGTTGAAACTAAACTATCCGATTGGAAATCCAATTTTAACAATTTTCTCCAATTCAATTATTCCCCAAAGAATCCACTTGGCATTTTTTATTATTTAATGTTTTTTTGGTATGGTAGCCCTAATTTTCCAGTCAGCAAATCTATTACAATATTAAAGTCTACAAGCTACACGGTTAAATTTCGCAGCTGGCAAAAGTAAAGTCTACAAATGCGCGCAAGACGCTATTTTCAGTTATAAAAACGCAAAATATAGAAAACCAAAAATAATATCAAACTTTTCGAATACTTTTTGCATAAAAAAACTAATAGATATCGAGCTATCTAGTGGGCATCTCTAATAAAAAGTAAGTTTTGCTTTGTGGCATTGCTGTATCCAGCTGTACATATAATTAACTTTTGTTTGTGTTGTCAATAGGTGTTAAAATTTTACACTGCACTCCAGTGCGTAATGGAAGCCACCAATGTTTTAAAAGAATATCTGGAGTTGTTTACCACTGATGTCAGACAATTGAAATTAGTAGTGGCACCGAATGCTGTCGTCGATTGGTTCGGGCGCACCGTACGTGGCCCAGCAAGGATTCATGATTACTTGAGGTTTTATATTGTGTAAATAAACTGAATTTATACGCAATTTTTTATTTTTTTGTGCACAGATACGAAGTCGGGATACAGTATGAGCATGCAGATTTTGATAAAGCTGAGGAGTGTCAGCAAATAGAACAGCGGCCATCACATTGGAAAACGTAAACTTTAAGACAATTTTTTTATGATTTCCAATAAATATACTTCTTTTAGGAAATCTTTGCCATCGGGAGACGTTGATTTTGTCTTACCCATTAATAAAGTTACAGGGTTAACTTCATTAAAAACGTATGCAGACAGTGACCTTGAGGACGATGACTTGGAAATGCAACCTTTGCCTTCAGGTACACAAACACCAGAACCTCAGAGCGATGACATAGCACATATTGGTGAATTAACACCACCATCGAGTACGATCAAAATTGAACATAAGAATGTAACTGACTCGGAAAGTGATTCAGATGACGTACAAGCGCCCAAACGACTTAAACGCTCTCTGCCAACACCATTTAGTTATTTGCGGCGCTTGCCAACATCAAGTTCGAAAATTACTCGTGTTTCAAAGAGGCAGCCAGCAGAGACTCCGTTTGATATGCAATTATTAGGCGATGATACATCCAGTGATGAGGAAACGGATGCTGATTTACGTAAAAAGTTGTCAAAAGAATATACACCACTAAAATACATATCAGCGGTTGGTGTAATGCGTGCTAAACCACTATTGTATTCCTCTGGTGAATCGCCACCGACGCCACATCGCACAAACGCTTGGGATAGACCAGCGCGTTTGCGTATATCATATCGCCGGAATTTAACTGATCAATCACTACAAATCGCTTTGGTTATTTATGACCATGTAACTAATAACAGTGCAGGTATGAATCAAGATGTAACTGCTGCTGCAGGTTTGCGTCGTCGCAATTTGATGGCAGAGTTAAATGAAGCAGCATTAAGCGAAACACCAAATTCAACGAATGAAGATGTTGTACCCGAAATAGCAGGTCCTAGAATCACTGAAAGCAGTACAACAACAACCACACTGAATAATGATGATGAAAGCAGGGCCATAAGTGCAGAGCTACTGCGTACACCAACTAAAAATGATCATACTCCGCCAGCTACGCCCAAACGTAGACCAAGAGTGCCATACACAATCTCTGGCATGAAACGAATCGGCTCGACACCCACGTCGTCAACACAAAAACGCAATGCTGCTCGCACGCTCAGGCTATAGGGGAGTGGTGCGTATGCATTGCATATATCGCGAATTATCTTTATATTTAGTTCAAAAATTAGTCAAATTTTTTAAATTCTTTTGCTTTGCCTGAAATCGGGGTTCCATTTGACTCAATTATGTGTGGAGAGGTGCGGCATTTTACCTTTGATATTCTATAGCCACAGAAATCTAAACATTTTAATTATGAACTTAGTAGTAAACATGCAATGATAATTTCAATTAATTTTTTAAATTTTAAAATATTTTTTCATATATTCTTCATAGGTATTTGCGATTTTTAAAATAATATTTTTCAGGTCTGAGTGAATCGAAATCACGGCAACTCTCTAAGTCTGTAGCAGTTCCAAAACACTTTTTGACAACCTGTCAAAATAAGGTGCTAGCTATTAAGCGTGGGGCCGCCGTTATTTCGACTCCTAAGACGACGAAAAAATTTAGGCAAATTTGTTTATAATTGACTCATTTCGAATTCGTCTAAAAATTAAATTACATAAAAAAATATATATACTACTAACAAGAGTGGATTAAGACTATCAGAAATATATACTAAAATATAGAAAACGTTTAATATATTTATTTGATTGTATTTCTCTTACTTTATCATCATATCTTTGTTTAAAAAAATGTTTTCCTTTTAAGATTTATTTATTAAAATTTAAATTTAAATGCTAGAATTATTAGATTATATTAATTTTTTCAGTACTTAAAATGTAAAATTATCGTTTTCTATATTTTAATAGTTATTTTGTTGCGATTTCCACTCCTTATAGTACTATATATTTATTAAAAATGATTATCTATGTTTACAATGCGATAGTTGTTGTATTTTAAGAATTATTTAAGGCGCTCTTTTGTTGCCCCTCCCAACTATTCTATTATAAATATATGTATGTATATGCGGGATTGTTTCCTTAAAAGGCAATTAACTTGTTTTTCTACATCTTTTGTTGCCATTTGCGAACTTCATACATACATACATATATTGTGGTCTCATTTATTTGCTATTAATACATATTTAAATGCTACTTTATTTTACTAATTTAAATATAAATTTTACATTATAGCAATGTATTTCTTATGAGCATATTATGATTGTATATTAAAATAATAAAATAATAAATATGAGAGCGATGAAAAAATGTTCTCGAATTTTTAAAAATATTTGTAAAATTTCACTAATTCTTTTGTGGTTGTTGCTGTTGTTGTTATTGTTGTTGTTGTTGTTGTTGTTGTTGTTGTTGTTGTTGTTGTTGTTGTTGTTGTCGCGGGAACAATTGGATTTTTACGACAGGCATGCCTTACCGCGGGTAAATTCTTCAACCCCTAACCCGCTGCTGTTGTTGTTGTTGCTGTTACTGCTGCTGTTGTTGTTGTTGTTGTTGTTGTTGTTGTTGTTGTTGCTGTTACTGCTGCTGCTGCTGCTGCTGTTGTTGTTGTTGTTACTGTTGTTGTTGTTGTTGTTGTTGTTGTTGTTGTTGTTGTTGTTGTTGTTGTTGTTGTTGTTGTTGTTGTTGTTGTTGTTGTTGTAAGGTGGTCCCGCTACTAAAACCGGGAAACCAGCACAAGAGGGAGAGTCATATCGGCCGATATCTCTTCTCTCCCCAGTAGCGAAGACTCTTGAGGCCCAGATAGCCAATGGCCTCAACCAAAACCGGCTATGCGAACGAAATGTCCTGGTAGCACTGAATCTGGAAAACGCTTTTGCCAATGTTAATCATTCAGTGCCACTAACGAACGTAGAGGAATCTTCATTACCGTCGGGGTTGAAGAGGAGGACCATGGGCTACCTGAGTGGTCGACAATCATCGACTCATGGAAAGACCTGGAACCCAGGTGGGGTTTCGAAACTTTTTCCTCCATCGGATGGAGTTTCACTGATCTCAACTGCAGATAATTACTCGATATTGGCATCTGGCCATCAATATCCTGACTTCTGTTCAAAAGTAAACTGTTATATCGACAACCTTTACCACTTCTTCACTAAACGACAATTAATACTGCAACTAGCAAAATCCTCGGCTACCATCTTCACTAGCTGAACGAAGGAGTGCAGGTTCGAGCTCGATGTGAAAGTCGACTTAAAACAAACCGAAGTTATTGGGAATCACATTCCATATTGTAGTAGACTAAATTCTCTATTCAGAGAATTCGGTTTTATCCATACTTGTTCCTACCAATTCCTCATTTGAATGTGGTCTAAATTTCTACTAAATATGACTGACTGATCTGTAAAAATATCTGTCGAATATCTAATGCTCGGTTCCACCCGAACCTAGTCTTCATTACCTGTTCTGATTGAAGCTTTTTCTCACTCCGCTCTAATAGAGTGCTCCTCGGGCACCACTTATGACACGCTCCGGTTTCTGACAGAGGTTCGCTTACTAGAAGAGTAAATTCTACTCGCCACCTCTAGAAAAACGTGTGTATGTAAAGGAGAAGTACAGTATCTCACTATGCTCCTTGAAGGAAGATTTCTCATTTATTTGTTGATTTCGTCATTTATGAAGAAGAAGCATAATTTAAAATTCAAAAAGTACACTTTTTTAAATATTACTTATAGTGTTATTATTATTTATTAAATATAGTTTTTTAAGTTTGTCGCTGTAATTAATATATGTACATATGGTATGTATGTGTTTTAAAAGTACAAGCCGTTTGAGTAAATTTTTAATACATTTCTCTTTGTATTGTACATCTTAATTTTTATTGCATTATTTTTTATAAATTTTGTGATGCATTTTTTCCCCCCAAAGAGGAGAAGTAAATTACTTTTTGTGACGTTCAAAATAGGTAAATAAAAATACAAATATAATTTATGACTACACATCATAACAAATGTAAGTAGGTGGTACAAATATACATATAATACATACATATGTATAGCTATATATATGTATATATGCATAATTAAGTAAATATTAAAAATTTTCAATTAACAAATACTGAAGTTTATATTAAAATTATTTAATTTTCTACACTAAAACATGCATTAAATTCATTTAACTCCGGCGCTCTGCCATTGTGCTCTTTTTTATTTGCGCATTTTTGCCCCCGCTCAGAGAGAGTAACGTGTACTGTCATCCGGTTTCACCTCAACAGGTATGGCCTTGACTATGAAACGTCGACGATCGAGCAACGATGGTGAGGAGTTAGAATTTTTGGAACTTTTAGTGTTAGTGCTGCCATCGTCAGTGATCTAAAAGAGGGGTGGGATGAAATTGAAAATAAAATGGAATAAATGAAAAATTAATTATTATTAGAGTGCTTATAAAAAAAATAAATAAATAAATATTTAAAAATAAGCATAAAGCGTAATTTGGAAAATGGCGTGTTAGCGTAAATTCTAATGGTAATTACTAATTACCGTTATTAGCGTTATTAGTAAGCTGTTTGATTGCCAATTGCGTTGTGTGCGTTAGTATGTTTGTAAACAGATGTACAAACACATGCATGTACATATGTTTATTAGAAGAAATATAAATATACTATAAATTAACCAAAAAGAGGTTTTTCTAGGCAAGTAAGGTTAATGTGGCATTAAAGTTTTATTAAGGGTGAAAAGAAAAACAATTACAGGTATAGGTAGGAAGACAGAAGAAGCACAAAAACCATACAAAATTATACTCACTTAAGTTAGCGTATGTATAGGTATGTAAATGCTTTTGTTACACTAAAACAAAACTCATTTCGTAATGTCTTATTAAAAAGTAGTTAAATAAAATATCCATTTAGAATGTGAATCACAAGTGCTAATTAAGTCCATTTATATACATATGTATGTACATGTATTAAGTTTGTGTTTAAATGCATACACATTGAAACGTATATATGTATGTATATAAACATACATACAAATGCGTTAGTATGTATTTTTCTTTTTTGTTGTTTATATATACTTGCACTAACTGCATTGTAAACACATTTATGCATTTCCTTTAATTGATTTTTGTTTTTTACAACTGCAGTGCAATTCTATAGTTTTCTTTTTTTTAAATTAATTAAATTGTAATTATTTTGTATTTTTTTTTTTGGTTCGATTTGCTATTGCATAGAATTTACAGGACGTATTGAATCTGGTTTATCTAAAACGAAATTGAGAAAAAAAATAAACAAAAAGTAATAAAATAAAAATTTTTTAAATTTTATTAAAAATAAAAATATTAAAAATTTATTTAAAATAAAAATATGAAAAATTTATGATTTCAAAAATGTTATTTATATTAAAAAAATAATATAAAAAATAAAATAATATAAAAACTTATTCTTTTGTTAATTTTTAATTTTTTTAAGTTGGTAAAGCTTTGATCAAAATTTTTATGGAATGCAATGAAATTAATACTAATAAATATTAAATACATGTGTAACTGTGTGAAAAGCATGAATTAAAGACCAAAGCAAGAAATGTATGTATTTATATTCATATGAATTTTGTTGTGTTAAATATTTCCCTTAATTTTGAGGTTAAGTGCTTGCTTTTGTGATTGATAATTAAGCAAAATGTGTATTAAAAAATACATTATAACAATTAATTGCATTTCTAGTAATGAGACATATGTATGTGAATTGAAAAAAATATATACTCTACCCAGGTGATTTGGCAAAAAGGCTGAGCTGGATGTCGCAAATGTACCAGTAAGTTACTGCAGTTTAAAATAAATAATATATGTATGTATCTAAAGGGGTTTCGAATAAGAGGTGTTATTTTGAATAGCCTACAATTTCGGTAGATGTCACTGAAGACGTAATTTTTTGACATTTGACAAGCAAAAACTATGCCAGTAATAAAAGTGGATGCTGAAGCAATAGTATTTATTGTGCTATCGAGAGATTATTAATGATTACAAAGTTTACTTTCAACAAGTCGACTGGTATCAAAGAGCGCACCAGACAGATAGGAATGGCCTTTCTTCAATTATTTGATAGTTGAAGAAAATTTCGTTCGAAAAATCTCCGTCCACTGCTTGTTCAAGCTGGGCTTTATATGGATGTACGTGTAGGTGTAAGTCTAAGTGCATAATACGCTATAATGTACCGTAAAAATGTCCCTTCCCTCGAGAAATAGACACTTTCAGGTCATCAGCTACATAATTACTGACAGTAGCGGTATTTGGCTTAAGTTAACAGATGTCAAAATACAACCCTGTGCTTTAGAAACCGCGAAATGGATAAAACACTATATAACAAAAGAAATCATCTTCGAAAGGTATCACATCAACATAATTTTTTTTCCTTAACAAAAGTGGTTGGAGGCTTCACCACCACCTCCTATGGTCCTTAATTTTTGAAGCAAACAATAAAAATGTGAAGTAAAACTTTTAAAAATTATTTATTTATTTTTCTTCCTCTTAATTACGAAATGTAAAAGTTTTTACGTATTTTATTAGACGTAATATTTTATTATTTATTAAAAATATTGAATTAATTATTATTATTATACATTTTTTAACCAATTTCCATTATAAACATTAAAAAAGTTAAATATACCATCACCTTGACTATTGTTGTATTCAAACTTATGAAAACTTATTTACCTTCAAACCTTTGTTATTATGGCTACATATTTTTATCATAATTTGGAGAAAGAAACCAATATTGAAATGAAAACTGCAACCCATTTGATGATCACAAAAAAAAGAATAATATAAAAAAATGAAAATAAGCGCAAACTAGTATTGGACAAGCTTAGAAACCAGTTCCACGTTACAACGAATTCGGTTTCATTCCTGATCTAGATATAAGGGTACTTTAGAAAACCATTTTTGCGTGAAATTGCAGGCTTTATTTTTAACTTTTCATATCCAGCTTTATTTAAATGGTTCCAAACGGCTTTTTGTGCAGTCTTTGCCTCTTGGACAATCGAAACAGAGCCTACATGACGGTCGGACTCGACAATGTTCATGATTTTATCGACATTTTCGACAATTGGCCTTCCATTCTTTTACATCAAAACTACTACTACTCTGCGCTAGTGCCATATTTTGACGCACGCTCGAACAAAATTGAACCAACCAATCACAAAACTGTCAGAAAAGCTTTTTTTTAGTACGAAATGTCATCTTTATAACATCTAGCGCAACCTGATCGGATTTATACAACGCGAGATACAGCTAAATAACACCATCTTTTGGAGAAATGGATTTCTTTTTACTACACCTAATATATAGCATAAAACAAAAAAAGAACTGATGTCTATTTAGTCACCATTTAATTGCAAGCAATATAATATTTTTTCATTTAAAAAATTGTTTACATTTGAAATTACCAATAAAATAGGTATTTAAGCTGCCCATAAACCGTTTAATGATTATGATAACTTCAGTGTTTGTATAATTTTTAAGTAATGATAACAGTATCTTAAAGTTTAAACCCAATGTACCATTTATATTTAAATATATTATTATATAAATATATATTAGGTCTACTTTTTACTTGGTTTAGTACCTAAAACCAAAAGTTAAGGGAATTGTCTGTACAAATTTTGGCTGATCATAATTTAAGCTTTAGATTCATATAATTCATGGAATTTCTTTACGCAAATACATATGTAATTACAATTTTTTATTATGTTTACTCACATCGACACAAGCACATTGGCTCTCGTCAAATACTGTGCCTGTCGTACATGATTGGCTGTCGCGACAAACACAGCGGCACGCTGCTTCATCCCAATATTTGTGCTCTTGCTGCATTCAGAGTAAAAATTAAGGAAATTAAATGACAATTATAAAATAATAAAATATATAGATTATTATTATTTTATTATTTATTATTTTATCATTTCATTTTATCTTATTTTATCTATTTTTATTGATTTAGTTTTTAGTTCTCTTTTTACTTTATTTTATTTTATATTATTTAATATAAGTTAGTTTAATTATATCTAATGCTATTTATATTATCTTATTTTATTGTATTTTATTTTATTTTATTTTATTTTATTTAATTTAATTTAATTTAATTTAATTTAATTTAATTTAATTTAATTTAATTTAATTTAATTTAATTTTATTTTATTTTATTTTATTTTATTTTATTTTATTTTATTTAATTTAATTTTATTTTATTTTATTTATTTTATTTAATTTTATTTAATTTTATTTAATTTTATTTTATTTAATTTAATTTAATTTAATTTATTTTATTTTATTTTATTTTATTTTATTTTATTTTATTTTATTTTATTTTATTTTAATTATGTTATTTTATTTTATTTTATTTTAATTTTTCTTATTTTGTTTTATTTATTTTTATTAATTTTAATTTTATTTCTCTTTTTATTTTATTTTAATTTTTTGAAAATTTGAATTTAAAGTAATTTACTTTTATTTTGTATTGATTTTATTTATACTTTATTTAGCTTAATTTTTTTTGTTCTATTTTATTTAATATTATTTTGGTTTGATTTATTTTATATTAATTTATTTCATTCTATTTTACTCAATTATCTTATTTAATATTAATTTCATTTATTTTATTTAATTATATCTTATTTTTTTCTTTTCTTTTCTATATTTTATTTTAAATTACTTTTATTTTTTTATATTATTTTATTTAATTTTCTTCTAACTTTATTTTATTTTATTTTGCTTTATTCATTTTTATCTCATTTTATTTTGGTTTTTATTTTGTTTTATATTTTTTTATTTTATTGCATTTTGTTTCTTTTACTATATCTTAATTTTTATTTAGTTTTCTTTATATTATTCTATTTTATTGCATTTTATTTTTCTCCATTTTATTTTGTTTTAATGTATTTTATTTTGTTTTATTTAATTTAATTTAATATTTTTTTGATTGTATTTTTTTGTTTTATTTAATTTATGATATTTTATTTATTTATTTTATTTTATATTAAATTTTTTATTTTATTTTATAGAATTTAATTTTTTTCAATTTAATTAAGAAACATTAAATTAAATAAATTTATTTTGTTCAGAAATTCCTTCCTACATACCGATAAACATTTCTGCAACGCATCCTCGTTGGTGCACTCACAATTGCATTTCTCAGGACGATAGATTTGATAGGAATTGCAATCCTGAAAAAACAGTTTCAGTATATAAGTTGAGATTTCTTATTAGACAACGTAAACAACGAAGAGCGCATGCAAAGCATATTCGCACAACAACAAATCAACTACAAAAGCAAGCAGAATCGACAAAAAGCGACCTTACCCGTCTACCTACCTTCGCCTTAATGCGACAGTCACATTTGCATTTTGTGTGTTGTTCCACCACGACGATCTCCCTGCCGCCGAATGCTCTCTCACCCAATTTGTATTTGGTGACCTGAAATTCAATAAAACTGCGTAGGTTTTCAAAGCATTTTTTTTTAACCCGAAATCACTTCAAAAGGAACACACACCTCAAAGTTTATTGTCTCCGTCTCAGTGGGTTGACACGACATCAATTGTGAGCCGCAACAGCCGCCACAGCGTTTCACACGCGTACATTTCGGAAAGTAGACAACATTGGGATCAAGTGAGGGATTGAGTGGTGTTAGAGGCACCACGGTGTTCTCTGGCATGCACGCGGCTGACACAGCTCTTTGCACATTGGCTGGTTGGTGGAAAAAAAATATTGCATAGAATTTGATAATTGACATAAAACAGAAATTAATGGCTTACCACGCTCAACACTGCGTCTGAAGGTGTCTGAAAGGGAGCAGACAAAAAAGCGAAAATTATTGTTATGTGTTATTAAGTGAAAAAAGTAAAAAAAAAATTATGGGGTGTCACAATCTTGGTACGAAAGCTTAAAAATAGACTCTTGATTTCATTATCTATTGCACATATTTTACGCTTGTCTGAATGATAACATTGTCATTGCCAACGTGCTTTGATTGCTAAATTAATTAGTGCTCTTGGGCGCGTCACCCACATTTCTGTTGTGGTTTGCAATTTGTAATTCTCACTGAATGTTGGGAATTTACGTTGAGTAGCGCAAAATTAATTCAGTGATTTCGTCATGGATTTCATTGCTGGGTAATTTTTTGTTTATTCTCACCTTGTAAGCCGAGCTTGGGGTCTATTGTATCCTTGTCCACGAAGCGTTCTATGAATTCTGATACATCTGTTACATTGTCCATCTCTTTGTAGAAGTTAATAAGATTCTGAAAGGAAAAAATTATATTTTCTTTATTTAGATGAAGAATTAAATTTAGTTTAT
The DNA here is from genome assembly GCA_037013455.1 of Ceratitis rosa. Lineage (NCBI taxonomy): Eukaryota > Metazoa > Arthropoda > Insecta > Diptera > Tephritidae > Ceratitis > Ceratitis rosa. The sequence continues at coordinate 15,505,095 of JAWMAG010000008.1, read as the reverse complement.
AATAAAGAAAATACTTAAGTATACATTTATAAACATAGTATAAGTATATGAAAAAATCTGAAATATGATAAACACTCCCAATAAAACACCATATCTGATGGGATGACGAGCAAAAGCGTTTATAAGTCGTAAATAAGTTTTCGGTTTAATACTTATTTTAATAATCTCATCAGGTAATATTCTTAGAAGCAGGGAGACAGCGGATAAGGTGGCTGTAGGGAAGTAACTGCCTGTCTACTACACGGAGATTACAGGGAACGTAATAATTAATGAGATTGCGAAAGTCGCTAATGTAACGAAATTTCAAAGAAGCTGACTGTTCTTACACACGAGCAAAATTGGCGTAATGTTTCTTCAGTCCCAGATCGTAGGCTAGGTCGGCGGAGTTAACCGAGATCGTAACATATGTGCCTATTGGGCCCATTGTAACACACAATTGGACTTAATCGGTTGATTGAAATCGCTATCCATTAGAAATTATATTCCCATTTTCACTGAAATTAAGAGAAGTCAAAATGCGCAGAACTTCATTTACCAAATCTCATTCTTGGTTACTACAAGTGAAGAAGCTTCCAACTTGACTTCTGTAAGTCCCAGAATTTCTCGAAGAATTTTTGGGCATTTTCCTTCATCTTAAGCTCTTTGTGCTCACCCATTTCAGGTTCACTCTTTATTCCCTGTACTTATCTAACGTCTAATATACCTCAGTTCATGTCTAAGTTACAGTTATAGTTAGTGTGAACACACTTCTTAATACAACATATAGGGTTATCCATTTCGTGGTTTCAAAAGTACAGGGCTGTATTTTGATATCTGTTAAACTTAACTGTTAAACAAAATATGTTTTGAATTAGTTAAAAGTTAGGCATTCATGGAAATGGATTACTTAACAAACGTGGAGACGTTTCGTGCTTTCTGAGGAGATTATGGTGCAAATGATCGTCCAAGTAATTAAGCGATTGCTAAAATTTCAAAGAAATTTGAAGAGGCTATAGATATTGTAAGGTCTGTGCAGTTTGGTTCTGGTCGTTTTATCTCAAATTTCGCTACTGTAAGTGAAAGTGTAGCCGGAGATAAGAATGTTCTCCGTTTTCAAGAGCTGGGGCTTTCACCTATGTCCGTAAAAAGTTCAGATCACACGAAAACTGAAATTGAGGCTCCGCGAACCCTAGAATAAACATACTGTCTGGTGCGCTCTTTGGTGTGGATGTGTGATTTTACCTTAGTAAAACAATAATCAATAATTGCGAGCCAGCAGCTGTCAATTCGGAGCATTATGGTCTTATGATAATCGCCTTTGTTTGGTCTAAACTTGATGAATACGTCTTGCACGATATGTAGTTTGAACAAAATGCCATACAACACTAGCGAATGGATCTATTGCGGGAGAAATTTTCCGGCGGCGTAATGTTTCCTTTTTGAGATGTCATGTGAATACCGAGGTTACTAGATTTGACTTGGCGTTGGAGTTTTTATTGGGGCTACGCAAATCCCGCATTTAAGCGGATAAACTTTGCTTTATTGAGCACTTGACAACATAATGTGTCTAGTTATGGCTGAGATTCGCTCCGAAATATGTCAACAATTGGTCGAAAATTATCTCGAAGCGGATCGAAGTTTACGAAAATTTCCGAGGCGATCATATGAATGATGTAATGTTTCACTTATAATGCCAAGGCTTAAACTTCATCGTCAAAAAGGAATTTCATGAAATTTATTGGGACCTACAATTTATTCTAAGCGGCCACCGAATGGTCGATGGATTTTTATGGGGAGCTTTTTTTTCATGTCCCACATACACTCGAAAGGCCCGACCGCAATTAGACAAATTATTTTTCTATAATTCTTGATGTTGGTCGAAGACTCAATACTCGAACCCTGGCCCATCCAATGTCACAACCCACTTTTAACCAATCGGCTACTGCGGCCGCTTAATACAATAGTAAGTCTTAAAATCCGATATAAGATTGATTTAACTGACTTATTAATTATTTTCTACTTAAATTAGTTATTCATAAACAACTTTAAATTAAATTACGAACAGAGCAATTAATTCTATATGTACATACGGATATAGTTATGTATGTAAGTATGTAAGTCTACATACACACGTGATGATTGTGAGTGTTTAAGTATAATATAGAATTAAATCCTCGCTAACTTATGCCAATTAATTATGCATATTTTATAGAAATTAAATTTAATTGTAGTTATTTCAGAATGTGCATATTCATACATAGCTACCTATACAGCTATGGCCACATCAATGGTATGTACCTACATTTAATATCAATGCGTACATTGGCATCTGACAATTTATAAATTTATTTTAATGCTTTTTTTATGACGCTAAGCCTTTAAGGTGATATGCATATTTATGGCATATTTCTTAAAGTATGTAGTTGTTGTTGTTGTAATGATACACCCGACGGCAGCGATTGTTGATTTTGACGCATTTCTCTCTCAAATCAAATTTGTTACCGGGCAAATTAATAAACTCCGCGACGCATTCAAGTATTTATTAACATTTGCACGTGAGTCATCACGACATTCTTTAGAAAACATTTAAATAAACAAAAGCATTGCTCGCTCAACCCGGTACACAGTTAGTTAATCAGTTAGCGATTTGATGATTGGCTAAGAAGAAAAAAAAAAAACAAAAAAAGTAGCGGGCGCCATTAACTGTTGGCCGATTTCGCACGCGCCACTTGACGGCTGTATGTACGTGTATGTACGAGTATGTATGCCGCGTGAACTTGGAAGTTATTTAGTGCAACAGGTGTTTATTTGACTACCTTTATATACCTATGTATATGTAAATAGTTCTGTGAATATTTTTTTTAGTTAACTAAAAAACTTGTTTTTAATATTTTTTCTTTCTTTTTTCCTCAAAGTGGAATTCGATGTTGCGGCGGTTTTTATATTAAGTAAAAATTGACGGTAATCAACCATGACGCGCTCATTGGCGAGTCAGCGCAATGTCGTGTAAGTGACAAAAAAAAAAAGAAAAAAAAAAATACAGAGCGGATGCCAACTTGTAATTTTGTGTGAAAAGCCGATAAGTGATTGCACATGTTAACACTAATTTTTACAAAGAAATATTTTCCCCCCTACCCTTGCCATCTCTAGAGTCTCATAATTACTTATTTGTAATTTACAAAATATTAACACCTTTATTTGTGGTTGATAAGCAACATAAAGGGTGCTACAATTTTATTTTTAGAAACATAAATGGAATTCATTATGAACAACACCTCAGTAATCGAATCACCGCAGAAAATGTGCACAGATAATAGTATTCATTACAGCAAATACTTCATTTAGGAGATGGTCTAAATTCTGGACCTTTGTGTGCCAGTTTTGGGTGCTTTATTGAAATAAAAATAATTTTTCAGGTTTTTCAAGATCTTGTATTTATTTTTCTGTATCTCATTTAGCACCTAATATTTTTGTTGTTGTTGTACTGGTTCTTCAACGTCGCATTGAAGTAGGCGAGACTAGTCTAAGCTATCCAGGTAATCCAACGAGTTTGTGAACTCCATTCACTGGAAGAGAGAGTTCATGAAAGTGTTGTCGGACACTTCGTAAGTGGCGTTTAAAGTCTGTCGGTACGCCTTTATGTCCAGTGATTCTTATCTATGTTGCTGAATGGTGTTTTTGTACTCTGGTACTCCCTTTCTGATGGTAGCATCTCAATAGATATTTTGCTTGTACAGTATAACATTACGCTCTCTAACTCGTACCATAGATGTTTCATTGAGCAAGTGATGCTCCGGTGTCATCAGAAGGTTTATCTGAGATCCTAAACGGGGTCAAGTTGGCGCAAGGGTGACCGCCCTTGGCCGAATAAAATCCGGATTAACTTCGGTGCGTAGAATCGGTTGTCGTGAGAGTTGACACCCCAACAAACTCTTCCGACTTTGTGTAAATGGGAGGACTCATTCCAGACAGTGTTGCTTACAACTAGTATCTTTGTCAGAAATCACGTTCACAAAATTTTTTGGCGTGAAAATCAATTCTTCAAGTGTATATACATATAATCACTACGGTAAACCTTACTGAGCCGGTTAGTAACTTGAAATACGATATTGAAGCAGTCAATGCTATCAAAGATGATATTCCAGGATATTTAACACGACATATTAAGGCTGTACCTTAGGCGAAAGTAGATGTTTGTTCTTTTCGGTTTACTGGCATGTCTATAATATATGGTAGACCCAAGAGCGCTATCTTGGGGAATACCAGCTTTATCTGGAATATCCGCAGTTGTTTTACGGTAAGCCGCCTGTTGGACAGATATGAATCATATATATATTTATATATAATATATTGTGGAATTATAATTGGCCTTTTGATCCAAACATTGTCGAACGCTCGTGCTATTTCAAGAAATAAGGCATCACAATACTCCTGGAGCTCGAATGTCTCCCTAATCTCATTAGTAAGTGGGTGATTTATTCTAGAGTACCAGTTCGGAATTGGTGTTCTAGTATTACTTTGTTACAATGAAGAAAATGAGATACGCGGTGTGTCCCAATAATAACCGAACTTTAAATTTTAATCATACAACATATAGCGCCATCTATTGAAAATTTGCAACATTAAAAAGATACATTCATCCTCTTTCAAACGCACCTAACTTCATGTAAATCGGATGACAGATGTAAAAGTGACAGCCATTTCAATAAAACCAAAAGTGTGCTAATGGTTCCAAAAAAAAATGGAACAAAGAGCAAATATAAAATTTTGTGTCAAACTTGAAAAAAAAATGAAATTGAAGTTTAAAAAATTAAAAAAAAAAATTGAAAAAAATGAAGCAGCCGTAACCGAGGTACTGAAGAACATTTCTATAAATGACATAAAAAAATTTATGCATGCGCTGGTTGATCGTTCCAAACATTGTGTTGAGTCAAATGGAGCCTATTTTGAATAAATAATAACTTTCAAAGATAATATAATGTGTGTTTTACTATTTTATATCCAAAAATTCGGTTATTTTTGGGACACACCGTGTATGTATTAGGTGTAGTAAAAAGAAATTCATTATTTTTGCACAAAATTGAAAAGTTGAATTGTATCTTTTCAGCTTTATTCAAAGGAGTCCAAACGGATTTTTTTGCAATCTTTAGCTCGAAACAGTGCTTACATGACGGTCGAACTCAACAATGTCCATGATTTTATCCACAATTTCGACAATTGGCCTTCCACTCCGTGAAGCATCTTTTACATCAAAATTGCCGGAATGAAACCCAAATTGTGCATTATTGACTGTAACATTTATTGGAAAAATAATGGATTTATCGTTTTGAGAATTTTAAATTCTCTATATTCAAAACTTCAGATCCAGTTGTTTTCACAGTAACAAGAGTTGAGGCTTATAATATTATATTGTACTTTAATCACCTGCAATTTCTATTTGTTCAACTTTTTCAATTTGCGCATATTCTTTTCACCTTCCCAAACACAGGTCGTATTTGCTTTTCAGACGAGTTCGTATCTTTTTATATTCTTTAGCTAACAATGAATCATGAACGGAAGTTAGTTACTGCTTTCCTAAAGTCGATCGAGCAACGTGCTGAAACTTCAAAGCGCCAATTAATATTTATTTCTACCTTTTACAGTTTTTACGTACTCGAATAGTAGATTTTACTGTTTATTCTAGCAGTGAATTTGTGTGGTTTGTTTAGCTTACTTTTTATTTACATTTCGCTTTTCAATTGACGTAAGAAATTGCAAATTACGTATTTTTATTGGTTAATTAAAAATTTGTTTCAGCGCATTTGTGGAAATATCAAAAAAACATATGGTATATGTACATACAGATATTGCTAATTAATTATAGAAAAATAAACACACTGTTAATTTAATAATCTAATATAATATCTCCGAATGTGTGCAAATATAAATAAGGAATTTAATTAGTCACATTGATCGTATCGCCAATTAAAGTAATCTCTTTGAGAATTGCGTAAATATGTATGTATGTATGCACAGAGTGAAATTTTGATAAGAAAGTAGAAAATTTTATTTGCTTGCGGATAAAATTGGCTAATTAAAAGAGATTTTTAAGTCGCTGTTAATTAGGTGGGTATGTGAAATATACAATAAATTTATTTATAAATAGAGTCTACTCGAGATTTCATCGGTACGGAATTATAAGATTGGGTCCAATAAGAATTATGTTATTTATTATATTATAAGTTTTAAATTATTATGTTAAAATATTGGAATACAAATACAGGGTTATACAATTCGGGTTTCGAAAATAAACGTAAATAAAATGCTTTTAAAATATTTTTTTTTCTCAGGAAACTTTTTTTTATTATGAAGTTTGAGCCTTGGTGTTATACGAGCATGTGAAACACTACACCATTCAAATGATCGTCTCGCGAATTTTTGCTTCGAACCGTTTGAGGTAAGTTTCGACCACGTTTTGTAACCAAACGTGACGAATGTTGGTTTACAAGTGTTCAAGAGCTAAGTGCTAAGACATAAACACGGTCTTTCACGTAGGATCACAAAATAAAAGCCCAAAGGTGTCAAATCCCACGATCTCGGTGGGCAATTGACATCATCAAAACGAGGGATTGGTATGTGACACCATCTTGTTGAAATATTGTTTTACAGTTTTCATACGAACATAATGCTTGGAAATGACAGCGATGGTATTGCCGTTGTCGTTTTCAAAGAAGTTAGGTCCCCTTCGAGCCATTTGATACCAAGCGAGGCTTCCGAAAAGTTGACTTCTTGCTGCAGAGCAGGTATAATCTTCTATGAGGGTGTATAACTGCTAGCATATACCGAGGATAATGATATCTTTGCCGTCAACAACTAGATAAGAATGCCATGCGCATGGACCATAAGAATACTCCAGCTTTGAAAGTTTTCGATTTTTATTTTTCTACTGCGTCAGAAAGATCTGGCGAGGAAGGACCTGATAGCGTTTGGTATAAGGTTTCCCAATAAGAGGTGTTTTTTTGATATTAAAAAAAAGCATTTTCTGAGATAAATTGTCGCATATTTATTTTAATGTAAAGGAGACGATTTGCCATTAACGGCTACGCTTACAGGAAATTTTCCATTACAAAATGGCAAAGTGGCTGCTATATGCCCTCAATAGCTTCAGGAATTCCATCTTTGAGGTCTTGAAATGACGTTAGTCAGTTAGCATAGACCTTATCTTTCACGTGGCCCGCAAGGGAAAAAGTCGAGAGGCATTAAATCACAAGATCTCGGTGGCCAATTGCGATCACCTCTACGAGAAACTTTTCCCGTAAAAGATCGATGGGAAGCAACGAGTCGTAGCGCCGTCTTGTTGACGCTAAACATTGTCCAGATCAATACCACTCAATTCCAGCTATAAAAAAAACCATTAATCATCTCTTGACAGCGCAATCCATTCACGTAGATGTTGCTTCAGTCTCATTTTTGAGAAAGTAATCCCATTTGTTGGAAAAACATCAAGACGCAAAACCACAAATTGGAGGAGGAGCTCGGCCGAAAATCGCTTCAGCGGTTACAAAGTGCCAATTATATAAGGCCAAGGCACCAAACAGTTGAGGATGGAAAGGCTTTTCAATAATAATTCTTGGGTTTTCCTAGCCCCAGATGGAACATTTTTACTTATTGACGTAGCCATCGCTGTGAAAATGGGCCTCAAGATGATTTTTCGATGAAATACCGGATCATTTTCAGCAAAGACACGATATTGTTGATGATCGACCGCCTTTAATAATTTCAATGCGTTGCTGAAGCGTGTATCATTCCATTTTTATTACTGGCGTCCTTTCTCCTTGTCAAATGTCTAAAAATTACAGCTTCAAAAGCGACATCTACCGGAATAGCAGGCTATTCAAAATAGCACCTCCTTTTGGAAAATCCTTTATTTCCAATTGGTGTCAAAAAGCAAAAGGAAGGAAGCAATACCGCGATGTTTTTAGCTTGGCAATACGTCAGTAATGAAGAAGAAGTAGCGAAGAAACCTAAATTAGAATTGTTAACTAAAATCTAACCTTTTCATTGACGTTAAAAATTCAATACAATCGCAGAGAGCGCCTTAACTCTCATTTTTCCTCCGCATACAATTTTTAAATTACAATAAATAATCAATCTAATCAAACTGTCATACATCTATATACTATGTATGTATGCATATAAAAGTATTATTTCTATGGTACAATTCACTTACCACATCATTTACACTTCCGCCATCTCCCCGCGCCTCTTCACTCGTTTCATTTGCATTCTCCGCCGAGTTATCCCCATCAACGTTGCGTTTGTGTAGAAAACGTGTTGGAATCTCAATGCACGCAATGTTGTTGTAGAGTGTGGAAAAGGTGACTACGGTCAACAGCAGCATTAGAGGTGATGACGATGTGCACATTAAGCGTTTTATATGCATTTTTGTATGTTTTTCTTGTCTTTCCAGTGTTTCTGAGGTTTTTTTTGTTTTTTGTTTTCTTTTTTTTTATTTTTTAATCAGTTATTCTTAAGTGTTAATTTATTTAACTGTTTATTGCTTTCGTTTTTACTTTCTAACAAATTTGTTTTCAGTTTTTATTTATTTATTTACTTTAGTTTTTGTTTTTGTTTTTGCTTTGCATATATATCACAGATATGCACTTAAGTGTTGTGATAATTATTTTGAGACCAACAGCAGGCAGGTAAATATATGTATGCATAGGTACTTTAGCAATTTACATTTACATATGTACGTATGTTTGTTTGTATATATGTAAATAAATATTTTTGTTTGTCGTTTGGTTGTTAATGTTGCCCAGCAAGGGTTGTTTTAACTAATGAACCTGTTCGATAACGTAAATGGGATTGAGAAAAGGTGAGAAGAAATAAAATTGGAAATTTAGTAAAAAAAAGTTTATTTTTGTTATTTAGGTTAAATAAATTAAATCGATGAATTTTTTTCTTTTTACTTTCAGTTTTCGTTTAATTTAGATTTTTAAGTTTTTTTTAAATTATTTTTTTAGAGTACTAAACTCTACATTATCATCGCTTTTGTTTTTCAAATCTATATTGTTTTTTAGTTTCTTTTTTTTTCTAAAAATTTCTAGCATATTTATTTGTTTTTGTTTTTTATTTTTTTTTACTGTTTGTATGCACACTTGTTATGTTGAAACGCATGCGCACAGGTGTTTGGTTTGTTTGTATGTATATAGCCGGTTTATTTACTTGTCTACAGTTGGAATACACAATACATAGCCATTGTTTGAAAATTCTTACATATACATATGTATGAGTTGTCATAATGTTCAGTTATTATTCAGCACTCGTTTATTATTGTTTTTATTTGTTTCAACTCAAATACGTATTCCACGGTAGTTGCCACCATTTGTCGTCTGTCTTTAGCAAATATTAAAAAAAAAATGTAAATAATTTATATAACTATGTAAATACGTACAATACATACGTGTACATATGTATGAATGTGTAATTTTTAATCGCTGCTAGTTGCATCTTGGCCGCGAATAACCTTTAGAACACCGAGTGTTAGAATCAACGGCTTACCACTGTATTTTGGAGAGCTCAGAGCAGCTTTGATTTCAGAACATGTGTACTCAGTACATGCACATAAGAAAATACAATTCTAAGTTAAATAATATTTTTTTTCTAGCGCAAGAGGTATAAATAGGTAAATATTATATAATGACAACACTCAAAACAAAACTTTTGCTTTACAAATATTTTAATTGGATTAAAATGGCGCCAAAGGTCAGATTTGATAAGGGTGATGGTATTGTATTAAGATAATTCAAGATTATAACGCGTACTCTTAACGAGCAGCATCAACCAGTAACAATCTATTGGTCTTAAACAAGCCCGAATACAGCTGGATATCTCTCTTCAAAGAGATCTACCTTTTCATATCTCAAAAATATTAGTATTTAAGTCAAAGAGAACATGATTATGTAATGGTAAATTAACTTTGGTCCAAGTTATGTACATAACTGTCAGAAAGAGAAGACAGAGACTCACCAAAATATATACAGATCGGATCCAAACAAAAAAGGTGAGTTGATCTAGTCTCTGTATGTCCGTCTGACAATCCGTATTTGTACAAAAACTTCTCCCTCAGTTTTTAAGATATTTCAACCAAATAGACTAGTAATTATCATTAGTCGGAATCGATCATATTGAGCCCACTCTACAACTGATTTGTTCAAATATATGATTTTGGGTGAAAAATCCGTAAAAAAGCTACAAAGAGTGTGAAACCATACAACCGGTTGTTCAGAGTTAAAAATTTGGTATTCTACACACTTACGTGCAATTAAATATTGGAACCGATATACATCGAAATCGGAAGAATATACCATAAAGTCCCCTTCAACTGATTTTTCCCATATGAGAATTAGTTTTTATACCTAAATTTGATACATTCATGCTAGTATAAATACTATGACCCGACCGAAGACAGCTATTCTTTCATGATTTTCCTAAAATAGTTTAATTTTGATAAATCGTTCGATGCGAGCAAAAATTATGGAAGGCCCTACGCTATTCTCTACTACCTTAGGAAAAGTATTTCAGCACAGATTAAAATATTATATATATATAACTTGTGCTTTTTAGAAGCTGAAGCAATTTTGAAACATTTGAACAGTTCCCTCTTCCTATTTGAAGTTTCGCGCCTTGATGTTTTTTTGTTTTTGCTGATGATTTTTATGAGGAGCTTTGATTTTCATGTCAGAAGCATACTCGGAGGGTTTGACATACACTGGCGAGGGGCGATCGCAATTAAAAAAAATCAGTTTTTATAGCTTTGGTTGTTGGTTGGATCAGGACTCAAACCGTGGCTACCCGAATACTAGTACAGATTGACAAACTTGTACGTGTCGTACGGGAAGGGGATTTTCGAGATTTCGTTTTTGTGGGAAGATAAAGGAATAACTCGCTCTTTCTACACCAAATCGATGCATGCAAAGAGTACTACAATTTACAGGAAAGATTGGACGAAATACGGGCCCATCGGAAACTGTCAAGATATCCATATCTATACTGATGGGTATAAATCTGAGGCAGGAGCAGGGCCCTTCTGTGACCAAAGTAGCTTCAAACACAATGAAAACAACTCTGTGCGCTTTAGCAGGAAGATCTATCTATTTTTTGGTAGACAGTCAAACAGCAATTAGAGCAATTAGATGTGTCAACACAAAATCCAAATGCTTAAGAACATGCAAAGAGGCAATCAACATACTATCGCGGAAAAATACAGTTGGTGTATGGACGGCGTATTTACCCCTGAGATATAATTTCCACAACCTAGGTGAAGTGGCATTAGCTGAGTGCAGAGCATGTACAGAAGATGACAAAACGTTGGAGAATTACCCTAGGGAGTTTCCGGCCTTCAGCCGATTGAGCCATCACATCATTCTCGACGGTGCCTCCAGATCTATCCTTAAGGAGGTGGGCACACATGGTTGAATGAAATTAAACCAATTTATTAAAACCGCAGCCACAATAGCCGAATGGTTGCCATTCTGCAGACTAGGGTTCGAGTCCTGGTTCTATCAACATCCAAAATTATGGAAAATTCTTATTGCAGGGAATGTCAAGCTGACATGACATGGAAGATCCTCATAAAAAATCATCGACCGTTCAGTGCCGGCTTGGAATAAACTGTAGGTCCTTCCATTTGTTGGAAAAACATCAAGACTCATACCACAAATTGGAGGAGGAGCTTTGGAAAAATATAGTTAGGTTATGCAGGGGAGCACAATGAGCCTACTTTATTGGTTTCTGATTATCGAGGTCAAGTGCTTAAGAAAATATACAGAGACTGATTTTATCCTGAATTAAAAATAAATACAAGAAATATGTTCGATATTGAATAAAAAAAATATTTCATGCCTCATTTACAACTTTTTATTGTAATAGTTTTATAATATATTTCCCTTTAATGTTGCTTATTACTATAAGCCATAAATATTTTTATAATATGATAAGAAATCTAAAAAATCTTTTTCGCTGAATTTTATTAACAATCACTATAGTACCTCTTAGCCCAGTTAGTGCCACACAATAACTTTCATTCATATTTTTTATAAAATTAAATATTTAATGCTGATAACAAATAACTGATAAAAAATGATGTCATGCCTAATTATATAAATATGTAGTGGTAATCTTAAAGCAACAATAAAAAACATGTTCAATGCTAAATGTTCCCAACTTGACATTGATACTAGTTCTCCAAATTCTTATCTAGCGGCCATTGATTACTTGAGGGAAGAGGTGTCAGTAATACTGAAGAAATTACATTAAAAGTGCTGCATATGAATTAAAGACCTCTGCCTAAATGTTAATGGCCATATAAAATTAATTACTTTAAAACTAACTTATTTAACACCGAAGTAAAGAGTGGTTGGGGACTACTTCGAAAAATATTAGATCTGTACATAAGTTTAACGGTTTTGCTGATTTTAAATAATTTATTTAAATTAAAAACATTGATTAAAGTCAAATATTTCATTAAAAAATAGGAAATTTAAATAAATTGCACCTTGCAATGAATGCAATGAGGAATGCAAGCAGCCCGATATTCGTTCGTTACCCAACTGCTCAAATCTTTGTTTGAAATGTTTCAATTTTTAATTTTGTTTGTCAAAATTTCTTAAGTATTTCAGGCTGTTTTGCCTAAATAAATTTAAAATTATAATTACTATTCAAAATGCTCGAAAAGGCTCATGCCTGAAAAAATCATTGAGGCGTTTCGAAAATTTTCGAGCTGCTTAAAAATGCTCGAATCGAACATAATCTTGAGCAGACGATGACAAGGGAGGAAGTATGAAATATACGATGACATGAATTTAACTCACGGGAAACGTGATTCGTTCAGTCGTTGCTCTTAGTTTCGCTTGGACAACAGAGGAGCCTGTTCTTTCCTCGCGGCTGACGGGTGGCAGTGGTTGTGTTCCAGATAGCTTATTGAACACGAGTAGTTAAATATACAACTGCTTCTTTGATCTCTTCATCGGAAAGAAAAAAGGTAATTTTTTTTTCAATTTGGACAATCCTTTTCCGGCAGAAATATATCGAAAACTCCATGCGAGTTGCCATGCGATAAGACTAAATGAAACTCATACATGGAGGAACGCCATATGATGCACCCAAATACTAAACTCTATATCACTCCCAGAAGAGGTTTACTACACTCCTTCTGCCTTTGGTTTCGACAATACTTTCTCAACGAAAATGCCAGAAGAACGAATGGGAAAATGCAGCAGTTTTGAATCATAAATCCCTAGCTATTTTCACTGAAGGCTCTAAACTAGTTGACATTCCTAGCGAAATTAACCGTTATAACGAAAGCCGTTACATGGTTGTTCGTTTCTAATACGTTAACCCAATCTATTAGAATATATTTTGATAGCCATGCTACCATTCTGTCTCTCCAATGCAATCATATCACCTCTCAGGTGGCAATAAAATGCGGAGCTGTAAGCGAAACGTTCGCGGCTTGGGTACCTGGTAGCCGAAGAACTATATAGAAAGCGAATAGTCTTAACCATGTAAACTCTGCATATGTCGTGGGGCATACCGTTCTCCTCAGCAAAGTATTGTATCTGCTAAGACTAGCCTTCCTCAGAAGAGCCAACAGCAGATGGCGGAGTGAAATCATGTGCAATTTGACAAGACAAATTTGGCAATTAATTGAGGTGTACAGAACTAAGTCTATACTGCTTCTGAGCCGGACTTCCATAAGCATAGCAACTGGTGTAATAACCGGACATTGTCTTATGAAGACTTATGGTAGAAGGATGGGCTGTTTATCAAACAACTTCTACAGCAGCTGCAGGGACATAGATGAGGACGAATCAGTTTAACTTCTGCCACTGCCAAGCCTACCGTGCAACCCGTTATGGGCTTTTCGGATATTTTTTCTTCGATTGCCTTACAGAGCTTGCATCGGTAGGCGTCATTAATCTCTTGAATTTAAAAAAAAAAACATAACAAGTGGTTTGAACATTTGGAAGGGTGAAAGGAATCTCCTTAGCAGGACCAACGTAGGTATCACAACGGGCCAACAGGCCTAAGTGCGCTTGATCAGGGTTCCGTGATGAAGCAATCTGTTAAATTAACTAACTAAGTATCTAATGAATCCAATCAATCAAATACATATATTATTATATTTTATGTACAATAAAAGGAAAAAATATCATAAATACAAAAATATTTAAACATATACCATATGTACACACATATGTTTATTGCTTTTTGTACTAATTCTAGTTGTGTATAAAAGGAGTGTAATTTTATATTATTGATTTAGGAAATTTTTTTACATTTTTTTTTTAAATGCAGCTGCTAAGTTAAATCGTAATCAGCAGCAGAAAAATGCAACGTAGATTCAATTTGCATAATTGACATACGCGTACATTAATGTACATATAAACAATTATAGTATATGTAAAATAACCAGTTTTTGCGCACAATTTCAAGTTTGTCTGTTATTTTGCCCACAACTTACATACATACATACATCTGATATTCATCCAAATGTCAATAAAACGCTCCAAAAGCGCATTTTTATTATTCCCCTTTTTTATTTTTTCCTTTATTTATTCATTCATTTATCCGCATTAACGCCTAAAGTGCTTGCAAAGATTTTAATCTGTAGAAATCCTAAGGATCGTCACTGATTTTGTTGTACATTGTTTTCCACCTTCTTTTTTTCGAGTTTCGCCCATTCCGGCGAACGCAGCTGATTGCGGCAAAGGCTTGTCAAATTTTTAATTTGTTTTACGCTTTTAAATTCAATTTATGCAATCCACTTTGTCTCGCATTCTGTGCGAAATTCTTTATTTTTTCATTTTAATTTTGCACTTTGCGTGTTTTGCTTATTTTCGTGGAATTTGAAGCAGCATCCCAGCCGGCATACCTACAAACTTGTTTTATTGTCATTTTTGTAAAGGCAAAAATTAAAAGAATAATATGAAAAATCCCCCGTTTAATTTTATTTTTTTTAGTTATTTTTATCATTTTCGCTTACAATAATATTTCTCCCTTCGATACACGTGTGCGGTCTGATGTAGATAATTAATACCGGCTGTCAGTTCATTACACTATATAATTGTAGAATATTACACTGACAGATAAATGCGTTGCATCTGTTGACTTTTATACGTACACACATACCTATATAGATATACATATATTATAAAGTAAAATTATCAGTTGCAACTTCAAGTTCAATATTATTTATAAATATGTACATGAAGTGCAAATTTAAATGTAAAAATAAATGCAGGAATTCGACGTGAATAGTTTAAGTATAGCAAGGAGAAAATTATGGTATACAATTTAATTAACCCTTACACAGAATATTAGTGGTTTTCAGATGAAAACTAATTAATTTACCTTTAGAAATGGAAATGTGTATTGTACAGGGTTATACATTTTGCGGTTTCAAAATTAAACATAAATAAAATGCACTTAAACTATATTTTTTTATGAAATTCCAATTTTATTCTAAAGTTTGAAGCTTATTATTATTGAATTTCTAGTTGGAATTATTCTGAAAAAATCAACTAGAGAAGACTAACTTCATGGCTGATATTTGTATGAAACCCGAAGATTAACTCTTTTTCACAGAAGAACTAAACACCAATCATATGGAAGGTAAGCTTGCTTGTGGAAGATAAATGTGCTGTAATTATCATATTTATTAATATAAAGTTTGCTCTATGAAATCCTTAAATATTTAATCTTAAATCCACAGATCGGATAAAATTGGAAGATCTGACATGGGAGATTGATCTGGAACTTTGTCAGTCATTTTTGGTGACACTTCATTTCCATTAAAAGTAGAACACAAAGTTTGTTTGAGTTCTGTCGAAAAAAAGTTTTAAATATTATATTCCTTTTGTTAAACTAGAGTCGAAAGTGTGCATACTACTGTGTACAAAATATTCCGTGAAAGTTAAATCCGGATTTTTTTTTTGGAATTTCAATAGGTCAAAATGTTTATACTATTAAGTTGGCAGCGCTGACACTAACAGCTGTATCAAATTCCTAGAATTGAAGAGTAAACGATTCAAATGCTTAAAGAAGGTCGAGAAAGCGTTGAAGTCGAGAGGCGGCCAGAACGACCATCAACATCAACTGGCGAAGAACACGTTAACAGAATGAAAGAAATGGTGCTATAAAAGCGACGATTGACAGTCCGCATCCTTAATTTCATAAAGAAACCAACTGCGTTCATTCAGCGTGGCCATTTCACCAAAAACTCGACCTATTACATTCCGCAACCAGCATACTAGCTCCGCGCGACTTCCGGCTATTGTCCAAACTCACTCCGAGCACATCGCTTCACATCGATTGAAGAGATTCAACGTGAGCCGGCACGCCTACTGAAGGTTATAACTGGCTAGAGCATGTACAGAGGATTGAACGAATCGTAGGCGTAGGTGCATTATATCGAGAGGAGATAACTTTGAAGGAAATGAATTTAATCTGGAAGAATATATGAAGCGAACGCTTACTAATGAGTTTCTTTCTGGAAATGTAACAAGTTCGCTCGTCTGGTAATTTCGCGTTTTTGAGTTTGAGAGTATAAACCTAGACGTGAGATAGACTCTTCGGTTACATTCTTCTTACATTCTTCTGCGATAGTTTAGTCCGAATTGAGAATTTATCGTGATCGAGCCTGGGGACTTTTCGCTGCCTCACTGTCGTTGAACTTGAAGATGTCCGCTTCCATGGAAGCTGAAAGATTTCGATTTGGAATTTACCACAATGGTCCGAGGAATTCGTGAAACAATGCCACCAAGTTTCTTTATATACACATATACCATATATATTATATATGCATTTAATGCTCTCCTCAGTAGTGCTAGTTGTCATTAAGTCGGATAGAGTCTCCATAGAAGAAAAAGATAATGATGGTTGGCAACTCTACTTTTTCTGCACCCAAACCTAATCTTGATGAAAGTTAGAAACCAAAAAATAACATTTTTTGTTGGCAGTCTCGTCAGCGGTGTCGGCGCGAGCCAACGCATCCACTTCAGCATACGTCTGCCGCCTGATTGCTAACGACATTTGTTGGCTTCAGTATTGTCCATAATCTGTACTTAGTCAGTAGTCATTGAATTTTAAGCAATCACCGTTAGAAGAACCCTAGCGTTGTGCTTGCCTCAGATTTAAACCCATTTATATATTAGAGATATACCATAAATATCTTCCAATCTCTCATATGTCAACTGGCATTATACTAAGGATGATTAGCAGGGCTTTGATTGAGCTAGTCTTCATCGCGCCAGCATATGCTCTGAAAAATTAGGTATTTCCTCAAAGAACTGACAAAAAAAAATATAAAAACACAATTTCATTATTTTCTTGCAGCAATTCTCCGGCGTAATTCCAGTTTAATTTCCATCAAAACTGTTATTCTATGCTTTCTTTCTTTCTTTGACGATTGCGTTATGTAATTAGCAAGGTCGATCTATGAAAAAAAAAAATTAAAAAGTAATCGCTTAGCTTTGTATTAGTGCTAAACACATACAACTTTTCTACACTCTACTTTTCAACTACTCTAAGCAATATGCTTATTGTCCGGCAAGTAGGCTGTTGTAACTCAACATTTTGTTAAAACAAATTTTACGCTAATTTTCCAACACAATGTAATACATACAAACAAATACATGTCTACATAAATAATTGTTTAGTTCAATGCCTTGTTGACCTTAAATAATTGGCCAAAAAAAGGGGCATAGCCATTGGTTTTAATAAAAATGAACGAACGAACACAGTTTGTTTTACGAGTATTTTCCGCATTTAGAATGAAGCAGAGCAAATACATACATAGATGCTTGCTTAATCACTAATAGGCGCAGCAGCTAAGCAAAATGAGTACAATGAATTATAAAATTATAAATAATTGTGGCTTGCAATGTGGAGAGCGAGCTGAATGCGATTATTGTTATTATAGGTCAGTGCGTTTCACTTTCAATGTGCGCTGATAACAAGCCAAAGACTAAACAAATCAAGCGTTAAAGTAACGCAAACAAAAATAAAATCCACACACACACACACACCACACTAGAAATAAATAATAAGATATATGTGATATATGTGCATTCTGCTAACGAAGAAACAACCAATTCATTCATAAACAAAATCTAAATGTGAAGAAAACAAGCGAGAAGGAGTTTAAAAAATAACAAAAAAAAAAAAAAATGAAAATAAAAATAAAAAGAAAATAAAACGAATAAAGTATAAAACATATTCACTTTTATAAAATTTTAATAAATAAAATAAAGCGCAAAACTATTGACAAGATGCTGAAAAATGCAGGCTGTGGAGTGTAGTAAACTTAAAAAGTCATAAAAAATATAATTTAAAGCAAAAGCAAAAGCAAAAGGAAAAAATGCATTAAAACATAAACAACTTAAACCTGACATTACTATGCGTTTCACACAAACGATCCTCTTTAATTTATAAATAAATTTTGCCGACGCATTCAACTGGCGGAGTTGACTCGTACGATGATTTCGTTTGGTGGCAAAACAAATTGATGTGGCAGCCGTAAGCGGGCGGAAATGTAAACAAGCAATGCCAATTGCCATAATAATATTTTAATAAGAATCAAAGAAATAGAAAAGAAATAAGTAAGGAATGACTGAGTACGGGCGTGGCTTTTACACTTTTCATAATTTAGTTGGTTTAGCGAACACTTAGTTATGCTACAGAAGTAGCTGAGAGTGATTTTTGGTTGACTTAAGGTCAGCAGGGAATTTTTTTGATATACCCAGCTTTACATAGCTCCCGACCAAACGACCGATCGAATGGCGTGACTGAAGGATAAATGTAAAATTTAACAGCTCGGTGACGGAAACTACGTAAAGTTCGAACTGTGATGAGCCCGAGAACATTTAATAAACGTCGCGGTTACACTTGCCTCCTACACTGAACAGCAACAGATTTTGTTTATCAGGGCTATAAACTAAAATGCAAGGCTGCATCGTAACAATAAATTTCGGTTGAAATATTTGGAAATATTGACGTTAAAGCAGTTATCAATATAAATTTCTTTTCGTTTTTATCCGAGACGAAAAGCTATCGTTAATGTTAAATCATTAACAGATTATGTTAAGCGTTAACATTGAAGTGTACTGTTAAATCATAGCAAGCAGTCATTTTAAAAGTAATGTTAACGATCAAGTTTATGCGGTTTCAACGTTAACGATTTCAATTCGTTTTGATAACATAACACCGAAACGAAACGATTTCATTTCGTTGAGTTAATTTTACTTGTTAGCAAAACGAAATGGTATCGTTACGTTTGATGAGCATCTCTGCTAAAATGAGCTTACGAAACGATATATTTATTTCTCATATATTATTTAAAACTCACAGCAAACATTTTTTAATGTAGTTGGAAGAATCAATGCTATCGGAATGAAAATTAAAATTGTTACGCTGCCCCCAAACTCCGCTCACAAATCTGCGCCACCAAGAAGCTTTCTGTAGAAAGTTTATAAATTCCAGCCTCATGTTTAATGATTTGCATTTTTAAGGCACAGATTTATTAGATCTACTGGTTCAACAGTATTGAAATGATTAATAAACTTGCAAAAATGGGCAGCGGTTATTTAAAATCGATAGACGGTGTATTATCTTTTCCTTGGGAGATAAGTCTCATATTAGCTTCGTTGGGGTAATACGAAGATAATCATAATTATATGGCTCTTGTTGACTCTGGTAGAGATTCGAAAGAGTTTTAACCTCGCAAAGTTATAGCTAGAGGTGCCCTTCTAAGAAGAGTTCTTTTCATGCTGTTGTGGTGTCTCACTGTAAGCAACATACTTCAGAAACTTAGAAATACTGGCTGCAGTATATGCGAATGAGATAGCCCTCGTAGTGAAGGAGAATCATCCTCAGATTCAAATTAATGTACTATAAAAATGCAAGGATAATGAGCTGGACATTAATCCAGCTCGAACATTTGAGAAGATTTTAGGATCTTTGTCCTCACTGAACTTTCGTATGGAGTTTCCACCTAGTTCTGGAGTACTCTGCTTCACTTCCGACTGGTTTTATGAACGTTTTAAACGTTACACAAGTTGCCAAGGCATCTCACTTTCTTATGCATAATATTTGACAGATAGATACCCATTCCATGAACTATATTTTTATACCTCATGCCAAATACTACATTTGGGTATAAATAGCTGCAACAACAAGACTACGAAAAAGATAAAGATTGTGTGTGGTGAAGAATAAAATAAAATTAAGTGAAGAAAGCAAAAGAGTTGCAACCACGACCACAACAAGAACAACAACAACAACAACCACAACCGCGGCACTGACAATTGTAATAAAGGAATGCAAAAAGACGAAGATGAAAGTGAATGAAAGCAATGTGGCTGAACCACACTAGCCATAGAAGACCGAGTGGCTCCCTGGCGGGAAAATTTTTCCAATATCTGCGTGATAATATAAAATTAAAAAGTTTGTTGCTATTTTTGTGAGATCCTTGAATATTATGAACTCTAAAATATCTAGATTATTTCAAATATTTACAAAAGATAAACACAAAAAGTGCATGGGCTGCCCAGCAGCAGGGCTTTTAGATGCGTGGCGTGCATAATTATCATATTAAGTGTATAATTATTATATACGTGTATGTATGAGAATGTACCTATATATCATCAACTAGTATATGCAAGCACTTATGAAACTTTTTATTGATTTTTTGTTAAATAAAATTGCTCGTGACTTCGCTTTGACTATTTATTTACACACATTGCGTATGCGATTATGAATCATAGTTAGATACTCCACGTGTGTACATGCGTACATATATATTTATATACTTTCAATTGTTGTACGTGCAATAAATGCGTATTAAAAGTTATTTACTTTTATTTATAATTCCGCATTGAGAGTTTAGTCACAGTCATTGGCCTTCCCGCAATAACTACGATGTGACTACCACTGCCGTTGAGAATTTACTTAGTAAAGTACTGAATATTTCTGACAGCCGCTTTTAGATTATCAATTGAGTTACTTAATACCCATTGACTTCGTTTATTACATACTCATACTCATTCATACTCATTGCACACACATACCTACATACATACACACATATCTAGAGTGTAAAGTAAAGCAATGTAAACTGTAAATACTTGAAAAATAAACAAAAATTGCACATACTCATACATATACATATTTACATATGTTTAATTTATTACTATATTTAAATAAGCTCAAAAACACATTGCATACATTCACATAATCACATATACATACATAAATATGTAATAATGTACAAGCCCCTGTGTAATTTTGCCCTATGCATTTTGAGGCGTGTTCGATTAATGTCGGTAGAATATGAAGAGGCAAAAGTAAATACCTTCGTGTTAAAGCACTCGGTCGAGGTCGTTCAATGATTGTAAATATGCGTGATTGTAGGTGTTCATATATACATGCATATATATGTAAGTGTGCACGTTCTTGCAGAGCAATAATTTTTGTAATATTAAATATATTCAGTACCTGTGTAATTTCATATTGAAAATATTTCTTTTTCTTGCTGGCTCGCAAGCATTACTTGCAATTTGATCGCAAAAACCTGTTTTGATTCCTTCGAGGATTCGCTGATGAGTTGTGAGTCTCAAAAGTGACTTCAAATGCATTCCCAAACTTTAATTAGAAAAATGTTATTTATTTTCTCATAAAGCTTTAAATCAGAAATGCCCAACAAATGCAGCGATATCATTCCGTTTCGATCACAAGAAAAATTAACTCAACGAAATGAAATAGTTTCGTTTCGGAGCCATGTTATCAAAACGAAATGAAATCGTTAACATTACTTTTAAAATGACTGCTTCCTATGATTTAACAGTACACTTCAATTTTAACGTTTAACATTGTCTGTTACTGACTTAACATTAACGACAGCGTTTCGTTTCGGATAAAAACGAAAAGAAATTTATTTTAATACTGCTCTCATGTTAATATTTCGAAATGTTCTAACCGAAACGGTAGAAGTTTTTCAATTAACGCGACAGTTATCATTACAATTCAACCATGCTTCAAACCTATATTGTATAATTTGCAACGTACACGTATGCATAAAAATCAAAAATTAGAAGTTTATCAGAATATGAAAAATATATTTTAGATTGCTATTGTATTTTCGAAAATTTTAAACTAACCCCAGAAAGTCTTTACTTCAATTCCAAAAACTGCAAATGTACTTCTTAATTTGCGTAGACTCTATTAAAAAATATAATTGAACTTATCAAGTGAAAGCTGGTTTTTACCTCCCTCCATTTTTTGACTATCACGTACTTCAAAAAACCAATTTTATCGCTACCTGCTGTTAGGTTGGAGAACAATAAGTGGACGAAAAGTGAATTGGGGTAGGCAAATTCATTTGCAAGTCATCAAAAAGCGTATTCATGTCCCTTGCATTTATATCAGGTAAAGTGAATAAGTCAGATTGATCCTCCCATACTAGTACAAAGATTCTCCGGAGTAAAAAGTGGATTCCTATTAAAACAATTGCCCCATGAAGGCACTACTTTTTCAACACCTCTACTTAACGCACCACTTAAAAGTGGTTTCAATCCTGCTCAGTGGAAAGTGGCTGAAGTAATAATGATTCCTAAAACCCATAAGGCTGCTGATAACGTAGAATCATATCGGCGCATTAGTATGTTATGCATTATATCCAAAATCATGGAGGTACTATTGTTCGAAAGGCTGATTCCAAAAGTATGGCCATATGTCTTGTCCTTGTCGAGTTATGGATAAAGTCTCGTTTATATTTGAGCAGAAGGTATGTAAGTCCATAAATTCGACACGATAGAACAGGTTCATAGACTTGTTGAGAAAATATATACCATATTTGAGGAAAGCAAATATTGCACAGCTGCTTTTCTTTATACTTATTTTTAATTTTATTGAAGTAAACTTTTGGTGAGCGCATTATTTCGCGACGAGGAGCTGTGGCGTGGCCTCAAAGATTGTGCGATTTAACTTTGCTAGGGTATATGAAGCAGACATACGGCTCGAATCGGTGCAAAAAGTGGTCGGGCTTCACGGCTGGAACTAATTTGAGGCCTAAAATCATCTTTAATATCTTTATAATAAAGCTAAATTCTCGGCCATGTGATATTCATCGTGAGAGCTGAAACTTTTTTATTGATGAGGCATTTTGTGAGGTTTGGGTAGAGATAATAGTCCAAGAGAGCCAAATCGGGTGAATATGGTGGAGGCGAAAGCAATTGAAGCCCTAAGTCATTGATTCTAGCCATAAATGCGATGATCTTGTGCGCGAAAATCGTCTTTGACCATACTCAACATGATGGCAAACACGTCAACAACAATCAGCTGTCAAAACAAAACTAAGGGCAGTATCGCACGGAAATTTGACATTTTTTTTTGCAGTAGCCGCGCATTTTGGCGGTCAAGGAGGTTACTTTTCTCTCCACCTAATATATATATAGATTGCAATAAATATTGGAGATTCTACATTTTGGTTTTGTTTAGTTCACAGGAAATAAAAAAATATCTTAAAAGTTGTGACTAAACTAGAAAATATTTAAAAACAGTTTTTTACAAAGTCTACACGTTTCAGTATTAACAGCTGTTTTTAAGTAAGTAATTGCATAAGATATTTTTTGAATGAAGTTATCAACAGCGTTATATGTATGTACATATATGGTATATACCTATATCATACAAATAGTTTGTACTTCTTGCTGACATTAAAAATGCTGTGTTGAAACAGCTGGAGATTATATTATATAATATTATATTAAGTATATAAATATTTACTTTCGTAAAACGGTAAAAAATTCCACGCAATACTACTTTAGAAGCTTTAACAAATTTTTACATCAAATTGTTTAATAATAAAAATTTTTTTTAAATATTTAATTTTTAAATTATTCTGATTTCCTTAATTTTTAATTTTCGGACTGAGTTGGTATTTTTTATTAATTTTTATTCTAATGCTGAACAAACCACCTGCTTTTGAACAGAATGCATTCAATGTAGGCTAATAATTACAAGTGCATAATTTTGTGCTAAGAATACCGCCACTCTTAATAACACTTGAAAAGTGATTGCTCCAAATGAGAAATAAAGATCACAAACAGCGTGAATACAATTTATATTTAATTATTCATAGCAAACAATTTTAGCATGGTTGAAAGAAGTTTTTACTTTATTTTATTTTATTTTACATTATTTTATTTTATTTTATTATATTTTATTTTATTTTAGTTTATTTTATTTTATTTTATTTTATTTTATTTTATTTTATTTTATTTTATTTTATTTTATTTTATTTTATTTTATTTTATTTTATTTTATTTTGTTTTATTTTATTTTATTTTATTTTATTTTATTTTATTTTCTTTTATTTTATTTTACATTATTTTATTTTATTTTATTATATTATATTATATTTTATTTTATTTTATTTTATTTTATTTTATTTTATTTTATTTTATTTTATTTTATTTTATTTTATTTTATTTTATTTTATTTTATTTTATTTTATTTTATTTTATTTTATTTTATTTTATTTTATTTTATTTTATATTATATTATTTTATTTTATTTTATTTATTTTATTTTTTATTTTATTTTATGATGTTTAATTTAATTTAATTTTTTTTATATAATTTAATTATTTTTTTTAATATGAATTAATTTTATTTTATTTTAATTTATATTATTTTATTTTAGTTTATTTCATTTTATTTTATTTTATCTTGCAGTGGTTTTTGGATACATTTAAGACCCCGCGCTTAGAATTTTCATAAATTTAATTCACGACATTAGAATTGTTAGCTATAGAGTGTTTATTCAAAAATCACATTATTTTTATGATTTAAATATTTTTGAAGAGTAAAATAAAATATATTGTTTCGACTTAAAACTATTCAGAAGGTATTTAATTCAAATTGTTACTAATTCTAAATAAATACTACAATGCAAACCTTTACAATTTTGAATTTTGCTATTGGCGTAACCTTATTAGATTTGGTGGCCGCACAAGGCGAGTGAAGCCCAGGGTTCGAGTCCTGGTTCGACCAGCATCAAAGAGAGACTATAGAATATTAATTTTTATAATTGCGATCGCCACTCGGCAGGGAATGTCAACTCTTCCAGGTGTATTTATGATATGAAATAAAAGCTTCTCATAAAAAGAACCATCAGCCTTTCGTAGGCGGCTTAGAATAAATTGTAGGACCCTTCAATTGTAGGAAAAAACATCAAGACGCAAAACCACGAATTGGAGGAGTGGTTTGACCGAAAATTGCTTCAGCAGTTACCAAGCGCCAATTATATATATATTCTCTATAAACCTTGGTTTCGTTATCGAATAAAATCTTCAATTTATTTGAAATCAATTTAGAGTATTACAACAAATAATATGAAACTAGTTAATTATTTATATAACCGCAAAGCAGGTATTTAATGACAAAGAAATTTAGTTACAGGGGGTTCTTATGATTGGGTATTTCCATTGAATTTACTGTGTATATCAAACTTAGTTACATACATACATATATAAATAGTATGTAGGTATAATAAAAAAGAACAATTTTGTCACATATTTTCATAAAATTTTTCAGATTTTGAATTTTATACATAATTATTTAAATGCTGACTTTTTGAATAACAATATTTTTTTTTTAATTAAAAACTGTCATTATTTAATAATTTTGAGATATACACTAAAATAAGTATGTTAGCAAATTATGTCACTTTGAATTATTCGTTTCCGTTACACTTTTTTCCATTTCAATGTTAGTATTGTTGTTACCTTTATCATTCAACTTTAGTCATTTTAATCATTATACTTTTACTCACTAACATTTTACAACACATTTCAGTTTGATTTAATTTATTTTCTTTTTTTTATATATGTATTTACTTCATTGTTGATTTGTTCTGATGTGTTTATATCTGGTTTACCTGGTCAAGCTTTACTGATTTCAGCATATTTGCATTCGTACTTTAAAGCTACTAAATGGCAAACAAAAACGTGTGTACATACATACAGTCGATTTTTTTTAGTTAAAAATAAAGCAAAGAATTTTTTGATTTCGTCAATTTATATAGATTTGAATGTGAAACCATTAGATTTTTTGTGAAAAACGTCAATAATAATTGTGATTAGCGTCAGTAGCGTTCATTTTGTTGGTTGTAAAATGCAAAAAAAGCACGTAACCGCGCATGCCTGGGCGTATTAGCAAGGGTAGCACAAATTTAAAATGAGTTGTGGAATTTTTTTATTTTATTTTTTTGAATTATTGGTTCGTTTTGACGCATTAAACAGTTTTTTATTTTTTATTTTTTTTTTGTGGACAAGGCTTACCTTTAATATTTTACAATAATTTCAAATTTTTTATTCCCTTTTAATTATAATATTTGTAGTTATGGCACTTTTTCTGTTAAGCATTTATTTTCTTTTTATAATTTTCCATTAAAATTTTAATATTTATCTCATTTTAAATAAAAAAAATTAAAATTGAACTTCATGAAAAATTGTATTTTTTACTTTTCTCTGCCATTAATCTCACGCGCCATCAATACACTTTCATATAAGTAGATATAAATCACCAATAAATAATAAACAATAGTTAATATTTTTACAACATATCCATATGCGGCCACTATTTTAATCTACTCCGCTTTGTATTCAAATTTTTTATTAAAAGTTTTGTTTTTTATTTTTTATTTTTATTATTTTTTTAAATGTTATTAACTTTTACACATTTCCACTGTTACTTACGCGTTCACTACTATACACATGTACGTATGTAGGTATGCACTCGTATGTACATTTGTATATCCCGTTTCTGTCGCACAACAGTTTACACTTTAGAGTTTCGTTTGTTACTATTGGACTTGGCCTCAAGGCAGTTTAGTTTTAAACTGTTTTTAAAAACTCTCTCCTTCGCTCAGCTGTTTGTTGTTGTGTACGCCGCTCACTCGTTTCGCTTGATCATTGTTGATCTTGGCTCTTGGCTCTTGACTGTATTACTCTGCTTATGTGTTGCGTATGGAGTGCCAACGTATTGTGAGTGAGTACACGTATGTATGTATGTATGCGTAATAACGTAAACTTGGTCAAGTGATAACGTGCTCTGAGTGTAGTGTATTGACTTACGCGTTGCGGTAGTTGGTTGTGTGAAATGAGCGTAGGCGCATATTTGTTTCTCTACATGAGTATGTATGTATGTGTATAACATGTAGTAGATTAATTGAATTGACGGTAGGTGAGTAACAGGTGAATGTGAACAGTGTTGCCTACTCGTGATTAGATTGGTTAGATTTGAGAGTTTTAGAAATTTGTTAAAGGTAGAAGCACGCACCCGTCACGTTAGAGAACATTAAAAGGATGCACCAAGCTATGAAACCCTTTCTACCTACCAGGAATTGCAGGAGGGATAATGGGCAGAAAAGGCGGATGGTCCGAGAAGCCAGCTGGTACTCTCAGGAGTAGACTTAGTACTTGCTAGAGATAAGACAAGGTCGAGTGCAGTATGGGATGGATAGAAATAAATATCCATGTTTATCGTGGCTACGCATAGCGTGCCTCCTGCTAAAGCGCTCCAATACGGATAGGTGCTTGAGCAAGGCTCGGTATTCTACGAGAGTGGTATCTCAACTCAACTAAAACTAACATAGGCTTTCCAAAGTTTGTTTGTGGTAAAAGAAGATCTGCCACCGTCGTAGATACGGAGGAGTGAGTAGTAACTTTGAATGAGGTTACTACAAATCAAGCTCCGCAAGTCTTTGCGGGTCTCGATGGCCTTGATATATTACATTTCTAAGGGTGATACTCAGGTGCTTATTATCTAAGAAACTTGGGTAGTGAACTCAAAAGTGTTCAGGTGGAATCAAAAGCTCAATGGTACTTCTAGAAAATCGTATTCATATCCTTACGGATATCCAAGAAATAAAATCTCAAACCGTAGTGTCGCTCTCCACTTGTAAGCTAATCATAAAAGAGTTATTCATCAAAAGTTTCAACACTTCTAATATGATCAGGATAACGTGGCCAGCATTTGTTCGAAGAAAGCTAACGAGACTTTATCGCCCTAAAAAGAAAGTACATCTTCTTTTCGACGACCTTTAAGAAAACGCAGAGAGGAGAATGAATCTGAAATATTATCGTACGAGTACTTCTTTTACGAAAACCCCGCACTTTCAAAAAGTAGGTTGAAGCCTCTAGGGTCTTTTGAACAGGTAGACTTTAGTGATGAGCATCTGAGAGTTGACATACCCTGCCAAGCGCATATGATATAGTCGTTTGATATAGCTAATACCGTCAAATTACCTGGAGATCATTCTTTGGTGCGATGATATAAAGTAAAAGTCAAGGAGTGACGTATAGTTTATTCTAAGCCACCTGCAAAAGCCCGATGGATTTCAATAAGGAGTTTTTATTTTATATCAGAAATACTCTCGGATATTTGGTCCGAAGGCATGGAAAATGGCAACAAAGAAAGGTTCAGCGTATGACTTGTCTTTAATGAAATGGAATTAATGAATATCGTAGCAAATCGTACCATGAGCTGTACGAGTTATACGGCGACATTAACATAGTTCAGCGAATCAAGAGACAGCGGCTACGTTAGCTAGGTTATGTGATCCAATGGATGAGAGAACCTTCCTTTGAAAATTTTCGACGCAGTATTCGCCGGTGGAAGCAGAAGAAGAGGAAGACCGCTACTTCGTTGGATGGAACTGGTAAAGGACCTGGCAGCACTTGGCATTTCCAGTAGGAAGGACTTGTGTGCTATTGTTGAATCGGTTATAAATGCGTTTCGTTGACTGTTTTCATTTTGGTACTGCTCCGAAACTTATAATGTAGAAGGAAAGAGTTTAGGTTGTACAATTAACAATGAGAAATTAATAACACTCTCTCCATCTAATGTTTTGAAGAAAAAAAACCGAAAGGTGTTTTAAAGCGCTGCTGATGTTGTTAAGAAAATATTTCGAGCGATTCGGGCAAGTTCTTGAGGATCCACATATCTGTAGATAGTGGTTAGAGTCACGAAATGTAGAGACAAAATAGCGGTGTGGACTTTTTTATTGGAAGACACACTCTAAATCAAGATCTTGTTAAACCCAGCATAGGAAGAGAAAACTTTCGAGTCATTTAAGCTAAAATAAACACATATACATACATATATTACTACACTGAATCTTGCTACAATTGATCCTTCGTTAATTGGTCAAGGTTACAATAACCAGCTGCATATTTGCTTAGGCTCTATTGACTCTCAGAAGCTCTTTGTCTATTACGGCTTTTGATTTTTGCTCTCGAAAACTCTTCTCAACTACGCTCTCACCATCTCACATCAACTCAGCATCATTGATATCGCTCCACTGTCTACAGCTGCAGTGTCACATACGAGCATACAGACAAAATGCATATGGACATGTGTGATTGTGTGTGTGTATGTAAACAAATGCAATACGCGGTTTTCTGCTTCAACACTTCATTGCTGATAACTCGGTAAATTGTTGCGTTTTCTATACAAACGTGTGATATATTTTTATTTCGCTTATTGTGTGTGTTTATACATACATACGTGTACATATGAGTATGTATATATGTATGTATCAGGGTATCAATTTATGGCGCCGGCAACAATTATGTCTGTGGCAACCTGATGCGATAATTTGCAATCACTGTCACCTAATTACAAAACACTTATGAAAATATTTACTTATATATAAATATACATATGATATATACATTTATGAATAAATACCATATAATATGTAAATATTAGTGATCAATGATTTGTGAATTAAATATTTATGTGTATGTATTTACGTTTGTTGATTTTCCTGGAAAATTGTGCATTAGCGAGACATACATACATTCTTTTTAGTCCGGAATTTAGCTATATTCGCAACATATTCAGGTCGAGATTTGAACTTTTTCTTCAAATAAAGTCTGGGGTATAATGAAGCACCGCTCGTAAGCGATTTTTAACTGGGTTACCTTACAAGGCATCAGGATAGGTCTTTTGTTCTATCTAATCTAATCTATTTCGTTACTTCGCTATTTTACAGTTGGTGTGGGTTTATATCTGTTTAGTGCTATTTCTTTCTCTTAATTGTTCCTAATGAATATGGGGATATGCCCGCTTCAGATTCATCAAGAGATGCTTCCAATTTAGCCAACTCGCTTTTCAGTTGCCGAAAATGTTCAGGTTGCCGGGAACCGAGATTATGGAGTTGGCGAGTTGACCCGCTAGTTATCTTAGAGCTTTCCTACATTTGCTGTCAATGCCCAAATTTACCACAGGCTAGCAATGCCACCTGACTAACCGAATACATAGCTATCCTGGGTATTCCCTCGAAGTTTTTCATCAAACGCCTCATAGGTCTGTTCAATCCCAAGTAACTCTGTTTGGAAGATGGTAGCTGAATGTGGTAGGCGTAAAATTAGGATGACTTTGAGGTCACTATCGTCCTGCCACCACTCCATTTTGGACCACACGGTGTAGATTGAGATGGTATCCTTCTTCGTTCCCCTATAGAGGGACTCCTCCCATGTGAAAGACTATTGAAATCTAACCTTGTGAGGATATAATCTGATTTATTTAAAAATATTGAGAGCCGGTTTAGTATATCGCTGTGTTCAAATCGTTTATGGTTCCAAGTGGGGTGGAGTGTGTGTGGATTGAGATAATAAGCCTGATGGCGGAATTTGTTGCGACTTTGAGAATCAAAATGCCCATAGGTCACCAAACCAACGTTAGGATTGTTCTTATAATAG
The DNA here is from genome assembly GCA_037013455.1 of Ceratitis rosa. Taxonomy (NCBI): domain Eukaryota; kingdom Metazoa; phylum Arthropoda; class Insecta; order Diptera; family Tephritidae; genus Ceratitis; species Ceratitis rosa. The sequence continues at coordinate 15,474,305 of JAWMAG010000008.1, read as the reverse complement.
CCGTATATATGTACATCCACATAGTTTGGTTTGAGGCTCCAGTACTTGCAGGTGTAATAGGTCGCATATTCCTCCGCATTCATATCAATCTTAACCTCCAGATATTTTGCTGTGGATAGAAGGATTGAAATGTTGGAAGTTGAGTATGTGGACACATTGTGTGGTCATAGTCATGAGGCCAATCGCTTTTAAAACTGCAACATAGTCGCTCGATGAAACGTCTAAACCATTGGCGGTTATTTGGGTTTCGGGCTCGCCAGCTCTGGGTGCTTCATTTTTAAAAGCAGTTCAGCAAGTTGAAGAAGTCTTCCTTTTCTAAAATCAATACACTCTGAACATCAGTCATCAGATCTGCTTTCCACTTCCATACTAGTTCCAGTTCTGGCTTGATCAGATAACGTCCACATCCCCGAATGTATTAATGATATGAGATAAAAAGCTTCTCATAAAAATGCAACAATCGTTCCGAGATAGCTTAGGATAAATTGTAGACTACAGCGGCTAAAAAGCGCAAATTATATTTACATAAGGTCATAGCTCTTATGTGAATGTAGGTTATAACTGGCCGTGGTGGCATGACAATTTTCTGATCACTGAGCTCCGCTGAACACCCGCAACGATTCTCTGATAAGCTTTTGCTGATATCTTGGATAGTTTTAAAAAAAATATATATATTATATTCAAAATAAAATACCCTCCAAAGCGAGACAATTGCATAGAAAATTTGTGATTCTTTTCTTTCTTTAACAGCTCCTGTAAATGAACCTATAAGAGCTTTGCAACAACTTATGTATTCCTGGATTACATTGTGTTCTTTATCGAGAGAAAAGCTCTGTGACCAAGGACTCACGTAAGACATAGCTTGTACTGTTTGGCCATCTCCTGCAGAAATTGTTGGCAGGTCATGGAAAGTTCGGAGCTATGGAATACTCGGCCGAATTGTGCTGTTGGAGCAGTATAGAGCTGCAAGCGGATGAGGTGGAGTAGTCTTAGTCTCTTCTAGAGCCTTCAAACAACAACACTGTTAAGTCAACTGACATCTAATATTGTAGTATTTCTCTTTCTCTTTTTTCTATCGCCTATTCTCTGGTAAAAGCCTCTCAACTACAAATTCATCGTGAGAGACTCATCGTTTATCAAGATTTATTATTATCCTTCCCAAACAAATTTGCTTAAAGTGTCTTAAGACAAATTGAAGGCTCATCGATTATTCGTCACAAATTACAAGATTTATAAATATCTTTTATTAAATTGATTATCAATACAAACGGAATTTACGTTGGGATGTGTGACATTTTAATTAGTAGCTGAGATAAACATAAGAATAACTAATTATGCAAACTGCAACCAATTTGTACAGACACTCTTCGGACAGGTGCTATTGAAGAACTGAGGAAGGCATTTGCGTAATGTCTCAATACATACTCGTCTGGTATTTGCAACCGAATTTCTAGTTTCAACAAACAACCAACTCACCAGTACCAGCGATGTTGAGTAAATGTTGCAACAGCACATATCAACTATGGTTACCCATGCTGTGCGGTTAACGGTATGCTGCTGGCCGACTGCAAGAGACTCTTTGTCGTTGTCTGTCCATCAGCCAGCTAGCAAGTCGCCGTGGCAAGATGCTTATGCGGACGGACATTTGGAAGAGCACATAGACACCTGCCTCAGAATTTGCACAAAATGCAAGTAAATATAAATACTGAAGCATGTTGCATGATGGCAACAAAAGCACATAGCATACCAAAGCATAAATCAACAGTTAACAAGCTCAATGCGTGCCATTTTCTTACCTACACACACACACACCCATACACATGAACATTCTAGTGTGTATGCACAATGTTTTGCTTAGGTACTAACAATGAATTGCATTGCAATATTCATCTGCTTAGTTTATATTTATGTAAATAAATTTGTATGTCTCACCTTAAGCTTAACTGCTTACTTGGATGTCGGTTATGGCTCTCAGCTACGGCTGCGTACTTACTTGTGGCGTAAGGAGGCTTCTGGCAGCTGTAAATATTACTAAGAGTTAACCATGTAATTATGGTGTGAACAGTTGCATAAGCATAAATATACGCACATATCCAGTCGCACACCTACTCATGTCTATTTGAAATTTCGCAAGAATGTTTTGTTATTTATGCTCTCATGAGTTGCATAAAATATATTTGAAGCTCTATTCAAGCAAGTGCTAGTTGCACTCGTATAAATATATATAACTATATATATTATATATATTTTATATTTATTAAGTATCTTTTGTACTAAATTAAGTACTTTGAGCAGTCAGCCGTGTTATATTGCGGTCGTGTTTCTGGGTTTCCTTTGTTTTATATTTACTTTGTTCCAAGCAAATAACAAACTGATTATCTAAATAGTTATATATTTGGGAATGTAAGACATGCGTACAGAATTTTAAGTGACTGTACAATGAACCTAAATGTAAGTACATATAAACATACTACAATTTTAAAAAATAAAGCTATATATTTAATTTAAATTTATTTAATTTTATTTTGTCATACTTTATGTTTTTTATTATTTAATTTTATTTTATTTGATTTAGTTTAAGTTAATTTATTATTATTTAATTTAATTCAATTTTATTTCATTTTATTTTATTTTAGTAAATTTTATTTTATTTTTTATTTTATTTTATTTTAGTCTATTTTATTTTATTTTTTTATTTTATTTTATTTTATTTTGTTTTATTTAAATTTACTCTATTTTATTTCTTTTAATTTTATTTAATTTAATTTTTCTATTACACTTTTTTATTTAATTTTTAGATTTATTTCATTTTATTTTTTTTAATATAGTTTGTTTTATTTTAATTTAGTTTAATAAAACAAATTAAAATTAAATTAAATTTGTTTTATTTTATTTTATTCTATTTTGTTTTATTTAAATTTACTTTATTTTATTTCATTTCATTTTATTTAATTTAAATATAAAAGTGAAATATGAAATTTTTTTATTTAATTTTTAGATTTATTTCATTTTATTTTATTTTAATATAAATTGTTTTATTTTCATTTAGTTTAATTTATTTTAACTTTATCTATTTTTGGTTTTATTTCATCGCATTTAAGTTTTTTTTTTGGTTTACTTTATTGTATTTTATTTTATATCTTTTTATTTTATTTCGCTTTACGTAGTTTATTTTATTTTATTTTTAATTTAATTTTATTTTATTTGATTTTATTTTATTTAATTTTATTTTAGTTTATTTTATTTTATTTTGTTTATTTTATTTTATTTCCATTTATTTTAACTTGTTTTTTTCTTTTTATTTTATTTATTTTTTTATTTATTTTTATTTATTTTTATTTATTTTATTTTGTTTTATTTTATTTTAAATTTATTAATTTTATTTTACTTTATTTTATTTTATTACCTTTTTTTATTTTAATTTCTTTTATTTTATTGTATTTTATTTTATTTTATTTTAATTTATTTTATTTACTTCTTTATTTTAATTTATTTATTTTATTTTATTTCAATTAATTTTATTTTATTTTTTTTCCTTTTGTGTAATTTAATTTTTTTATATTAATTTATTTTTATTTTTTATTTATTTTTAATTATTTTATTTTATTTTATTTCAAATTATTTAGTTTTATTTCATCTTATTTCATTTTTTTATTTTATTTTATTATACGTTATTGTATTTTAATTTATTATTCTTAATTATAATATTTTTCTACTTTATTATATTATATATATAGGTATTATTGCTTTACTTCAATTAAATTAATTTTTTTTTCTATAGTTATTTAATTTTATTTTATATTACTTTAACACTTTACTCTACTGAAACAATTGAAGCTTTTCACCAGTAAACTTTCAAAAAATACTGCATGCAAACAGCAGTTCCATATGTTATACTGTATTATCGACAACAACAAACTGTTAACAGCATTATCGTTAACATTTTCTGTTAATAAAGTTCACAGCATCTCTCATAAACGGTTGATTTGTCTCAAGAAAAGTATTTTGCGGTTATTTCTTGTTAATTTTATTAACTAGGTTTTTGAACTTTAAAATGGAAATTAAAATAAATAAATACACCGTTAATGCATATACCTATGTATACTAAATCAATCTGATTATAAAGGCGATATAGTGAATACGAATTTATATACGATTTAATTGTAATGTACTTACATATAAATATATATACATATGTATGGACGAGTCTATATATAAATTGGTGCTTTTCAACCGCTGAAATTATTTTCAACCAAGCTGGATATTTGTTTTGATGTTTGGCTTATTCGTTTGAATGAATTACTTTGGAAGGGGCCTATTTTTAAGGGGAAATCTACTACTAATTTCGATTAGTAAAAAATATTAAACCCACTGAATTTTGCTCATCACAATTCAATTTCAATGATACTATAACATAAAAAGGATCTAGAGTCTTTATTTATTCTGCTAATACATCCAAAAATATATTTATTTGAATAGTCTGCAGGGAAGCCATCGGTTCCAGCCGCTTTGTTGTTTCTCAAGCGGGCAAGCGCTATGCGAACGTCGTAATATTCTCGTCCATCATCACCGATTGAATTATTTCTAACCGCTGGCAGGTGAGTGACTCTCTCCAATACTTGAAAACTTTCCCGAATAACTTGGTAAGCTAGTATTTGCTTTTTAAGCTTCTCCCTCGAAATATTTTTTAAGTTTTCTCCAATGCAATTCTTCACTACAATCATTAGAATAGGTACATAGGTAAATATAAAAATTGATACCTGAAGGTAGTAAATTATTTATTAAATTTTTTCGAAACTTTTAAAAAATTTTGGTACGCAATTTACTTTTAAAGACACTTTAAGCTTTTATTAAAGGCAGTGAGAAGTGCATACAAAAGATTTTGGCTTCTACCCAACATCGCGTCGCCCTAAATTAACTAACTACCGAATATGAACTCGGCTACAAGCAAATAACTATTCATTTATTTCCTCATTGAGAATGAGATAAATCCAACCATTCTTGGCATTCATTATAATTCAGTATCAGAAATACTATGAAGCAATTTAGTCAACAGAACTATCCAATAAATAAATGAAAAATGCCAACAAAAGATAAATTACAAAATGAATACATCAATGAACAAGTAGAATGAATAATACTTGTAAACAAAATTTTCTTGAAAAATACAGAATCTTCCTCGTCAATTGCAAAACTGAAAGACACGTCCGGTTGAAAGCATTATGGGCGCAATGATGATGAGGGCGACAAGTAGTGTGATACAACAGCAGAGACTGACAAGATTAAGTGAAAAGTCAGAAGAAGAAGAAATACAAAGTGTTAGAGAAGTGCTTCAATACATTGAATGAGAAGAAGAAATCAAGAAAATTTCCCACAGCGGCGAGCAGCATAGATTGGCGCAGAGTAGTGCAAAGCCAATTTCAATTTGGTTACACTCAACAAAAGCGCAGCAGTTTATAAATGTGGCCTTACGCAATAGAATGCTAACAAATATTCTGATTAAATGCTACCAAGCAACTCAATGCTCAATTCTGTCCTCTAGCCGTATTGTGCTTGTAGATATCTGTCCTAGTCCTGCGCTTCAGCGTCCTTCTGTGCAACGGGTGTACGGTGTAGAGTAAAGTAATCGCTAGGGGCACTAATAAAGACGCTGGGAAAATTGTAAAGTTACGATTGTGAGGTGAAATTATTAACTTGCTGCACAATAAGGCCAAGCAGCAAGAGTAAATGCAGAAACCGAACAAAAATAAAAAATAAAATAAAATTAACAACTACGGTAGCAACACTTGTTTACAAATAAATAATTAATATTTTGTACGTTTAAACCGGTTTGGTAGCTTATTTTTAGGGGCATGCATGCAGAGAGGTGGTTAGTATCGAACGGGGTCTCATTGTATGCAGGATATACGTTGGATATATCCGGGTAAGTCTGAATAAGTAGGCTTTTGTTTCAACTGCAATATCCATAGTTTTTTAATTGCGCTAGTCGGTTACTCGGTACTCTAGAAGCCACTCGAGCTCTTCGTCTGCAATGGGAAGTGGTTTAACTCCGGGAACGCCATGCACTGAAAGAGAATTCACGAAGGTATTGACGGACACTCAATGATGTCGGTAGACGTACTGTCTAACGGTTGTTGTAAGTAGTACTGAGCGCAACCCTTAAGCTCCTTAACTCAGGCGACTTCAGGCGGCGACAACGACTTAGTTCAGAAATACGGTTCAGTACAACTCTCAAGGCAGCCAGTTCTACGCACCGGAGTTGACCCGGATTATATCCGGCCAAGAGCTGTCACCATTTCGGCGATTTAACCCCGTTTAGGTATCGCTACAACAACATCAACAACAACTTAGTTCAGTGAACCAAGTCTTGCCATCGATTAGATGGAAAAACTCCGGTTTTGAAAGTTTTCGATGCAGCACTCGCCGGTATAAGCAGAGTAAGACGAATACAAATGGTCAAAAAAGGATGGCTCCTCATTGTGAGCCTTCTACAGGAGCCTAGGATAGTGGCATATAGTTTAGTTTGTATATAAGATATGTATTTTTTTATTATTTCGAACTTTCTTCTTAACTTTTACGCTGTAAACTAGTGTAGTTTCTTTTGAATACAACAACTACCAGGTAAACTGTAACGGAAATGGCATTTCCTCTGTCTGAGCAACGCCCACACACAGCCAAACTGACTGGAAATGCAATCTTGCGCTCTAAATGTGTGCATTAGGTGCCAATAAATGTTAAGCATTCAGAGCGTATTGTAAATGAAATAGTCTCAGTGTGTAGAGCCAAAAAAAAAAAAAAGTTGATCTTCATTCAGTGGCTGTAATTACTTTGCGTTCCACTTACTTTTGATACACCAACAGGCGAATCGGGACGATGAACAATGCCACAAGTACGTACCCAGTTGCATACACATACAACATATAAGTATACAAGATATACGTATGTACAATAAAGGATGCAGGGAACACTGTTGAGAAATTGCAGCAAGTGCCGGTTTGAGGCGTGGGGGTGAGTGGTGAATTTGACAGTTGAAGAATTACGAAATTTCAAAAAAAAACGAAAATCAAGTTTTGTATATAATTTACCGAACTTGCCGCACAAACTTGCAACAATACACACATACCTACATACATACATAGAGTGACAGTATAATAATATAACACCGCTAGCAAAAACAACTGGCAGTACAACAAACAGCAACACCCGCACCAGTGATTGTTGGGGTGTACGCAGAGGGAGGTGCAGTTAGTTGGTTGAACAGGAAATTGCAATTATTGCAGTGAATTACAAAGAGATTATAAGTAGACAAGCAACAGCAGTTGCCTCTGCTGCCAAGCGATGTCTACAACCGAGCGTTGGCGTGCGTGGCTGTGGTTGCGACGGCTGTTGCTGCTGCTGCTGCTACCTGCCAAAAACGTTGCGAGAAATTAAAAATATATAAGTGAATAGAATGAAAGAACGCGCTTGCTCTTTATTTCTTCTTCTCTTCTTCTTCTCTTCTTCTTCTTCTTCTTCGTCTTATTTTCTTCTTACTTTTTGCTTTCCTCCACATTGCTTGTTGCTGTCTTGCGGCAATCAGTAGGGAAAGTTTTCGCGCTTCATTATTTGTTTTCATACCCCCCCTCTGTGCATTTGCCGGCTGCATGTTGTTGCCGATTCTCATTTCATTATTTTGCTTATGTTGTTGGTGCTTTTGGTTTTTGTGATTATTTGTATGCTACATCATTTTGCCAGCTTCAGCTCTTGCTCTTCACCTTTTTTCCTGCTGCATTGGCTGTTGTTGTTGCTGTTGTTAACTCGCTCATGTACATAAATTAAAAGTATTTCACAACAATAGCAGCAACATCACCAAGTACAGCAACAAAAACAGTGATAATTTTTATTTTATCTTTTTGTGGTTTGGACTTTTTGCTGTAGTTTCGCCTCCGTTATTCCGTTCGTAGTTTTTCATTTTCATTTTAATTTTCATTTATGTAAATGAAATTTTTGCCAGGATTTACAGACTTTACAGGATTTATTTTGTTCGGTAGGCTTAACACAAATATTTAATTTCTTTTATGGTTGTTAATTGTTTTGTGGTAAAATTTCATACATCTGCTCATAAATGTTGGACATACGAGTATGGCCTCACTTTTTTTTGGCCATTTTTTATTTTAGTTATTAATAACGAATATTCAGTAGCAAAAATTCATATTCATATAATTGTCAAATTTGGCTCAAACAGCTTAAAATTTCTACTGACCGCAGGTCAACGTAGCCAAGAATCGCTCTACCGTTTATATTGGTTGGAGATTCCGCTTATCTCTCATTGCGATGAATGAATGGTTCTATACCACAACTGAATTAAAAAAATATTTACATGCTTGCTTCAAGGCTGTAACAAGTTTGCTGCTATATCACTGATCACCAAACGCTGCTAAAAGTTTTCAGGAGATCCTTATAACGGAAATGTAGGAGTGGCTTCAATGTATTCTCTCTCACACTCTCACACTCTCACTCTCTCACACTCTATCTCTCTCTCTCTCTCTCTTTTGACCATAGCCTGCGACCATGACTGCTCAATCAGAAGTGTGATAATACTCCATTGCAGTTCACAAATATTTAAAGGGTGTTTTTTTCAGAGGGCGCAGCAACTCGGACTGACGTATGGAATGACTTGGCGCATTTTATGTCGAGATCTTTATAAAATACAGCTTGTGCGAGAACTGAAGCCGCTCGACCTTTCCAAGCAACATCCCTTTGCTCTATGGGCTTTTGAAAAGAGCCAAGAAGCTATGAGGCCTATTTCTGGCTCAATTCATCACTAAGAAACAACGGTTTGGTGTGATCTGTGGGCTGGTGGAATCATCGGTCTATATTTCTGTAAAAGTGGTGCCAGTATGAACGACTATTTTATGCCTCAAATTGAAGCTCGTGATCTCGGCGCCACTTCCCACACATCGCATCAACCAAAGAATTTATTGAGAGAACACTTTGGTGAGCAGATGACTTCATGTTTTGTACTGGTCGATGGGCCACCAAGATTGTGTGATATCACACCGTTAGGCTTTTGTCTGTGGGGATATGTAAAGCCTAAAGTCTATGTAGTTTCCAGTCTTGAACTCATCGGATGGAAGAAATGCGGCCAGCATTTGAAGGACATAACGTCTTCTTGCGTCAATTGAGGCAGGGAAAAATCATTATTCATGGCTTTATAGCGTATCCTATTGTCTGTAACAATACGGCTGACTTCATTTTTGAAGAAATATGGATCAATGATTCCCTCTGCCCATAGAGCAGATCAAACAATGCTTTCTTGAGGATGGTACGATGTTTCAAAAATGGTATGGATCACCGCCCATTCAACCAAAAGTGAGCTTCATCGCTGAAAAAAATTTTCTTGTGAAAAACGAGATCGGTGGGACCATTTACCGAACATGCGACACCCTTCATAGTTGTTCGGCTTCAATTTTTGACCAAAATGGATTTTGTAAGTCCGCCAGCTAAGGTTCTTCCGAAAAAACTTTTATAAAGTGGATGGGTATTGCTCATACTCTGCTTCATAGCAGCAATAGCGTCTTCGGTGCGCACTGTACGGCTTCCCTGACAGTGCGCATTATCCACTGGGATAAACATGGTACGAAACCGATCCTTGGTTGCTTGAATTACCGACTCTGCTGGGTGTAGTTTGAATATTTGATGAGAGCCTAGTAAGACTCTTCGGGAAAGTTCAAGTTGCTAGTGAAGCAAACGACTAACTGGCTCGAGTAAAGACCAAGATAGCTGCTAGATTGTTAAAATTTACTATAAAGCTGTGCGGAAGAAGTTTTTCAAACTCTTTTAGCTAGATGAGGAAGAGGGTAATAAGGCGATGAAACCTAACTTCATCATCTGGCTTCCCTGATTTCAAAACCATGATTTCGGCTACTTCCCAATGAGACAAGAAAACATTTTTAATTAGGCAAGCGTTAAATAGGTGAATGATAAAGTTGAAAGCTTAATCAGGAAGCTTTCTCAAAACTTTAGCAGTGGGGAAATCATACTCGGAGCTTTGAGGTATTTTAGGTTATGGATAGTGGTTAGTAGCTCACCAATAGCGAATTTCTTTAGCTCTTATCAAATACTTTTGTTAGTTTTTGATAGAGTATACTTTGAGATGAGAGTTGGTTCCAAATTCCAGATTTTTCTCGACGGACGCTTTTGTTTTATTTCCATTCGTAGCAGCTTAGTGTGATGAACATGCCCTAGATTGAAATTATTTTGAGCTAAAGTGAATGCCCACGTAGTTTCTTATATACTTTTTGTAAGATATTCCGTGGCCTCAATAGTATCTTCCTTAATTTTAAGAGGCAGTTATGTGCGAAAAATTGCTCTCAGATCAAGATTTCCTAGGAATCTACGTGAGCAGCAACTTAATTCAGGTCTCCAAACTGACGCTTTCTTTGGAAAAATTGCACTTTCGGAAGTTGCAGAAGAGCTTTCAAGATATTCACCAGTATAGCTAACTCTCAAGGTGTTTGTCCTTGAAAAAAACTGTGGGAATTCTACTTTTTTAATGTGTATTAATCAAGAGACAGCAACACTTTTGCACTTGTTATAAATATATGTATTATAAATGCAATAAATAAATAGAATACAATAAATAATTACAATACGAATTACCATTGTCTAATAATAACAAATATTTGTTGCAAGAAACTACCCAACTAAGTCCTTTGGATAACATGTGTGGCTAAACTAATAATAAATACCAGATTAATATATATATTTTTGCTTATATATAAACTAATATATGCATGTACCATAAATGCATAAATAATTACCAATATATGTGCACAAGTAATGAGTAAATAACTAAATTCAAGCGCCGTCAGGTCAACCATAGGACAACCATAACTCAAATATGAGCAGCAGGATGGACACGCTTCGTCAACGCTATGCAACACTGTTGAGCACATCTGGTATTAAATCATCTTCATCCTCCTCGCCATCTTCAGTCTCATCATCATCATCATCGTCCTCATCTTCGTCATCACCCTCTTCATCATCTTCATCAGCTTCATCGTCGTCATCAGTATCCTCGTCATATTCATCACGATTAGCAACTTCATTAGCCACATTATTACCGGAATGAGCTGCCAGATTTGAATTAACGCTTGCAAGTGTATGCGAGATTTTCTTGTTGGCCAGCGAGGAAGCGTCAAAGAAGTGCAATGGTATTGGTATGGGACTAGAGACGACCGTGGCCGGTGACGTAGTTGAGGTTGTGCTGGTGTCACTCTCGTCTGTTGACCGGCTAGGCAGCGTTGCTGCGGCGGGTTGGGGTGCTTTTAAAGCATTTGCTGGCACATTTATTAAATTCAAATGAGTTTTTGTCGTTGTTGCTGTTGCTGCTGTGTCGCCTGCTGAGTTTTGCTTGACTGAGACAACAGTTGCATTGCCTGCTGCGGGCAATTGCGTGGGCACAATTGAAAGGTGTGTTGTATTTGTGGGCTTAGTGTCATTCGAATTGTGGGCATCAAGGGATTTATTGTGATTTGTCAACTTCTCAGCAGCTACTGTTGCAGTCTCAGTTGATAATGCCTCTCTTATTAACGAACTGTGCAGTAGCGCAGGTTTTGTTGTTGTGGTTGTGGTTGCATTGTTTTGCGCCACTTCATTTTCCAACTGATTCTCTACGTCTATAACTCTATCACCAGCATCATTATTCGTCGTTTCATTCTCCATATCATCACCCCATTGGGGCATTGGTGGCGGTGTGATGCGCGGCGCTGTTGTTGAGGTCAACATAAATTCATCTAAAATCTCACAATTTTTACCCAGATATCCTTGCTTGCACTCGCAGCGATAACTGCCATCCTCTTTTGTGTATGATATGCAGCGTCCGCCATTTTCACAAGTATTTGGATGCTCAGCGCAATATGTCAGCTCTGCGAGTTGGGGAGAAAGTGGAAGAGACAGAGAGATAGAGAGGGCGAGAGTAAGTAGAGAAAATTTTGTATAAAAAATAATATTTTGAAATATATATTTGTACACCTGCACCTATCACCATCGTCATTGCCTACTCACTTTCATCGCACAGCATGCCACCCCAACCGGGTTTGCAATTGCATTCCCAGGGCCGTTCGCAGTCGCCATTCACACAGCCTGGATAGGGAAAACATTGGTCGCAATTTTCGCCTGTCCAACCAACTTTGCAGCTGAAATCAAAACAAGAATACACGGTGTACAGAAAATTGCAACAAATTCAGGTGTATATACATATATATATATATAAATACATATGTTATGTTCGTATGTGCAAGTACTCCTGTTGCACATACAAATGCCAATATACAATATTTTATTTTAAATCCATTTTCAGTTGAATAAACTTACCGGCATTCGCCTGGTTTGGTGCAATATCCTCGCTGCTTGTGACAGCCCGTTGCGCAAATAGCTAAACAAGAGTAATGAAAATTGACCAAAAGTGAATAAATTAACAAAAACAAAAAAAAAAATGAAAAGTCACGAAAACAAAACATTCACACTCAGATACTGCGCCTATTGTTGACATATACCCAGCACCAAAATTCTGCGTACAGAGTGATATACTGATACACTAGGCATTCCAGAACCAAAGGACGCCTTGATAGAAGACCAAAACATTGTGACAAAAAAGTTTTCTTCCATTAGCCCTTGAAGTGCACCTAACAGCATTGATCTAGGCAAACCAAAACCATACTGTACAAGTCACTCATCATTCGCTTCCTACTATGTGGTGTAGAAACGTGGACGATGTTAATATTCGATACAGTTCCCGTCAGTAGAAGCAGAGGAAGGGGAAGACCTACACTTCGTTCGAAGGATCAGGTGGAAAGCGACCTGGTTTCACTTGGTATTTTCAGCTGGCCCCAAACGGCGAAGAAAAGAAACGAATGGTGCATTATTCTTGATTCGCCAATAATCGGATAAGGGATTGAGGTCTCATGATTTCTAAAATGCGCACTCGCTTACATAATTTCAGCTGAACGAGAGCAGCAACAAAAAGTTAATATAGAAGAAATGTATGTCGGGATTTAAGAATGCCTACTTGTCAAAGAGAAAACGGAATTCCATTTATATAGACAAGCTTAGCCCTGTTCCGACACATATTGCGTATTGCGTTATAAACAGCGCTTTCATACTTAGCGAGCATAATTTTACGCATTCTTTTAGGATCATCTAGACAATTTGGTCACAGGTCACCGGAAAACGTTCAATCTCTTTGAAGAACTGATTAAACTTATTCCAATTTAACTTAGCTTAATGCCTAGGACTGCAGCTAAATCGCAAAAAATTTCAATGACTGGCGTGCTAATGTTGACTCGGCTTTGCTGCAGGTTGAATGAGAAACATTCACGACGCAAAATTATTTGCTAGAAAGACGAAATCTCAAAAAGGTCTAGGCTAACAAGGGAGATATATTGATAGAGATTGGTTTGGATGAGAGACTCCAGGTTTTCTAAAATCTGTCATTGGAAGTAGCATATTTGTCTGGTGTCTGACATATATTTAAACTCTGATGCTTGTAGAATGAACTAGAATGTTAATTAACAAAATTATAATATTCATAAAGCTGTATTGAAATTTAGATCAAAAAGCTCTCTGGAAGATAATTTTTTCACTTTAGGAAATTCTGTTACTAGTATTCAGCTTAGAAAACACTGCACTGTACGAAAAAGTAGTTCTCGTCTACAGAGGAGGAGTGAAAGTAATAGAAAATGCAGATGATCTTAAACTCTCTTGGACTGTTGGCTAATATTCCAGGAACAGTAGAATATTATGAAATTAAATGACATACAAAGAACAGTCTGTATAGGGTCTACACTACCCAATATGCTAAGTTATGTCCGACACATTTTTTTCTCACAATTGAAGCATGTTACGCTGTCAGACTTATAGAGAGCGCTCATTGGAGTCCCAGACGATGTGGTCATACAGTTATACTAAACCAGCTGACAACACGTTGAAGTAAATCAGATTAACTTCTTTCAAAGTTAGTCGCTGTCAGGTGAGAATATGTTCTAGACGGGAATGAAGAAGAAATTTTTATAAGAGTGGAAATCCCAAAACCAGCTTGCTTCTTTCAAACGGAAGTGCTGGGAAATCTTGAATTTCAATGGCAGGTCAACTCAAGATCTCCATAACCTTAACACCTTTCCGGCAATGAAAAATGGTACTAAAAAGATTATAATTCATATTCAACCCAGGTAAGGCAGGTTTATGTAAAGTATGTGTAGTCTTGTAGTCACATTAATGGGTCACGGGTTCTTCGCCGGACATGTATCAAAAATGGATCTGCGCTGTTACAGCGAATAAGAAGGGAATATGGAAGCATTAATCAAGTCTCTTAGCTCTTCGCAAGTTAGAATCTTTCAGGTACCGAACCTTGCATTAAATCTTATAGATTATAAGCAGCTTCTTTGTGTACGGATTTGAGGAAACTTTCTGACTACCACTCCCTGAGGGTGGCCATAAGCAATTCTTTTATAGTTATATGGTTCAAACGGCTCACGAATTCCGGTATTAGAGCAAGTATCCTCTGGACAGCCAACAAACAACCGTTTGGAGGCGAGCTAAATTTGAAAGCGCGATCCTACTGGAAAATCAAAAAAAAAGGATCGGATGTGAGACTTGTCTTTGAGTCTAGGCATTCATTCCGGCCACACTCCGCAGCAAAGCAAGGTTCTTCTTCTTGTTGATGGTATTAGAGGAAAATGAGGTTTTCACGAGAAGGAGAAGCGAATGATATACTGTGGCTTATTCGGCTATAATCATTTAAGCTGTACCCTTGCCAATCACGAAGAAGAAGACAGTGTGTCAAAATGGATCATCTAGCGTTAGTTGCACCAGAAGTTTCAAAGTCCTTCGGGAAACACTGCAACCTGCCTGCCTACCTTCGTATACAATTTCCTTATTGCTATAGACGGAGAGAGGTTGGAGGTTTAGTTCTGGATTTTAAAAAAGTGTGTCTTTCCAATGGAGCAGGCGAACAGGCTGTAGTAAACATAAAGATCCTTGAATTTACTGCTTGGAAGGCAATAATAAATTTGGGCTTTAAAGCGATCAGTTGGGCAATTTTTCAATTAATTTTCATTAAACTCTCCGTACTCGTACACTCACACACTACCATATTCACACTCACCTGTTTGGCATAGCAGTCCCGTGTAGCCTGGCAGGCAATTGCATTCGAGTGGCTTTTGACATGTGCCATGTTGGCAGCCGGGCAAAACGGCACAATCGCTGCAACTGCGCCCAGCCCAGCCCAGACGACAACGGCATTCACCAGGTGCCTCACAATAGCCACGTGTGTTGTGACAACCCGCACGGCAGGTGGCTAAAAGCAAAGCAAAAGCAAAAGCGAAAACAAGTAAGACATATTTCTGTAGTTTGTAGTTGTGTGTGGATGTTTGTGTTTGTATGTGTGTGTATGTATGTATGTGAATATAAGCCAATAAAAAAGTGCTGTTTTGAAATGAAATATTTTCGTAATAAACATTGATTTGTAACAGCATGTGTATGTCCTCCAATGTATGTATGTATGTATGTATGTATGTATGTATGTATGTATGTATGTTAACTTACGTTCGGTGCAGAAGAGTCCATCCCAGCCGGGCTTGCAAATGCATTCGAACGGTTTATTGCAATAGCCATGTTGGCAGCCCGGCAGTGGTATGCAGCGTTCACAAAACTCGCCTGTATAACCGATGCGACAGCGACACTCGTCCGGACGTTGGCAATAGCCTGGAATGAGAACAAATCTTTTCATTTGCATGCAAATGGTTTCGGATGAAGAGGGGTCTTCGCAGCAGATTTGCATCGCAATAGGTGTAGACTTTTGTAATAAACTTTTTGAAAGCCTGCAGTTGTTTTCGAAATTATTAATTGTCTAACAGTATAAGCGCTTTGTCACTTCAGATTAAAGATACGGCTGGATAGTGTCCGAATCAATTGTGCATCTACTCGTGCAGATGTGGGAAAGAAAGGTTTAGAAAATACTTACTCATAAATGTTATGTCAATTCCAAGATAGGAAGACACTTTCAAAGGGAAGGGCGACGAAAAATTTGCGTTTTAAAATTGTTATGAAAAGGATAGATGAATATATTTTTTCGACGATTTTTTCTTTACAGAAATACCTCAACATTCCGTATACCGTTTTTTTCTGTCTTTCGACGCAATTTTTCAAGACGTTTTCGATTGTGGTGCCCTCTAAGGCAGTAATTTCAATTCAATTTCATGTTCTAAATCATGAATCATCTTAACCCATTTGAAGCCTTGAGTAATGGATGAAAGGGAGGAACTTCAGCGGAGCCACTCCGGCATATTTGCCTAGCTAGGTTGTGTGCTGGGATGGGGGCCCACCATTTGAAAACCTGCTTCCATGAAAAGTTCAACAACGCTGTGGATGAGAGACCAACTTTTTGACGAAGACTGCAAACGGATTAAGGACATTGGGAACGTGCCGCTGCCCCGCTGTCCTTGTAAGACTAGAGGTGCGATGGACGGGAAAGTGCCATTTACTACATCGGCCATATAAAAGAACGCGAATATGATGTCAGATGTGTTGTAGAAGAGAGACTAAGTCGTCGAGTCCTGGTAGCGATATAAAAGATAGAGAAGGTCGATGTAACCAAGGATGTCTTTCATGTTGTTGTTGTTGTTGTTGTTGTTGTTGTTGTTGTTGTTGTTGTTGTTGTTGTTGTTGTTGTTGTTGTTGTTGTTGTTGTAACCTCTAAAATATTTCTCAAAGTAATTTTTGGGGAATGTTGCGGAAGTGGCAGTCCTTCTCCAGATAAAAAATCCGGGTCGTTCCGGTATAAAGACCCGACTGTCGCGAGAACTATTGGATTTTAGTCGCCCCTTACGACAGGCATGCCTTACCGCGGGTAAATTCTTGAACTCCTAACCCGCAAGGGGGGGTGTCTTTTATAAGCTCGTGGGGTGTACTAATGAGCGCTGTCCCCGTCACGATTATGCTTGGCGACTTTAACTCCAGAATGAGCAAAGAAAGCTTCTTCGGTACAACTGTTGGAAAATTCTGCCTCAACGATGAAACATAACCAAATGGCTTGAGGCTGATTGAATGTCAGTAGCATCAGACTACGGCACAAGAAAATTCATAAATCTAATTGGCTGTCCCTGGATCAAAAAAACTCACATCCAGATCGATCGTGTTGTGTTAGTCGGACGTCATATCTCCAGTGTTCTTAACGTCCAGTACAGTACGTACAGAGAGAACATTTCTCAAGTACGATATTGAAAGCGCAGCACCAGGAAATGGTGAGTACGAAACCCTGACCGATGATTATAGAAAAGACCATTGCCCTTAATGATTTTGCATTAATACATCGATCTTCTTTCAGTGGCCCGGCTTTTTTAAATGATTTCAAACTATCCCGTGTGTGTTGCCTAATGCTTCCACTATCAACAGACAGCTAGCATGCCGATCTTGCACCATTTAAGTGACTGATCGATTAGAAGAGGGTGCATCTTTGGGTTCCCTTCATTCACTTACAACATCCTCACCTTAAACTATACAAACTGATGAGCAATACCTTAACAAAATCAATCTAAAACAATCTGTAACCTAACTGATCTTGTTATAATAGCTGAAAGATCTGTAAAAACCATTTTGTGAGTCAATTTGGGAATTAGAAAAGTGGCACCAATCGCCGAAACGCGTTCACCGAAAACTCGGTCCATTTCTTTCCGCAACCAGTTCGTGCTCCGTGCGACTTCTAGGTATTCCACAAACTCAAAAGATCGCTCCGAGGACACTGTTCCGAGTCGATTGAAGACATTCAAATGGCTTTGGCATGCACCGAGGTTTGAACGAATCGAACCGTGGACATAAGTGCATTAAATCGAGATTGGATGAAATTTATTAGAAAAAATAAACCAAATTTTATTTTTGATTTCATATAAACAAATTTCCGGTATTTTTTGCCTTCATATACATTTTTTTTGAGAAAAAGATACTTTATTTTAACTTGAAGCCAAATCGAGAGTGAAAACTTTTGCACATATTGATTAAAAATTATACAAATTACTTTTATTCATAAATAATATTGAGCCTATCTCAAAGGCACACCTTCTCATAAATAAATGCAAGTTTGTCATAAAATCTTTTACATTGCATACTTTTAGGCATATTGGCACTTGTACATGAATTGTAAATGTCGCCTCTTTTGGTTAAGACGAATTGTAAAATTGTTATTGTATTTTTAGAATTATCGCCTTTCGTTCTTACCGTTCATTGGATCACATCCTTTTCGACACTGTGGCACTTGACACAGGTCACCCTGCCAACCGGGCAGACATTTGACATTACCCTTTTCATCACAAATGTAATGTAAATTAATTTTCTCTCGCTGGGTTTTTTGACATGCCTATAAATGGTAAAACATAAATATGGATTAATTAATGCATATTAAATTTATAAAAGTGTTAAAATTTGACATAAAGTGTTATGTAGACAAAAGAAGAAGATATTTTTTTCTGACAAGCGCCGACACATAAGTACCAGCCTGCAATTATTAACTCAATATCTAGAGCATTTTTTCATTCAAATCGGAAAGGGTGTTTTTTTAGGATATGTACGTCATTATAAAGGCAGCTGTTTGCTATTATTTTTTAAAAATGTCTTTGGGCAAACGACCGCCGCATAAATTTTATCCAAGAGGACTAATTTTCGACCATTTTTTCTTAACAATTGGGGCCGCAGAAATAATGCGTCGAATATTGTCTTCCAAAGACGACCTACTTCATATAAGGCCATAAAAAATAGTCTTTCGGTGTTAAAACGTTAATTCGCACGATCTTGGAGGCCACGCCACAAGCCCACGAAGAGAGATAATGCGCTCATCAAAACATGACTTTAATAAATGAACTGTTACATTTGCTGTATAGCATGTAACGCCGTCTTATTGGAACCAAAGGTCATTCACATCAACATCCTCTAATTTAGGTGGGAAAAAGTCATTAGTCATCGCTCTGTTGGATTCCCCTTTGACTATATCATTATTGCAGGCTTTATTTTCAACGAAATATAAACCAATAATTTCCTCCGCCCAGAGAGCATCGTTTTGTAACCACTGAACCTATTTCCGGCGAGCTCCTCCTCCAGTTTTTTGTATGCGTCTTGATACTTTCCAACATATGGGGGAACCCACAGTTTATACTAAGCTGACTGCAAAAAAAAAAAATTAAAAAAAAGAAAATTTAATTTAATTATTTATTAAAATTATATTTTTATGTTGGTCAGACCAAGACTTGAACCCCGATCTTCCGAATAGTTGTATGAGAAACTAACAATATATTATAGATTATCATCACTCCAAATATGCGAGAATTTTCAACCAAAAGTGACTGATTACAATTTTTTTGTGAAAATCGGTATCGTTGGCCATCCGGTTTAGGGCCCGGCATTATTCTTGCCCTAGTCGGATTTCGTAAGCTCGCAAACCAACATTCTTCCACAAAAAATTTCATAAAGTTAATGAGCACAGTTTAAATTTTTCAGCGCGATTTTGGACCGACTCATTCGAGTTTTCATGAATACTGGGAGTGACAGTCCTTAGCCGGATGAAAATATGGATCGTTCCGGTATAAAAATTCGATTATCGCGTGAACTTTTCTATTTTAGTCGCTCCCGAATTAATAACAGGCAAGCTACAATCACAGCTCCGGACCAAAGAGCGCACCAGACAGTAAGTTTTTTTTGGGTGTCATGGCCTCTCTTCAATTATTTGAGGATTTACGTAGTTCCAAATGCAACAGTTTTGTTTATTTCAGTTTCCTTCGAGTGAGAAATGTGATACATCGCTGAAGAACATTTTTTCTCCGAAGAATCGCCGCCCACTGTTTGTTGTTCAAGCAACCAATGCATGTTTGTAGGGAGTTGAGAATGGTCAGCTGGCTGCAGTTGTTGTTTGAGCTAGACTTTATATTGATGTAAGAGCAAGTCCAAGTGCATGATATCGCATAATGCGCCGTAACAAAGTCCTCTGAGAACGTCGAGAAATATACACATTCGGCTCTTTGGATACACATTCACTTACAGTAGGGATATTTGAAGTGGAACGAGCAAAACGATCATACACAGGCATTAAAATATCTGTAGCAGATCTAGTACCTTCAAATTTCATAAAACATGTACAAATTGCTTGAGTAGTTCGACGATTTTGTGCACCATAACCTCTTCTTAAAGCAAGAATTGTGGAGACGTCTGTGGTAGATTTTAAAAGTTTTATCACTTTGCGGTTGTTAAGCGGTCCATTTTCATAAATGCCTGAATTTGAGTTAAAACAAAATATGTTTGGCTTGACAGTTAATTTTGGCAATTGCCAAAATACAGCGCTGTACCTGTAAAACCACCCTGTACTTGAATTCATAGCTACACGTATATAAAAATTTTGGTAAAATCTTTGGACAACGCTTTGACGACTAAGTAACTTACAAGTAACTTAAATACATATATATTTACTTCAATTCTTAAGTGAAACTTTCATACTTACTCGTTGCTTCCATTGCGGCACATCCGAATTACCATATCGCAAATCATAGTTACGTTTTTGATATGAAATTGCCGGCAGCAGTGATGGTGTTACCATAAAATATGCCAAATATATAAGCCATTTGTAAGCCATAATTCGTTGTCTTTTATTAGTTTTTCTCACATGTAATGTAACTGTATATTATGCAAGCGCAATAACTCTTCAATACTAGTTTAATAACACATTTAAATGTATTTTGTTCACTTTTATCAATTTTTATCAAGCAAATCACACTTTCTTTTGGCACAGATCCAAGTCATATAAATCACAGAAAACTAACGAAGCCGGTATAAACATAAAGCATTAATGCATATATATAATACATATACATATATACATATGTATGCAGGGAAGTTTATTTATATCTATGAATGAAGAAAATGTATAAAACGAAAAAAAATAAAATAAAAATAAAAATAATAAATGTAAAACACTTCACGCAAACTCAACTTGTTGTTTGTTTGTTTTTCTTTTTGTTTGACATACATATGGTGTTATGTGTATCTACATTTAACATATGTACATACATGAAAGCGTTAAAGAAGCTACGCAAAGCATATTAAATTGTCGTTTAGCGTCTTTTGACTACTGAAGTGAAGACGCCATGAATGCGTTTGCGCGCGCGCGACGGTCAAATAAATAATAACAAAAAGTGAAAGAAAACAAACTAAGAAAATAATAATAATAAATAAATAAAAAAAAAAAAACAAATAAAAAAAAACAAACAAAAAGAATTAAATAAAAGTAAATAAAAATCACTTTCATTTTGGTTTAAAAAGGTGTTGGGTGAAATTTCGTTGACAAGCCGCGCAATTGGTTTTACAGTACTTTTGAATAAGTGCACATTTTTTATTCGTATAGAAGTTAGTACTAAAATTTATTATAATTTTTTTCTTTTATTTTTTATTATTTTTTATATAAATTGTTCCACTGCCTTTATGATTATTATTATATTTATTATTTTTTTACACGTATATTAATTATATATTTATTTTAATTATTTTTTCAAGTTTAACTAGATTTTAGTTAACGTAAAAAAATTATAATTTTTTATCTTGTGGTATGTATGTATATACGAGTATATAATGATAATAAGTAAAAAGAAATCCATTATTTTTGCAATAATTGGCTTTAGTATTCTGTATCTCGTGTTCTATGAGCGTGGTTGGATTACGCTAGATGGCGCTAGACAGATCATATTTTGTACTATAAAAGATAATGGCAGAAGTGTTGACACTATCAAAAAGAAGCTCGATGTTTGGGTGTCACATGAGTTAACGAGAATAAAACTAATGAACCGAGCTTTCTACTACGACTCGCTGCTAAATGGTAGTAAGCTCGACCCGAGTTCAAACATGACTGGTGCAGAAAAGTGTATTACTAACAGCAACTTCAAACACAAACGGGCGGTGTCGAAGAGTAGTGAGCCGGTCTTCAAGCCAGAATTAACGGCGGGGAAGGTTTTGTTGTGTGTTTGGTGGTAGAATTGGTAAGGAATCATACTCCATGAGCTACTACTCTACGACGAAATCTTTATTTCAGACCAGTACTTTCAGCAATTGGTCCGTATGAAGGAAGCAATCGCTCGGAAGCGCCCAGCTTTGGCAAATAATGTTTCAACAGAACAATCCCAGGTTACACATATCGATAGAGACTCGATGGAATTTCCAAGAGCTTGGTTGTGAGGCTCTTATGCATCCAAATTATGTTCCGGAACACATACCAAGTGTTTACCAACTGATCCTGCCTATAGAGTACGATTTGACTGATGAAGAATTGGTCTCAAGAGAAGCCTATAAAAATCGATTCCCCCAAATTTTGGTCAATAGGAATAAATGATTCTATGAGAGCGGCATAATAACATAAATGACAATAAGTTATTGAGCAAAACTGTGCATATTTGTTATAAATCAGATAATTCTATCTAAAATAAAACCTTTAATTTAGTGGAAAAATAATGGATTACTTTTTGCTAGACCAATATAAATACACATAAATTTTTTTATATTCTATTTTTAGTAAATATATTATTTTTTATGTATTTTTATCACTTAAATCGAAAAAAATCGCACATGTCAAAAATCACTTGCATTTGCATATATTATATAAAACCATAAAAATTGTTTAATAAATATTTTTTAATACTCGTATGTATCAATCATGAATATATCTACGAGTATAATTTCAGTTAACCACTTTTATGCACAATTATTATTTTTGCATTTCAAATTTAAATATTTGCCATTTTATTTATACAACAAACCACAAGTTTGTAGTTTTCAAAACACTTTCTTCAATTGAATTTCACTTTTCAGCTTCTACCGTTTTGTCCAACTATCGCTCACAGCTCCACTCATACTAATTTCTTTTTGACCATTCAACCTGCAGTTCAAGTCCATGGCCAAGTTAAGTGCGGCTTGAGTGATTTTGATTTGCTTCTTCGTCGTCTTCTTCTTCATTGTCGTCTGCTTTGAAACTTTTGCAAAAGCTAGTTTTTTGCAAAGTTGAGTTGAAAAAATTGAGCGAAACTGAAAGAGTTGTTTATTTTTCATTTGTTTGATAAGTTGATTCTAAAGTATGCCAACCGGTCTGTGGTAATCAGCTGTTACTGTTGCCACACATGAGACGATAATATATAAAGTCTTTTATTACAGCGTCTAAAAGAGTGTTCACTTTAAATGAAAAGTAAATAAAGTGATGCGTTTTTGCTTGCTGGCCAATTGAATTTTGCAATATGAAACATATTTACTATTTTACATGATTTATAGAATCGATAACAGTCAAATATTCATCATCGAGTGCAATAAGGTTTTCGAAATTGTAAGAGGAATTAAAAAAAATTGCTTCAAAATTTAAATTAAAAAAATTTTTGGGTGCGACTTAGTCTATTTTTTTCAAGAATCTTTTTTCCTAGAAGCTACTATTTATTATCAACTAAAATATATCCAGCAGTTAGGTCAAACTCTTCACAAGGTGCCGCAAACAAAAAAAACTTCTTGATGGAATAAAATTTTCGAAAATTAAACTGCATTGAAGTATCATATTGGCGCCATTATTTCCTAAAATGATGAGCCTGATATTCTAGTAATTTTTACTATTGACTAGGTTAGGTTAGGTTGTGGTAGCTACTGAACTAATACATCGATTAAGCTAAGACTAGACTAAGACACTTTGAGATGCATCAAAAACTTGACCAAAAGACTTCGTTATCCAACCATTTCGAATCTCTAGTGAGCCTCATTAGATACATGACTTTGACGTCAGCTATATCGGCAGACCATGCATAGATCCTATAGTATCATCGAACAAGTCATTAATGTACCCGATGATTGATCAAACATAGAAACAATAAGTGGTTGTGTCCATAACATAGCCACAAACATCTTTTTTTTTTGCTTTTTTCCGATCGGATATTTATACAGAGTCAGTAATTTGAGCAACCATATATTGATTTAACACCACGTTTACTCTAGTAGATAATCCATATCCTAAAAAACGTCCTACGGTGCGCGCCAAAGACATCAATAGCGTCTATGGAGCAGAGCAAAGAAGAATATCAGAATGAGTCCTTCCGCCTAATCCGTCATGAAACTTCCTTTACGTTAAGATAGTACGTTAATAAATTTGTCACATTTGGAGCCATTGTAAAAGCGCCGGTGTACAGGGTTTTCCAATGAGAGGTATTATTTTGAAATTTAAAGAGAAATGGAATTTTTTTAATTAAATAATAGTAAGTTTATTTCAATGTAAAGAAGACGACAGCTGCGCTTACCGGACCCTATACTTTTTATGAAATTTTCCATCACAAAATCGCAAAGTGGCTGCTGTTTGTCCTCAATAACTTCACGAATTCCATCATTGAGGTCTTAAATCGACATTAGCCTGTTGGTGTAGATCTTATCTTTCAAGTGGCTGCAAAGTAAGTAGTCGCATAGTGTTAAATCCCAAGACCTCGGTGGCCAATTGCGATCCTCTCTTCGAGAGATAACGCGTCCCTGAAACTTTTCCCTTAAAAGATCGATGGTTTCGTTGCTTGTGTGACACGCCGTCTTGTTGGAAGTTAACGTTGTCCAGGTCAATACATCCATACTATCCAGCCTCATTTTCGAAAAAGTGAGGTCCAATGATATGTTGAGGAAGGAGAGGTTTTTCAACAATACATCTTGGGTTTACCGAGTCCCAGATGCGACAGTCTTAGTTATTGACACAACCATCGAGATAGAAATGGGCCTTATCAGTTAAGATGATTTTTCGATGAAATTCTGGATAATTTTCATGCATTTCAAGGGTCCGATCTGCAAAGACATGACGTTGTTGATAATCGGCCGGCTTGGGTATTTTTGTTAACAGAAGTTTATAAGCTTTGCAACCTAAGTCTTAATGCAAAATACGTTGTACTGACGTTGGTGGAATGCCCAAATGCTAAGAACGACGAGCAATGGACAAACCTGTGTTTTCTACAATACTTTGGGTTATATCAGCAGTTGTTCTTGAGCAACGTGCACATATTTTATTCTCCACATCACTAACGTGTCCGAACAGCTCCATTTTTTCCACCAATTCACGACGACCGACAAATTTTTTAGGTTTAGGAACCGTCTCTGCCAATTTTCACCATATTTATGGAGAATTTTAATAATTTCAGTGCGTTGCTGAAGCGTGTGTCGTTCCATTTTTATTATTGTACTAGCGTAGTTTTTACTTGTCAAATGTCAAAAAATTACAGCTTCGAAAGTGACATCTGCATTTAACATTAAATTATATGCCTTTTCTTTCTTCTTGAAAACCACTGGGCTAACAAAACATTCTTTACAAGGATAGGAGTTAAGAAAAAATCTTTTTTGAACACTACACAAAAATTGTATATATTGATTCGGGATAATTTCTCAAGGAAGTTTCCAAAATAAAAAATTTTCATCAAAACCGAAGAAGAATTGTATACTATATGTTTTGAGACAGTCTCACTGAAATGTTGTAGTTTTTGCTAAACATATATATGTCTCCGGAATGTTTATTATTTTATACTGTGACAGCAGATATATGTAAATGTATTCACATACGAGTAAATATATTCCCTATGCCATATCTGCAATAAAAGCGATAAAAATACTAAAAGTGTCATTGCATATCCTCTTCAAAGTTCTCTGCGAATATGAGTGCGCAGAAAAGCATTTGTCCTTTTTGCAAATTCCAAAAAAAGAAAAAATAAATAATATTATTGAATTATGCTGTCATCACAATGCAGCGATAAGCCTAGTTAAAACCTTGTCTTGTAATTCTTACGAAAATTTTATTGCTTGAAGGTTGTGTTATGAGTGAAAATGTTATATAAACATACATACATAAATTTTATGTGTGTATTATATTTGCATAAAAGGCCAACTTGATATTGTAGTATTGTAATAAAATAGTATATCTGATGATGTCTCTTTGAGTGTGTATTTTGTATGGTTTCATTTTAGCATAAACTTTCATTTGCATATTTTTTCCAAATGCTTGAGTTTTGATTTTGCTGATTGCGTTCGGATTGATTTTTTTAACCCATATACATACATATACACATGTATGTACATATATGTAGATAAAGTCATATAGTATATGCCAAAAACTATATATATATATATACCTATATATATTTTGGGTTACAACAATAAAAGAAAAGCACCAACACACACTAACCACAAATGATTGTATCACTCCATCTTTCCTTGGATGCCATTAAATAGCATTTTGCGGAAATATTTTTTCCCAATTTTTTTTGCTTATTTCCTGCATAAGTTTTCCCAAGGATATCAGCTCCTCGGCCTACCAAATTGGCTTCATGAAATGCGAAACTATTTTCGCATAAATTTACACCAGCAGCAGCGACTTACATACGAGTACATACGTGTATGTATGAGCGCTACAATGATAACTCCAAAACTACCACAAATATGCGGTCAGTGATCTTGAGTTCGAAGACAAGCTGTGTGGTGGTGTTAAGAAAATTTTGTGTTCGTCTGCCTGTTTCCGCCCACCCCACCCATACATTCTGCAAAGGCTTGGCCAGTATGGAAATGTGACATAAATTACACACATGTTGCATGTTAATAGGGTTCATTGGATTAGATAGTGTAACCCATATGCTTATATGGTACATACACATATGTATGTATTAGTAACCACATATGTCCTCTCATCACCCACCACATTGTGGGTCGAATGACAAATGAATACGCTTGCAAAGTCAGTTGCTATAGTTGAGTTGGTAATTGGTATTAGTTGACATTTGCGTATAATATTCGAATTTCTGTAGTGAAGATCAAATCCAGTATGAGTAAATTTCAGTTTTTACTGGTATTTAATGAATTAAATGAAAACTAGTATTATACCAATTCAATAACAACTAGTATTATATCACCGCGATATAAACTAGTTATATTATAGTTCATTAAAAACTAGTATTATATCACCTAGATATGAAATAGTTATATTACAGTTCATTACATACAATCATTTTGAGAGCCATGGGTTCTTACCCTAACCAGGTCAAAGTTATAGAAAATTAATTTGGAGTTAAAAATACCCCTGTGTGATGTAGAATATTTATAGAAATATTTTATACGCAAATAAAATTGTCAGCATTTAGATAGTTTGGGGCAAGCCAAGGCAACTTATATGAGTGCCACATCTCACATTCTTCGAAACTAGTATCCTAAACATGCCCAGCTAGTCAGCCAATAATTTATTATATATTTGGTAATCTTAGGCTATTATCAGAAATATACCAGCTTCATACTAGTTAAAAATAAGACAATGCCGAACTATACTAGTCTAATACTAATTTAATATGGACAAACACTTTTTTATTAAGAAATATACTAGTCTCCTACCAGTTACCAAATAGGTCAAATACTTTTTAATTCAGAAATGTACTAGCCTAAAACTAGTTCAATAAATACTTACCAGAAATATGCTAATCTTGTACTATTTTAATGCAGAAACTTTTAATTCAGAAATATACTAGTCTCATACTAGTTCACAAAAGACAAATTAGTGCTTAATTCAGGAATAATATGAGGCTAGTCGTACTAGTTAAAAATAGAGAATAAATATTTCAATTCGGAAATATACTAGTTTCATACTATTGTAGTTCAAATTAGATTAAAGAAACATTTTCTTTCAGGAATATACTACTCATACTAGTTTAATATAGACAGAAAACTTTTAAGTTCAGTTTGAAGAATTTTTTTTTGATTAAAATAGGATTAATTGTTTCTAGTAACAAACTGGTGCCTTCACTGGTCAGTTTAATTTTTCACTCCAGTATTTTTATATACACGACACGTACATACGTACATCTATTAATACAACATTTCACATGCTACTTAATTACTATAGTTATACACGTATGTTGCAAGCAGCTTTGGATACACTGCCTTTGGTTCTTTGTTGTTACGTAACCACAACACTACACACAGATTACCAAAATTTATTTGCCCAACAGGTGGCGAGAGGTCCTTGTACTGTGTATTGTGTTGAGAGCATGGCATGGAATGTGTAGCAGTGTTGTTTGTGGCAGCTTTTGCAATGTATAACAATTATTCTAATTCTAGTTTTAATATATACGAGTATTAGGTTTTGTGTGTGTGGTTTAGAGTGAAGTTTTCATGTAAAATATATTCTGTGGAGATTTTTTTTATATTTCCTGGTATTTTATGTTGAACAACAGGCTAATATTTCAAATAAAATATTTTTTCCTTCGCAAAATAGAGTTTTGTAGTTGATGCTTAAATAACTCATTTAATATGAACATTTATATTTATATTAAGTTTTTGATGTGTAAATATTTCACATGAGTATCAGAATTATCATTCTCCACCTTTAGCTCTCTATATGGGTTTAATATTCTTTACAAAATATTCTCGAGTCACACTGACGGTAGGCAGAGTTAGTGCTCCACCGACTTCGTTTCTTTTATGTCTCTGCAACTGGGACAGAAGTCATTATGGAAGGAAAAGCCGGCTTAGTCACTGCCTGAGGAAGGTTTTAGTGTTGCTCGGCAGCAGTTTACATAGACTTAATGGCAAAGAAACTTTGTTTCCAATGCTGCTATAAGATCGCTGAAAAGGTAATGTGTGAAGTCTGTGATCATAATGGCGACTGGTGAATATTTGGTCTATCACAGATTTGCGTGGGCTGAAGCTACACTGTTAAAATCCGATTAGTTCGTTGAGTGTGAGCTTTAATGTAAATACACTCAACAGAACGTTTAACACGTATGGGATCCCTCTTTTTTGGTAGATTGGACAGGCATTCACTCACCCCACCAAATCTGGTATAGAAGCTGATGCAAGATATGATTTGCATCGATTAATCATCGAGTCTGACCGTCATACAAGCACTATTTTGATTGCACAAAAAATCGTTTGTCACAACTGGAAAAATTCTGGTTACACAAAGAAGCTCGATATATGGGTGACAAATGAGCTGACGAGAAAAAACATCCTAGACTAAATTTACAACTGCGAATCGCTGCTGAATTGTAACAAAATCTACCAACTCTAAAGTGGATGGTAACTGGTGATGCCAAGTGAATCACTCATAGTAACGTAAAAAAAGGAAAGAAAAACTGTCTTGGTCGAAGAGTAGTGAGCCGACACAGGCAGTCTCCGCGCTAGGATTGATGGTCAGGAAAGTTGTGTTGTATATTTGGTTGTGGAATTAAAAAGTATTCATACACTATAAGTTGCTCCCCTACGGCCAAACTCTTAACTCGAACCTATACTGCCAGAAATTGAACCATCTGAAGAATGAAATCTTTCTGAAGCGCCCAGTTTTGCCCAGCGGAGGGGAATTGTGTTGCATCCAGAACACAGTGACTCGCCAGAAGCTTCAAGAGCTTGGTTGAGAGGTTTTTATGCATCCCCCTTATAATCCGGATTTCGCACCAAGTGACTACTATCTATTCCTGTCTATGGCGAATAATTTTATTTGCTGAAGAATTGTTCTCAAGAGAAGCCTATGAAAATCGATAGTAACAAGTTTTTGCCAATAAGGGCAAGGATTTCTGTGAGAGCGGATAATTGTAACTATTGTAGATAATGCCTAAATTTTAATGCAAAAATAATCGTTTTTTTAATCTTGACCAAAATAAATATATTTAAAATTTTTATTATATTTAGAGAGATTCTGATGACACTACCTGCAAAATGGCAAAAAGTTATCAAGCAACACGGTGCATATTTGACATTATTTTGGTAATTCTGACTATGGTAATTAAAACCTTCAATTTAGTCTAAAAATAGTGGATTACACACCAATATTATCATGCAGTTGAGTGCGTTTGCATAAGTAAAAGCTAAGATTTGCACTGTTTCCACAACTCAAATTAACTAAATTTCGTTTATTATCATAAAAGTGAATTGTCTAGCGCACAAAATAAAAAATCACTGTAATTGAATGTGATTACAGAAAATCTTTTGTTTAAGTAAGAATATCACATGCCAAAGTTTTCATAGAAATCATATTTTGAAAAAGTTAAGAAGAAACAATCAAAGTAGTTGCAAGGAAATCTGAAGAACAGTAACCAAATGCCATTGTCACGTAATATTCCCATAAGCGACAGTTAAACTTAGTAACATAAAAATGAATTGCGTTTTAGCTTTGATGCGAGTGGGTAAGCGTAGGGTGGTCGGCATTAATATTTGCGACAAAAAGAAGTGATGCTTTCATGGATAACTACTCCTTTATACAGTTGGAAAAGTGGGAAAAGTTAGTTTTAAAAAAATGAAATCTACAAATCTTCCACTTCATTCGAGCCAATATTTTTTTCCCACCAGCAAATCTCCACATATAAATGGGTATATATGAAAATTTTAAAATTATTTAAGAAAATAAAAGTTAAGCCAAAAAAAAAAAGAAAAAAAAGTCAACTAACCAACTTGAGGAAAAACTTTTGCATAGCAAACTAACTATCAAACAAATATTTGCAGAAATTTTGGCGTTTTGCGCTTCAGTGTGTGGCATGTTGGGGAGATACATATGTACATACATAGCGTGTGTGGATATGAATCTCTCCAGCTGCAGGGGATTACATGGTGTACTGGTGTACAATGTGCATTAAAATATTCACTTGCAGTAAGTAGGGGAGCGTATATGGAGCGTAAGTGGCGCACACTCATACACATACACACACACGCGCGCGCACTGTCGGAATTGCGGTGGCAATAAGCAGCTGCAACTTCATTATAAAGTAAACAGACGAGTTATCTAAAAAAGGAGGAAATAGAGTGAGGAATGTGAATGTGCACAAATAAAGTATGCACATATATGTATGTATGTATGTATGTGTTCATAGTTTAGCGAGCGAAAATTAAACTAAAATGGTAATTCTGAAATATTTCATTTTTTTAATATTTATTTTGTAATATTAAAGTGTCAAAAATGGTATGGACATTTACACCAAAATCTTTTATTACAGAAAAAAATAACAGCAAAAATTAATTCCACTATTTGTAATAATTACAGTTGGTGTAAAAAATTTTTTGCAACCGGTCAGAGTGGTCACAGGCGACAATCAAGCATCGAAAATAACACCAAGGGCGTGCCATGAGCCAACGCCTCAAAACAAGGCAGTGTGAAATGCTTTCCACGCGGAGAAGTGGAAGGCTGCAAGTACCGTGTAGAATTATGAAGATTTCCTATGGAGATGCTGCCCGCAGAATACAAGGAAAGCCGTGGATGGTGAGAACGCTTTACCACCTAACTCACAGTTATTTACATTCGGAGTCAGCTGTGAAAGTACGTGGAAACTCGTGGAAGCGATTAAGACCTCCATCTAAGAAATCTCGCCCTTCAACACAAGATCCCAGTTTTGCAGAGGTCGCTAAAATGAAATTTAGATTGGATTTCTAGATAGAAGCAAAGACGACAGTGCAGATGAGTGAAAGCAGCCTTGGTGAACGTCATTCCAGACGTCATGCTGGAGTACCCCGGAACCCCTTCTGCCAGCAAGGACGCCTGCACTGGGTTCTAGTACAACGTTAAGGTTGTCCAATGCAGAGACGCGCGATCGATGGTGCGAATGTACCCAGGGTCCAAGCTGGTAGTTACAAATTGGAATCAGATCTCAGTCAGACTCAGGGCAAGGGCCCGTAACGTTATCAGCAAGCGCCAAATTATGAAATATTCTCTTCCTACTAAGGAGTGCAGAGTTATTTAGTTGGAGAAAGCGGACAAACCAAGAAGGCAAATGGTTCTATACTCAGACAAGGAAGCATAGGTTAGGCCGGGTGCAATATGGTGTGGTTGAAATAACAATTTATACAAATCTATCGCGGTGATTAAGAGTACACCCGCTGCTCGAATCCCGCGATAGACTGCAGAAGAACAGGTAAAAGTGAGGTAGGGTGGTGTAAAAAGAATCACGACAAATACAACAATGGATAATTTAGGTTATTGGTCGACTCTTTTGGACGTCTCATATAGACAATGCTATGTCCAATTTGTTACCAGGTACAGTATAAGTGTTTCATAACTTTTTATTGGAGCTGGTTTCTACGTGGCGGGTTCCAAACCCAGCGCACAACCTCGCTAGGCGAGTAAGTTCAAAGTTTTTACACTTTTATATAGCGAGCCGTTTACTTCAAGACCGACGCCAGCTCGCAGCCGCACCTCAGGTGAACAGACGCTGCAATTAGACTTCAGCGGACCCTTAAACCGAATAAGTCGGAGTGATTCCACTGAAGTTTCCTCTCTTTTTAGCCGTGACCCAAGGATCCACACGGGTTGGTTATCGCATCTTGCACAAGGGTTGCTCACGTTTACAGGGTGTGCGATGTAGACGCAAGGAATTGAGTATAGCCTCGCAACTGTAACAGCATACCCAGAAGCGTGACTACACTCAATTGAAAGCAGAGGAAGAGGAAGACCTCCACTCCGTGGGAAGGACCAGATAGAGAAGGACCTGACTGTATTTGGTATTTCTAATTGGCGCCAATTAGCAAAAAGAAGAAACTAATGGTACAACGTTGTTGACTCGGCTATAATCGCGTAAGCCGTGTCTACACCAGTAAAGAAGAAGAAGAAGAAGAACAGTACAATGCTATTTTGTTAGTAAATTGAAGCAAGAATTTCTCATCTTTATCCATTGCTGGCTGGGTTCTTGCTGACTATACTCACCGAGTGAGTTCATCCAATGTCTACAGAACACTCAGATAATGTACGCTATACTGTGTCTCTACCCTCCCTATATTTCTTGCATTTATTGTCCTCAAACAGACTTATTTTAAAGACAGACATTGCCCATCACTTTGCCAGTAGAAACTTAGTGCTTTACATCACATGCTTTCTTTTGTTCAAACCTAAAGCCAAACAGCGGTCGATTGAAACGGGTTTCTCATGCATTCCTTACTTGTCTGAATGAGACTAGTAAGTTCATAGCTACGACCTATTCAGAGAGTACTACTTCTTTAGTCAGTTCACCGGTTCTCTCATTACCTTCGATACCCATCTTCACTGCCTACAACCTTTACAACCACAACCACTTCCGAATTAGTATTATATGAAAGCAAGTATTTAATGGTCTCTTCGTCCTATGACTATTGTTAATACTAATAAAAAAAACACTGACTATAAAGCACTAAAATATTTAAATTTCATTTTGCATCTCTAAAAGTGCTTTAAATTCATTTTTTCCTGTCTACTTCTATGCTTCCTGCATATACCATATATATTTCTGGTATATTACAACCATCCATCACATAATTTATTTCCACTCTCTAACTTCTGTTTATCATTATTCAACTGCAGCCATATTACGTACATCGCTTCAAGCTAAATACATACATACATACCTGCGAGTACCCACAAATGTATGTACAAAGCTTTAAACTATGCTAGAAAGTTGGAAGACTGAACTGTTGAGCCATTGACCTTAACCACCTGGTATTTGCACGTAACAGACTGACACCACTCATCCTTCATACGTGTACGCGCTGCATTCGCGGCAGCTGCAGGAAGTCAATAATAGCAATAAAGTGCGAGTTGTTGACTGATGGAGGCGAAGCGTGCCAATAAAAGGATCAATAGTTTATGCTGCACACATACATAAAGCAAACGCAATATATACGAAATCCACAAATGTTTACTCATACATGGGTATATGTACATATGTGTGCTAAAAGTTTGCCAGTACGACAGGTGTCTGGCGCTTATTTCATGGTTAGAAGCTAAAAAATCGTTTCTAAAACTTGTTGTTATAAAGTGAAGCTCCATCAATGCCAGATCGTGTGGTGCTAAAGCAATTGTGTTAGCATTGGTTTCAGATTAAAGTTGGTTAGCCAAAAACAAAAAAAATATGTATATTGATTTATTGGTTGTAAAGATGGTGGTATTAAGCGAGTAGTTCGAAATGAGTACTACCATGCGGAGGGATGTGAGTTCGATATCCTATATTACGGAAATTATATATTTATAGTATAACTGATTGAAAAAACTTTAATTCATATAATTTGTGATCTATTAAATCAATATATAATTTTTAAGCAAAAAACATATCATTTTATTTTCGATAAGGCATCATAATCAGCCTAAATAATTTTAGGTAAAATGTTGAAGCTTATAAATTTCAGTCGAATGGTATGCCTTCAGTGAAATGTTCTTCGCAGACAGACCTGAGAGGGCACTAATGCTATCCCGTGTTAGCTGTCCCAGAGGAAGCAGCTTTGACTACTCGTTATTATTTATTGAAAATAAATATGTATAAAAAAAATTAATTCAAATAAAAGAGAAATCGATTATTAATAAAAAAAAGTTGTTATATATAGATAAATAAATAAAATTAATAATAAATTATATAATAAGTATATAAATAAAAATTTATAAAAATAAATAAATAAAAAAATAAATAGTAAATAAATATATTAAATAAGTGTTTAAGTACCATAAATATATAAACAAATCAGAAAATAAAAAAATAGACAAATAAATAAAGAGATCAATAAATAAATAATTAAATAAATATATTATTAAATAACAAAATTTATAAATCTGTAGGTAAGTAAATATATAAGTAAATAAAAAATATAAAGATATTAATTAATTAACTAAGAAAGAGATAAACAAATAAATATATAATTGGACAACTAAATTAATAAATAAGAAAATAAACAAATAAATATAAAAATAATAATAATAAATAAAAAAAAATTAATAAGTAAATAAGCAAATACTTAAATAATTAAAAAATGAATTAAATATGTAACTAACTAATATATAAATAAATAATAAAATAAGTGAAAAATAATAAATAAATGAGCAAATAAATAGAGAAATGAATGAATAAATAAATAAATAAATCTGTCAATAAATAAATAAGGTAGTAGAAAAGTAAAAAAATAAATATATAATTAAATAAATAATTGATTAAATAAAAAATTAAATAATTTATTAATTAACAAAATAAATAAGGAAGTAAATAAATAAACAAATAAATAAAAAAATAAGTAAATAAATAAACAAGTAAATAAATAAATAAATAAATAAATAATTAAATAAATAAATAAATAAATAAATAAAAATAAATAAATGAATAAATAATTAAATAAATAAATAAATAAGTAAGTAAATAAATAAATAAATAAATAATTAAATAAATAAAAATAAATAAATAAATAAATAAATAAATAAATAAATAAATAAATAAATAAATAAATAAATAAATAAATAAATAAATAAATAAAAAAATAAATAATTAATTAAATAAATAAGTAAATAAATAAATAAGTAAATAAATAAATAAATAAATAGATAAGTAAATAAATAAATAAATAAATAATTAAGTATATAAATAATTGAATTAATACATAATTAAAAAATAATACACACATTAATATCCAAAAAGTTAAAAAAAAATAAAAAATTGTAATTAAAAATCCAAAGAAATATTTCAAAATAGCCAATCATTTTTGTTCAAGTATAAAAAAATAAAGACACTAATAAAGAAAATAAAATTAACCAAGTAAATATTTAAAAAGTATTTCTATATACTTTGGGATATTTCCTTTGGGTGCCATCTTGTCACAGCCTTGAAATGTTTTTGTTTTAAATATGTATATAATAACACATATCGAACGATTCGAGCTCACAAAATGCTTTTGTCTAGACTATCTATAGGTATAATATGACCAAGTGCCAGAAAAAAATGATTAAATAACTCATAGAAGAAACCATGTAAAGAAAGCTAAAAATATTAAGCAGTTTATGTTCTTGAAGCAAGTCAAATTCTTTTTTCATTATTTTCCAAATACTGCACAATACAATGCAGCTCACCTTCACTTGATTTGTACTTAATAAACACTTCTATGCTTTTGTCAACAGTAAAGTGAGGAAAACAAAATACTTAGGGCATTCTAAGCACCTTATTTTATGTAGACTCGATATACAATATTTACCTAAAATCTTAGGTACAAGTGTGTTATTTTGCATGTATTCAATAACAAATTTAAGCTCTCCAGTATTGCACACATGTATGTACATATGTACCATATGTGTACACATGTACTGGCACGTGAATGAATTTTATGTGAAATATTTTGTTGTGGTTTGTGTACAGCTTAAATGTCCTTTCAAGCCTCTGCTAGCGGCAAAAGAAGAAAAATAAATGCTGAACAAATTTCCATTGTTTTGAAATGAAAAACAATACTGAGAAATAAGTAGTAAGAAAAAAATTGGTAGGTATGTAAATAAATAACTTAAGCTTAAACAATTGTTATGTCAAAACCAGCCAAATATTATGAGTACTTTGTTTATTTAAAGGAATATAAAAAACTATTTCACACAGCCTACGAATAATTTTTCAAAAACTTGAGATAAATTTGGAATTAATAATACAAAATGCCTTAAAAAATATCTGGTTATTTAAGTCTAACATATTTTTGTACAGCATGCTTGAGAAACCAAATTCAAGAGTCACATTCAATATTACATACATATAAATTGTTTACAAACTTAAATACAGTATAAGCATCGACTTGTAAACTTGACCCTTTGTATATTTGTTTTAACTAATTACACTGTCTATGGAAGCTAAAAATATTTATAGAGGAATATCCATTTTGCGGGTTCGAAAATTATTCATTAAATTGTTTGCCAAATCGACGAGAGATATGCCGCCGGGAAATTTCTGTCTCAATAAAGCCATATTCGCTCGTGTTGTGTGGTATGCGGGACCATCTTGTTGAAACCGTATATTGTCCTAGTTGTGTCCTTCTATTACAGGTCAAAACAAGTCGGTTATCATACGTATGCAAGACTCAGCTTGTCAGAACGTCGATCCGATCCGATCTCTTCAAATTTATTTAAAAACCACAACCAATTTAACAAATCGCTTGAGCAGTAATATTCAAACCACGAAAAGAATAGTCCTATACATATATATTTGTTCATTTTATACAACCTGATATAAAAATGCATACTTGTATACATATGTACTCGAACATGCAGAAGCTGTAATCCTACTTTATTACATACCATCTATCAGCCCTTGTTTAACAAAAGTGAAATGTGCGGCTATCAATCTCCACAGAATTTCTAACAATGAAAATTTTAGTGAGAGCATAAAAAACAAAATCGATTAAATGCAATATATTTTATGTTAACGTTACAAAACAATATAATCTTAAATAAAATAAAAAAAAAAAATAAAAAAATAATTAAAATGTAAAATAAAAATAAGTAAAATAAAAGAACAAAAAATAAAATAAATTAAAATAAAATAAAATAAAATAAAATAAAATAAAATAAAATAAAATAAAATAAAATAAAATAAAATAAAGTAAAATAAAGTAAAATAAAATAAAATAAAATAAAATAAAATAAAATAAAATAAAATAAAATAAAATAAAATAAAATAAAATAAAATAAAATAAAATAAAATAAAATAAAATAAAATAAAATAAAATAAAATAAAATAAAATAAAATAAAATAAAATAAAATAAAATAAAATAAAATAAAATAAAATAAAATAAAATAAAATAAAATAAAATAAAATAAAATAAAATAAAATAAAATAAAATAAAATAAAATAAAATAAAATAAAATAAAATAAAATAAAATAAAATAAAATAAAATAAAATAAAATAAAATAAAATAAAATAAAATAAAATAAAATAAAATAAAATAAAATAAAATAAAATAAAATAGAACAAAATAAAATAAAATAAAATAAAATAAAATAAAATGAAATAAAATAAAATAATATAAAATAAATAAAAATATTTTTTGTTATGATAACTGCATTGAAACTGGCAATGTTTTGTATGTATTATATATGTATATACTTATATTTAAATATGCCCATATTTGTATATATGATTGCTCTTTTTTTTTGTTACTTTCAGTTACCGTGAAATTCCTTTAAAATCAACCCAAATATTTATATTTGTATAAATATATTTTATATTATATATAAAATATATTTGCAAATTGTTTGCACGTCAAAATGTACAATTATTTATTGGTGTTCAACACTTAAATAAATTTCCATTCAAAGCTTTAAATTTTCATTTCAACATTAATTGCTTCGCATTCATCTATACAAGTCATGTGAATGTGGGGTTGTATGGTGTTTGAGAGAAAGAAATATATATATATATATAATATATATATATATATATATATATTTATGAATGTATCATATATATAATACCATTCAACAACATTGCTTAAAATTCAAATTTACCCTCATATAATTGTTTTCAAAAATATTTGCATAAAATTTGATAATTTGCACGGCAGTAAAGCGTGTGTGGCCTGTTGACAAATAAATGTATATATGTATATCCTTTTCTATTATTGGTATAATATTTGGTTATTTACTTGAAATTGTTTTGGCATCGATTTTCAAACGTTTAAAATATTTGCCACGCTAACATATAAATGAACATGTGTGTGCGTCGAAATATATCTGGCTATTTGCATATACCATTAATTATGGTCAGCAATACTCATCAGCGCGTACATACGTAGCCACATATGCGCATGAAGTGGTTTTCAACTTTCATTCAACAAATACAGACAATTTGTGGTCTGCGTCTACATACATGAAAATATGAGTATGTAACATTATTATGATGCAATGAGGCTTCACTTGGTTTAATAGTATGCCGTGATCGCATTTGCATAGTAATTAATACCGTTATTTTCATACGCGTTTGTAGCTTTGCGCTTACTCTGGTTTCACATAAAATATTTTTAGCGAGTTGAGAGAAAATAAATTTATTGAAATTTAAATAAATTTTATATTAACGATTAATAATTAAAAATAATAATTTACAATTCCTTTAAAAACTCCTAGTGTCTTCAGCAGAGATTGCTTGTTCGATATTTAATTTCAAATAAATTAAAAAAATAAAACTTGCAAAATGTTACGTATACGCCATGTCACAATCTTACATTGCATAGTAGTTGGTGCACTAGTACGAATTGCTTTCATGTGAGCAACAGTTAACTTAAATTCCTATCCTATAATTTTTCTTTAAGTGTCCTTGTACTGCATTATCGATGCTGTTGTGCTCTTTTGCTATAATAGAGTCGCCCAAGCAGTGTATAGACGCTCTTTAAATTTATAAAAAAACTCTCTTAACTTCATATTCTTGTAGTTTGACAACACAGAATTTCTCTTGTATTTTATAAATACGGTTTTTTGTACAAACGCACACAATTTTATGTATGTTGTAGGCAACTCAGCATTTTTAATTAGTTATAATTTTTTTAAATCCATTTTGCCGGTTTAATGCCGTTCGTAGTGAAATAGCCAGATAATTAACCTAAATTCAAGTCAACAGATTCAGAGTAATCACCAGTAAGTTCGCTTATAGAAGTAATTTTTTTAACAATAAAAACCAAATTTTAGGTAGAGTCTACAATGAAAATAATAACATCCACTCGTATATACCAGCAGTACCCTACTTCGCTCTGGTCGATACGCATTGAATGTATGAAGAATGAAGCATTGGTTATTTTATCAATATAATTTTTTTTTACTCAATAGCTGTGGGTATAAAACTTTTTTGTTTCACAATCGGCCAGCCAAAAAAATTGTTTATATGGGTTGCCAACCCTAGAACATGCAACATACTATTGACCATGTGCGGGGCAATCCGTATCTAAATGGAGGCCTTGGTAATAGTGCATGCAAAAGTTGGTCAAACAGATAACTGTAGTCGCTTAAATTGAAATGGGGCATCGGACGGAAGGATGGGGATTCAAGAAATGAAGATGTCTACACCTTAACGGTGGGACCAGAAGTGTTGCTTCCATTACGCTATTCTCTAAGATTTTTGACAGCAATTTTGTCCTGTTGCAGAGTTTAGACTAATTAATAGTATCTTGCATTATAATTGGCATACCGATTTTCAAATTTAATAAGTACGGTAAGATCCTGGCTATGTCAAAAGAATTCGAAAATTCCTGATAGATAACTGACTGCATCTTGTGCTTCCACGACGGGGTCTTTTGACTTATAAGTGACGGATTCGCTTTCAATAATAGACCATTTGTATTTTGAGTTGTTTGCCAAAGCAAGAAGCCAAAACATACCAATATTGGGCCCTATAATAAAGGAAAAGGCAAACGAAATTGCTGGTCTATTATCAGTTCAAAATTATTCTGGCTATAAAAAGTTTGCCGGAAGAGGAAAATTTTATTGTTTTTAGACAATGTCACTACTCACCCTCGAGATTTTAAGCTAGATAACATAAAGTTGATGTTTGGTAATACAACATCGTTTGCCAGTCCGTGGATCAGGGCTGGATTGGGCATAGCACTTAGGTTCCGAAACTGATGCATGCACCTGATCAGTTCTTCGCCGCTGTATTCGAATAGCTCGCCCGGTAATCCATCGGTCCCTGCCGCTTTGTTGTTTTTTAAGCGGACGATTGCTATTTGGACTTCTTCATAGTCGGGTAACGGAAGAAGACATCGTCATCAATTGGAGTTTTGGGTGCACCATCCCTAAGCGTATCATTTTTACTGCCATCTAGCAGGCTGGAGAAATGTTCCCTCCATAAATTCAGTATGCTCTGTGCATTCGTCGCTAGCTCACGCCTCTGGGTCCTACAAGAGTTTGCTCTGGTTGTGAAATCTTCTATAAGTCGCCGTATCTTTTCGTAGAATTTTCGAGCGTTACCCTTGTCGGCCAGCTTCTCAAGCTCCTCGTACTCGCGCATCTCGGCCTCTTTCTTATTTTGTCTGCAGATGCGTCTTGCTTCCCTCTTCAGCTCTTGGTATCTATCCCACCCCGCACGTGTTGTGGTCGATCGCAACGTTGCGAGGTAGGCAACTTTAAAATCGAAAATATGCCTTATTGAACTAATATTTAACTACCTGCCAATTGACCAGACATCGTCGTGTTAATAAGAAGGATGAACTGTTTAGTATAAGAAATGTAAACCAGTTGGATTCTAGTTAATAACTAGTATTTTTCCCTCCAGTGTATCTATATAAGTATGAATTTTTATGCGAGTGTGCGTTGCGTGCGTCGGTGAGTCGTTTAATTCTATTTTCTCTTCATGTAATTAAAATCCGTTTTGCCAATTGGGTATTTATGCAAATTTTGGCCTTTAGCTGAAAGTACATAAATAAAGGGCGAGCGTCAATTTGGTGTGTGCAAAACACCAGCATACATACAAACATACATACATATCTACATAAAGACTATACATAAGTTATCTGCCTGTTGTAAGTGTTGCTTGTTTTTACACTGGACTAGATGATGCTGTTGTCGTTGTTGTTGTTGCTGCTGCCATAGCTATATAGGCTACATATATATTACAAAATGTTTCTGACCTCAATGTTGTCTACATTGGTATGTTTAATTAAGCTGCGCACTTGGATAGTCAGCCATTTCGTGGCGAGCAGTGGCAGGAGAGGGAAGGGGAGGAGGCCAGAAGAGAAAAGAGCAGCAAGTCAAAAGGACGAACAGCTGCCACACCTTTTAAGTGCTGTTGTTAGCATGTATATAGTTTTGTCATGATTATTCCTATTGTTGTTGTTGCTGCTGCTGCTGCTGCTACAATTTCTGCGACACTTGTTAATTGTTTCTGCTAATGCTGGCAATTATTTTGCTGTGATTTTTTTTTGGGGGGTTTTCGGTTAATTGTTTGGTGACTAGTTGTTTTTGTTGTATTTGCAATTTTGCTTGCACGTGATGGCACTAAAATTTCGATTCCCTTACTACAAGTTGTATAAATCCGTCGCACAACTAAAACACACATTTACCGTTAGTTGTGGGCTTTTACACGGTTTTTCTAGCGCCACATAAAATTGTTAATATTTAAAGCTTTTAATGGCAGTTTAGTGATGTGCAGAATTAGGGTCACACGTTTCCGCTAATCTCGCTTTAATATTAGCTCGCTCAAGTTTCAAAAGAGTTATATGAAAGTGCTAAGAGACTCTCCTCAATCCTTATAGCTTCAAGGAGTGACAAATCCCAGGAGATGGCAAACTTAGTTGAATATTTGAACGCCTCTACCAACTGATTTATTTTTGGATTAGACTCAGTTGCTGAGTCGGTGCCGAACCGGCGAGACTTGCATAGCTTAAGGAATGTTTGCTACGTAGGTAACTGCAACAGTTTGCTCATAAGCACATTACTAACACATTAGATGGTAATACTGCCTGTTCTATATTCTCTACAGCCGATGCTTTTTATGAGAATAAAGTTGAAACTTTTTAGTTTTATCCTGTGTAGTTCTGGGATAACATTTTATAACTCAAAGGACCACCAGGGTTCTTGGGCCTGTAGGCCTAATGACATAATGCTATGAGATTCTTATAACCTTCTCAAACGTGCGATATTCCCTCTTCTAGCTGCAGCTATCTTAGTAAGGTAATGAAAAAAATGTTTACCGCGGAACTTTTGGCACACAGATGTCAAGGATGATGAGAGCGTTAGTGTTTAATAGACTCATCTTCTTCCTTGTCCCTACAGTTGCAGCCGAAATCATAACAATTTGATGCTAGAGAAAATAGTAAGAGCTGCAGAGCTAAATAAAGGAGCAAATAGGAATGGGAGTGTTTGTGAACGGAGATAAGACAAAGTATCTCCTGTCACCCAGCATACAGTTATCAAAGGCATAACTTCTAGGTTGTAGATAATTTTGTCTATTAGTGATCAGCATTAACACCAATAATAATTTTGACTTAGAAATCTAATACAGCATAACTCTTGTATACTGCTTTGAATTGAGAAAGTAATTGAAAACTGAAATCCTCCCCCGGCGAACCATAACCAAAATCTACAAGTCCTTCACCATTCCCAAAAGCGTGGATGATTTTGTCATCAAGATTTACGGAGGTCTTATGGTTCTCTGCGCATTGGTAGCTGTTATCCGATGACATTGACATAATTCAGCGAATAAAAGGACAGCGGCTATGATGACTTAGTCATATCTACCGAATGGATGAAAGCAGTATGACCACATGGTCACACCTCATCATTCGGTTTAGGAATGACGTCATAAATGGTACTTCACAAACAACTGGAACTACAGCAGTCAGCCTTCAAAATGTTTTGAAAATCCCAGCAAAAAAAAAAAGCTTTAAAAAAGTTCTGGGCACATTCAAGTTAAGAAAGGAAGGAAAGAAAGTATTGCAGTATTCTGTAGATGAACAATCTATTCCGAGCAAAATTTCCGCATTTGGGACAAAGAGCAACCTGAAGAGATTCAAGAGCTGCCATTTCATAAAAAAAAACAACGGTTTTATGTGGTTTCAGGGCCGGTGGAATCATCGGTCCATATTCAAAACGATCGAAGAAGTCATCGAAAATTGGACTCAATGGAGACGTAGCTGCGGCCAACATTTGAAAGAGCTAATCTTCAAAAAAGAAATACCAAAGAAAGTTGCGAATAATAATAAGCATTCCCCTTTGAATTTGTTTAGTGTACTTCGTACCTCAAAAGCTGCAGGCCAGGTCTT
Organism: Ceratitis rosa; assembly: GCA_037013455.1. Lineage (NCBI taxonomy): Eukaryota > Metazoa > Arthropoda > Insecta > Diptera > Tephritidae > Ceratitis > Ceratitis rosa. The sequence goes on along the minus strand of JAWMAG010000008.1, from coordinate 15,430,785 downwards.
CGTGTTCTTCCACATAGCAGTACCTCATAGCTTGTGTGTTTGAAAATTATACCGATATATGTAGTGCCACTTTTATATCTTTCTCTCCATAGTTTTTTTTTGAGCTAACAATTTAAATTACTTAAAAACAAAGTATTTCAAATTAAAAAAAAATTAATTAAAAAAATTATTAAAAATAAGGTATTATAAAATAAAAAATAAATTATTTTAAATCTGTTGTATATCAAAAATTATCTAGATCTCTCATTAAGGGCGAAACGGTTAGCACCGCGAACGCCAATATTGGGAAAATTTCTTTGTCTTTTATGCTGACAACCTAAATGATGAATTTTTCGAGATACCAATAGGAGCTGCTATGCCTGAATTTGGTATTCACGCAAAACTTATGCGGCTGTGTAAACTCACATCAAACAACATTAAAAGCCCCGTCAGAATTGGGAAGGACCTCTCCAAGCTGTTCGGTACCAAACGAGTTTTCAGACAGGGTGACTCTTTATCATATGATTTCTTCAATTTCCTCGTTTCCTCGTTTAATGAACTCTCTCCCAAATTTTTCACGAAAAACAGCTTGGCCATTAATCAAATTCAGTCAATTCGTACGTTAATATAAATACATATGCATACATATGTGCTGGAAAATATTTTAACTGACAGTTGAAAAATACAAATGACTTCGTATAAATATTGAAATTTTCACTAAAAACTTCCGTTTGCATTTTTCACTTCTTCTCGATTTCCCATACCATTAAAAACACATAGAGGCTTGCCAATGAAATATTCATATCTACATTTATATGGTAAGTATGTATATAGGTATATGTATGCATATTCCAAATCATTTGCCAAGACATAAAATTTATCATTCACATATTCATACGTATATATACGTATATATATATATACATATTCATACGTATACATATGTATGTATGTTGTTACATGTGCACCTTGGCAAGTGAATGCCATTGCCAAGTAGAAATTGGAAAAATATATTTTCAATGCCTTTAGACGCTGCTTGTGTGTATTTTATGGCACTCCATATATGCTTCATCTTTTCTATGACTATCAAAAGGGTTGTATATACAAACATACATACTTACATATATAAATTAAAGGGAGTGTCAATTGAACTTTATATTTGAAAAAAGATGTATAGACCAACATCCCTACAGTAAATGAGAGTTTATTCTCGAGGATTCTAAAAGTGCTAGAAGATTCAAATCGTAAGAAAGTCTAAGATCTCCAGTTTGTAATTAAAAGATGTTTTTTTTTAGCTTTGGCTCCTTTCAAAAACTGAAAATAAAAATAAATGCATCAGAGAAGCTCCCATGAAAATCTTGATCACTATACATTTTCGCAGATTCCTTTTTTCACATACCATAAATCTAAGTTTAGGCTCTTCTTATGCACCAATACCTCTACTACTGGGTATCTTCTATGTATATATGCCAAAAATACCTATACTCCCTGTGGGTGAATGAACGCATAAGCGAAGCGATAAAGAAAAGTCAATTGAATCGCTTGCATGCACAGTTTGGTCCATTTTATTTGTTTATGAACGAAAGGGAAAAATGATTTGTGTTGGCAAATATTTGACTTTTATAGATTATATGGCGTGAAAAGTGTGCTTGTGTTTTTGCCACTATAATTCTTATGTACATACATACATATATACATACATTTGTGATGTGGCAGGTGGCTGACTCTTAAGGCAAGCAATAAAAAAGTTATTTGAAGCTTCACTTGGCATTCTGTGAATTTGTTTAACGTCAATTCAAGGTTTTGTCTATGTTTGTGGTTGGACTTAGTAAAACACGGAGGATTTTGTGGCAAAAGAAAAAAAAATTTAAAAAAAAGCAGAAAAAAAATAAAACATAATTTATGAGTTTGATGCCATAAAAAGATGTGACAACTAACATACATACCTATGTATGTATAGGTATAGTGAAATGAATTTTTCAGAATATTATTATAAGCAAATTGGTGCAGCAAAAACAGTTGAGTAATGTTTATTGGTTCATTGGACTGTTTAACAGGTAGCAATAAATTCTAGTAAATGTCATGTCTGTTCATGTTCATGCTCTGTGGGCAAAGTGTTGTGGCTTTTGCGTGAGTTCGGCACTGAATTTAATAGCCCGAATTTAGCTAAAGGTATTGACTGAAAGGCAAGGTTGGTTGGTGTTGGGTGATTGAACTTGGTTATAATAATATTTTATAGTTTTTATGCATTTATTTTATGCTTTAAGAGTTCAACATAGTTTTTTAATGTTGCTTTAAGCAAGCCAAGAAGGCTCCACATCATTTTGTTGATTTAAGTTCAATAACCTATTATAACAGCAAAAACACTTATAAAAACAGGCTGCCTATCTTGTAGCGTTCCGATCGATCACTACACGTGCGGCGCGCGTTAAATACCAAGGATTGAAAAGGATAGCAAAAAGCGTGTGTCGACAAAGAAAGAAATGTACCGACATGCGACAATGTTAGGAGGTTAAAAAGCTGACCGACAAAGATGATGCTTGAAAATTCTATGAACAATACGATGACTTACAGAAGGTTCCAAGACCGGAGTGAAATGTTGTTGGAACCAGAGTGGTGATGATACTTCTTTTGTGTTTGTTTGTTCATTTCCTTTGTTTTGCCTAATATTCCTTTCACTCCAAGCGTTGGCAGTGGCATCTGTCGGCAAATAATTGTATAATTCAAAGCCATGAATTGTTGGCACGGTTGTACTAGGTGTGTGCCTACCCAGTGGTATAAGTCTCCAAAAGGGGATGTTCGCCAAAACGGTTCCTCCACTAACAAATATTAGGGAAACGGAATGCTTTGCGCGGGTATTCCGTAAAAAGGGGTGTCGGCTTTCTTTTTATACGGCGAGGGGAAAATTATCCCAGTGTACTTGGTGTGCCATGGTGGCGTGCGCTACACAACTCTGTCCCTTTAGGTAATGGGGGCGGCGCCAAATGATTGGGCACCAATACACACTCGCCTGAGAATTCTGACGGCCGACGCGTAGCTTGCGGCCTGGCTCGTAAGTGCGTGCCGGATCAGATTCCAGCAATCTACAAAGGCGCAAACACCTTTTTTTGACGCGGGCGTGCGAGTGTTTTGAAAAAAAAAGATAAAAATAAGATTTTATTTAAGATTTTTTTTGTTTAATAGTGCCAGTCGAGGCAAATATTTGTTGGCAGTTGAAGCCAAGTAAGGGCAGTCGAAGCTCATAGTGTTATATAGTTATTCGCGGAATAGTGTTGTTTTTAGTGGTTTCGAGTGGCGGAACCGAAGTTTGGCGGCATCACCAGAGGAGCACCGAAGTTGGGTACTCACACCCGACCGAGAAACCGATAAGTATCATTTTGTTGATTTACTGTTTTCGTACGTTTTTTTTGTCGTGCCGACAGTGTCGTTCCTTCGTCTTTCCCATACCCATCCTTTTAGCATCCCGCACCCAGAGCCCAGTCATACAGGCGGGTTAAAGTTACCTCCGGCAGCACGGAAGTAGTGCGAGTGGGTTCGTAACCAGTTTGGTTGGACCACACCTCGGGTGCACCCCAAAAATATATTTTGTTTATTTTGGTTTATATCGTTGCTTAATTGTTGTCGTGCATTTGTTTATACCAGCGTTAGTAAAATTCACTTATTGTTGTTTTCCTTCCTTGCGAATAGTTTTGTTAGTGTACATAGCTAGCGACCCACGCCGTCTTCACTAAGCTGGCCGGTCGCTTTGTTAGTTTTGTTATCTTCTTTTTGTGCGGTAGTTTGTTTTGTTGACGTGTGTGGTTGTTGGTAGGCGCTTGACCAACAGCCACTGTAGGTATACATATGTATGTACGTATGTACATATGCACATACATATTGTAAATATAAAAAGTGGAGGTGACAATACCTAGAATAAAGTGAAATTTATGGAGTGTACATTTTTCCAGCTTGTTGAGTGGCAGTGACAGTGGAACATCAAGAGATTCGCCAAACCGACTCCCCAATCGATGACGATGGAAATGATATTTCATTGCTCGACTATGAAGAAGTTCCAATAACAATCGCCCGCTTGAAAAATGGGGTCAAATGAATTGCCGGCTGAGCTATTTAAACATGACGGTGAAGAGCTGACAAAGTGCATGTTTCAGCTCCCTTGCAAAATATGGTCGGATGAGAGCATGCCGGATGATTGGATCCACAAAACAAGGGACTCCACAGTCTGAACAAATTATCGTGGAATATGTTTTCTCAGTAACACATGAAAGGCTCTATCGAGCGTATTGCGTGAAAGACTAAGGTCAATCGTTTGCAAACTGATTGGGCCTATCAGTGTGGCTGCTGAATCCACATCTAAGAAGAAACACATGAAACATTAAAAATTAGATTTGCGCATGCTCCGTGCTTTGGAGGAGTAGGTTGAATCCTCTAGGGGCGGCAAATTTTGAAGGCTAGAGCTTGATAGCGCGTTTTACAAACTCTAGAAAAAGGTTTGACCAGCAGTGGGGTTCACAGAGATCCTCAGTGGTATAAAAGTTGACCTGTGTGGTGGCCAAAGTGAGTAACCACTTCAATCCACCTACATAAAACCAAATATAGTTATGTGGATATGGACCAACTTTAACATGTGTTGTGTGGTTCGGTGGCCAACATTGCCGTAAAAGATTAATATTAGGCAACTAAAAGAGGGACAAATAACAGACTGTTCAGCGGTTACTGAAACCATAAAGTCATGTCATGTCATGGCAGTAAATTGTGTTAACAGACTTGTGAAAAAGTCAAAAAACGATTTGAACATAGCAACATTCTGAATGAACACACAACACATTCAAGTAAATCAGACTATATCTTCCTAGAGCTAGATTTCGGAGATTGCTTCAGGGTAAGAGATTTTGTATAAAGCAGGTCATGATCCCAATCTAAAGCGATGATCCCGAAATGGACTGCAGCGTAGGGACGGGATATTTTCGGAAGAGCACTTATTTAATTGCTGAGGAACTAGAGGTAAGCCAGAAAACCGTTTGAAACCTATCGTATAACCTTGGATTCAAAAAGAAGCCCGATGTTTGGGAGCCACACGGACTAACGCCGAACTTCCACCTGTGAATCGCTGCTGAATCGCCATAAAAACGACCCATTTCTAAAGCGTTTGGTGACTGGCGATGAAAAGTGGATCACTTACGACAACGTCAAGTGAAATCGGTCGTGGTCGAAACGTGGTGAGCTGCGCGAAACAGTGGCCAAGCCAGGATTGATGGCCAGGAAAAATTTTAGCTGTGTGTTTGGTGGGATTGGCAAGGAATCATCTACTACGAGCTGTTCCTCTATGGCCAAATGCTCAATTCGGCCCTCTACTGCCAACAAATGAACGCAGCACTCATCCAGAAGAGTCCGTCTTTGATCAACAGAGGCCGAATTGTGTTCCATCAGGACAATGCCAGGCCACATACGTCTTTGGTGACGCGCCATAAGCTCCAGGAGCTGGGATGGGAGGTCGTAATGCACCCACCTTATAGTCCGGATGTGACATCAAGTGTTTACCATCTTTTCCTGTCTATGGCGAGCGCTTAATGGTAAGAAGTTGGCCTCAAGAGAGGCCTGTGAAAATTGGGTCTCCGAGTTTTTTGTCAATAGGGACGCAGCCTTCTACGAGAGGGGTATAATGAAGTTTGGCATCTCGTTGGGAACAAGTTTACGAACAAAACGGACAAATGTACACAAAGTTATCATATTTTGCCTTCCTGGGTCTCAGAGTTGCAAACGAAATGATTCAAAATTAACAATGAAATCTGTAAGCAGAAATATTACGGCCTTACAAATATGACGGATATTATGACATGCAATTGTTGACTAAAATTTTCAGAGACTTTTCTCCAATATGTAAGCCCAAAATTGTACATTACCAATATTCGGCAAGGATGAAGACAACACTTTTCTCTCACATCTATGTGGATTTTATATGTTCAAATTTCGAATCATACTCTCTTCGTGTTTTTTACGAAATTCAAATTGCACAATTTAGTAAATAATTAAATAATTAATTATACCACAATTTTTTTTAACTATTTTAATTTTAATAAACAAAAAGTTTTAAAAAATAGAGGTTAATAATATCCTTAATAGGTTTTCAACTGTTTAAGCGGACTTAATTGTCTAGCATTAAATTTTCATAATTATATTATTATAATCCACAGTTTTTTATTTCCACTCGCGAGTACTTTTGTATGTACGAGTATGAATATATAAACCCGCGCCACTGTACATAAGTATGCTTAATCCTTTCAACAGATTTAGCGATACCGAGCATGGTGTTGCTTATGCGGGTGTAAGAATATATGCAAACATACATATTTTTGTATGTATATATTTATGTATGTATTAAAAAAAGCATATATTCGTTAGTAATCCCGACTGAATTTCAACAGCTTAAGACTTTGATTGAAAAACTGTTTTCTACGGTCGTTTGTGTGAGGACTGCCAGGCTGTTTTAGATAGTCTGTTGCAATTAACGCCACAAATTTTGTTATAATTGCTTTACGCCGGATGGAAAACTGGTGAAAAAAGAAAACAACAAAAAATTGTACTCAAACAACTTGAAACCACATTTACCGACACTTTAATAAAGCAAAAAAAAAGCACAAAAAATTACACAAAAAACTACAGAAGTACAGTAGATATTTATCACATACAACAACAACAAAAATAACAATAACAATATGTGACATGTGAGAAATTATCGAGTGTCGGAAAATAAACCGCAATTTGCATTTTCGTGTAAATTTTATTTTATTTTATTTCCATGTTTTTTTTTTTGTTTTTGTATGTAGTAAAGGAAATGTCAAAACAGCAACAATAGCAATGAAAATTACCGCAAAACTGCATACAAATACATACAAACATACATACATACGTCTATGTATATATGCAAGCGCATATAAATTGTGAGAAAATACAACAAAAAAAAAAGAACGGAAAAACGGCAACAACAATATGATGTAGATAAATTAAGTAGAGCAGAACGGCACAACAACAACAAATCAACTACTTCACACACAAGCCAACTATTTTTCTTGTAAGTCATAGCACATGTACCGTAAGCGCTGGCTTAGCAGTTATGTTCACAATATGTATGTATTAGTGTGCATCCATGCATGTGTGCGTGCGTCGTGTTTGTGTATGTGTGAAGTTGAAACTTGCAAATCGTTGCTACTTTGCATATCACCTTTTTTATTGTAGTTACATGTGTTACCACTATAAAACAACAACAACAACTTGTTTTAACAAAAACCCTACAAAAACAATGTAGACTTACAAAAATAATCCGTCTCTAACTTTTCTTACTTACCAAGTGAAAAGGTTCTTATTTTCAGTATCTATGTACACATCTAATCCTTTGAAATGTTACGTACACACAATTGTTGTAAACTAACTAAAATTTATGGTTGTGTGTTTTACTTTATCCTTGTTACTTTCCCGAAACTCTTCTTCTTCTTCTTCATCTTTATTCACGCAGGCTCCACAAACGCGATTATAGCCAATTTAACAAAAGCACGCCCGACTTTTTTTCTTCTCGCCAGTTTTAGTCTCTTGGAGACACAAAGTAAAGCCAGGTCTTTCCCCAGCTGATCTTCGTAATGAAGTGGAGCTCTTTCTCTTACTCTGCTTCCATCAGCGGGTACTGCTTCGAATACTTTCAGAGCTAGGATGCTACCATTTATCAGAACAATATATTCGGAAGGCCAGGGTCCTGGCCCTGGTTCGACTAACCGCCAAAATGTAGAAAATTAATTTTCAAAAAGCGGTTGCTTCTCCCCAACGCAAGACAGTCGCATAGTAGATGGTCGAACGTTTCTTGCTCCTCAGCATTCTTGCACCTTCTCAGAAGATGCTGATATAGTGAGCTTTTACTCTCTCTGCCTGTCAGGACTCTAAAATATACAAAATAAAATCTTCTCTTAAAAAACCGTCAGTCGTTTGGATGTGGCGTAGTGCAAACTGTAGATTCCTCCTTTTGTTGGAAAAAAATCAAAACGCATACAGAATATTGGAGGAGGAGTTTGGGCGAAAATCGCTTCAGCGCCCAGCGCGCAGTGAAGAAAACATTCCCCATTTAATTTGAATTTACTGTGTTTTTTTTCTTTAAAAAAATAGAGAATCTCATAATGGGTGATCCAATTATGTGTGAGAATCTTGAGTAGCTCTTATACGTTTAATTTCCTCTTTCAACAATTTGTTATAAATTGTTTTCGGTGGCGCTTCGACGTTCTACTATTAAACTTTTATTAAAACTATTTCCATTTCACTATCAAAATCAGCGGTAGTTAGCGAAACAGCAACCTTACTATTTGTGATGAAAAAGATTAAACAACAACAAGAATAAAAACAAAATCAGAAAAGTTGAATAAAAATTGATAAAACTTTGTCCAACATTTTTAGCTTTTTTATTATTTTCTTTAAAAGATGCGCGAAGCGTTTCTTCATTTAATTTCCGCGAGTGAGTGCGAAAAGTTTGATAAGTAAAGAGAACATTACAAATACAAACAAATATGCCTGTAATTTGCGTTGCCAAGGTCTTGTACTTACTTCTTTTACCCAGCAGCAGAGATTAATGAAAAGTTCTCTCTTTAGTTTCGAGCGATTTGTATCGCTGATTGTAGATATGAATATGTGTAACACTTTCGCCCCCTTCGGTTATCCTTAAAATTCTATTTGCAATAGAAAAGAAGTGTCCAAGTAGAAGTTAGTTGTATATTTTCCGCTATTTTTCAAATTAAAATTTTAACTAGGTTAAGATATCTTTAGATTTCTCCAACTTCTTCTTTGGTGCATAACTAGTTAATTGAATTGGGTTTCTAATTCAAATTGGAATAACGAAAGAATCGCGGAATTCAAAATATTTTGCTTAACTCGGTATATTTGTAACCACTGAAGTGATTTTTCAGAAAAAAAAATTCAAAAAATAATCAACAACTGTCAGTGCGTGGCTCATCATTAATCAAGCAACGTTTCGCCAATTTAACACCAAAATGCTTTTATTGCATAATAATATATTCAACTGCTTACTTCGTCTAAGAGGAAAGCCCATATGCGCATATCCGCATACGTAAGAAATTAGCGAATGTTTTGCATAAAAAAATCAATCAAATCAAAATGTGACATGGCGTATACGTAACCAAAGTCAAATATTACATACGAGTACAGCAGTGTCATATCTAATACCTTTGGAATGTTATGACTATTGATTAATGATTAGTGATTACGTACAATAGTAGTTGTTTTTGTTGTTCCCATTATTATGTATTTATTTGTATATTATATAAGCGTATTTACTGTATGCTTAAGCTAGTTATGCTGAGCCCTTAAAGCAAATGTATGCATACAAAGCCATTAATAACACAAGAGAAGCTGCCAAATTGTTTGTGCTTTCCTAAATACTCAGCTCTACGTGTGAATATTGAATTCTTATGTAAATACTTGACGGTATTATGTACTAATTAGCTGCTTATAAAATCATGTGCGGACACATGTACCTACACTTATGGGTATTAGAGAATAGCGTTTTGCTGTGTAGAGTGATTTGAATAGAACAAATTAATTGAACAAAAATCCTCAATAAAATTATAATATAAAGTATATTCATTACGTATTCATTTTCAAGTTATAAATCAGTTTGACCGTGGTCATACATATATTGTAACATACAAATTAATCTTTTTATAATAAATAATTCTTAAATTTCGCAATGCTCGAAATAAGAAAGCAAAGCTGTCTTGAATTATACCGAAATTTATGGTGTATTATTTTAGGATTTAATATAATATTAGCTCTCACATCCGAATAATTGGTAGCTGATGATTTTCGGTGACAAAATTATTTGTATATACCTGTGTAGGATACCGAATTTCACGATCTTAGAGCCCTTTTAGACTGGTTTTCGACCAAAGACACATATCTGAAAAAATCGGCGTATGGGATCTATATATTATAGTCGTTCGACTTCTATAAATTTGTAAATCAATATATGTATGCATGTGTGTGTCTCAAATAGAAAAACATCCATGACTCGTGGGTCATACTCTGCATACGATGGGACCAGACAGGTGTGGTGCACTATGAGTTATTAAAACTAGGTGAAACCATTGATGTGAAACGTTATCGACTACAACTAATGTTTTTGAGCCATAAAACGTATGAAAATCACCCAGAAATGGGAAGAAATAATCAGAAAAGGCATTTCTACATGGCTGCTCTCAAATCCTAGAGAAAAAATTGAATAATAACTTCAATACTACAGTCGACAAATTTGAGTGTTTTATTACGGACCTCACCTGTTTAGTAATGCTTCATGCTACCAAATGATTGGCGTGTATTTCAAATTGAGATAGCATATTTATCTGGAGCCAAACTCACGAGTAAATACATTTTTGTTTTTAACCATATTCAGGCAACAGCTAAGTCGAATGTGCTGTTGGCTGACCTCTATAGAATATAGGTAAATAGGAGAAGCTCTCACTCATTTGAGTTTTTGGCCACCGGGCATTGAGTAAAGATATGTAAGAACTTGCCAGCAGTCAGGACCAAAGCGATTATTCCCAATATAGAACGCACTGGTATGCCTTTCGCTAAATAAATAAATTAAAAAATAAATAAATAAATAAATAAATAATGTATAAAGCAGTTACTACCTTAAAATGCTACCCTTCACTTCAGACATTTCCGAAATCGTTGAATATAATCATATGAGGTTGCCAGGTGCGCTCAGATTGCCGCCGTTATTACTTCTTCTCACCAAGGCCCCAAGTAGTACCACTGAGAATACGAATCAAAACTAATCAAAGCAATGTATGGAGTTTGCTAAGCTGAGCAGTCACCGCATTCTTACTCAGGTCTCTAATGGTTGCCACCACCAGAGACTTCAACCCACACCTTCAAACTGCGGGGCATTCGCAGAAAAATGTCTTAAGGTTTCAGGTTCTTCTTTTTCCCTGCAATTTCTGCATAAATCGTTAGATGGTACGCCCAGTCTCTCTAAGTGCTTGAACCATGATAGTCAAGATACCTTTTTCAGCATTCTTAATAATTATTATTAATTTTTGTCATAATATTTTGTATCTGCGAGAGTATCTTTGAAACCTTGTATAAAAAAATAAGTATTTTTATTAAAGAATTTTAATAAATTATTAAAAAAAATTGTTATAAAAATTATCGTTATTTTTTATTGATAAATGAGATGTTTTTTTCAAAATTTTTTATGCTTTTCCCCTAACATATTTGTATACCTACATTTAAGGTCACACCCATCACCAACACCCAGGCCACTACACTAAAATATTTCTGAGAATAACAGAAAGAGTGTGTAGTGTAGTGTGGAGTTTCATCCACCATTTGGACTTGTAGATGAGCGTATTTTTAGTATATTTCTGAAATGCAAATTTTCTAACATTTAGTGTTCTACTTGATTTGGACATTTGACAGTTGAAATATATTTTTTTTGCACATAATTCGAATGCGTAAATTCATTTATACACTCCTTCCAACTCATTAGAATGGCTGACATAAAGCGTAATGGGCAAAAATTAAGAACGCAATAGTGTTAAAAGAATGCTGAGTTTCTTTATTTGCATAAGGATATCTTACTTGCATAAATTCGAAAGGATATTCAATAATTTCATTTCAAATAAATTGCAGTATTGTCGAGAACAACCAAAGTTTCATTTGCCAAAAAAACTTCGTGGTAAGGCTTGTGCGAAAATCTTTTTTTTTTGGACATGAATCAGGGACTGAACTATTCGAAAAAAAATTTTTTATTATTCTTGATATATGGTATATTCATGGATGGGTGTAGTTAAATTTATGCCTAAAGGGAATACTTTTGTTTCCTGGAAATGAGCCAGGGACCTGGAATCAATTTGGATTTGAGGTCACCGACAGATTGACAAAAATTAGTATGATATGGTCATAGGCATAGCTCGGGGGTAGGTATATTCGCTTCTCAAAGTTATTATCTTTCGGCTGCGTGTTACAAGTAATTTGTATACGCTTAAATTGGGTATGAATATTAATTGATCGGAATAGTGCATTCAGCTTACTTAGAGACATTTCGTATTGATATTTTCATGAACGAGTTTGACCACCGAAGTAGGGACCCACAAATAATAAGTAGCTAGACCTATAATATAAATAATAAACTTAATATTTTGACCTAGATGACGCTCAAAGAGGGTTCTTTGAACGTCCTTTGCAATACAAATTAGAATAAAAATACAGAAAATCACAACAATGTATGGCCGGATCTGCAAGTAGTTTTCCAAAAGGCTAAAGAGGTTTAAAGTTTATTCTAAGCCGTCTCCGAACAGTCGAAGCAAGAGAGCTATTGTTTATCTTATTCCTTTTATTCGGTTACTTCGGTATTGGGCAACTAGTGAAAGATACTCTGGTTGCGCTTCGCTTGAATACCTATCTTTGTTTTGGTATGGAAGACGCTTTACTATATAGGTAAGAGTCACCTCAGGATAGCTAATACCATTCGGAAGGCCTGGCTTGACATGCAATCACAATTATAGAAATTTAATTTTTCTGATTGCGGTCAAATTTTGGCAGGGAATGAATGTTTAATCAATCGTTTGTTGGTCATTAAATGCAAAGTGCTGTAAACAATTTTTGCAGAAAGAGGATCAAGTAGATACTTTGGAAAAACGTGGTTGCAGGTTTTCAGACCTAAACTTTTTAGAAATTTATTAAAACTGGTATCTTGAAATTTTTTTAAAGCATTTCATTATCATTATGACTGAATATCACCATGTTGAAAAACATTGTTAAGTACAGATAATAAACAAAAAAAAAAAAATAATAATAATAAAAAATACATAAAAATAAAATAAAATATTAATAATGATTATTATTGTAATTAATTCCACAAGTATTCAAATATTTCAATGCGTAATGTAATTTGAAAATTGTGGTAATTTTTTAGTTTTCATAAAAAATTGATTATCATGCAAATTTACATTTATTTAATTTACAAGCAAACTACTGTTGTTTTCAATAAATTGACTTAACATTATATATAGGTACAAGACCAATAAACAAGTCATATATATTTATTTTTGTGGATACAACATAAGTCAAAAATATACATTTACTATTTTAATAACATAATAAGAATTTAATTAAATATGTCAACTTGAATGAAAGCCAACATTGCGTACTTGAATTTTTTTCTACTGACAATCATACATACATAAGTTCATATAAATATCTACATGCATATATTTGATTTTTGCATATTTATTTTACAATTTACCATAATCAATGTGGTTAATAGTTGGTAAATCGAAAAAAAAGTTAAATGTTAAAATAGAAAGAACCAAAATAGTAAATAAATAAATAAAAAATAAAATAAAGAGAAAATATGCTATAAATTCAGTAAAAAAGTGTGCATTAATTTTGTATGTGTGTGTATGTGTTTGAAAAGTCTGAGCTGCTGAATGTGATTTGCATATTGTACATATAAATCAATAGCCGAATGGTCAGCAGTACGTACTACCACCCTGAAGGAAGGATGGTTAGGGAATGTCACGGCTTCATCGTCTGTTCGGAAGTGGCTTTGAATAAACTTTGAATCTCCCCTTTTTTTTGAAATACTACTAGTTTTTTTTAGTAGACCCGCCCACACGTTGCTGTGACTTTGTGTAGTTTTTTCAATTTTTAATCTAATTTTATTATAAATGCATTAAGAAAAAATTTCAAGCAAAAAGAACTATTAATACGATTTTCCGCAAAAAAACACCTTTGTGCCGAATTTCAAGAAAATAAGACGAGATGTAAATTTTTTTCCGAGAGAGAGGAGTAATCTTTCTGTTATTCTGAGCAAAAATCCACTTATGTATCGAATTCAACCGTGACTACGATTTTTTTGCATAGATCTGTTCCTGAACCACTTCTCGGGGTTAAAAATAATTAACGTTCAATTCTCGGGCCTATTGAATATCCACATAAAATTCCATCATAATCAGTAGAGGTGCTTCGGAGGAGTATAAATACGGTGATACTGGATTACGATGCGCTAGATATGTACAGCTGCGGTTAAAATAATAGCAGTAAAAAGTGCTACAATTGAAATGTGAAAATTGATGGGAAAACATAACTAAACACTTTTTGATATAAGATAACAAAAACATTCACTTTAACAACAATTGAATCACGAATTTGGATGTTCTCACTTTCATCGAATGTCTATCGAGAAAAGATTATTCCTGCTTTATTTTAATAAGCAAGCCGATACTGCTGTCGTCGAAGAAGCAACCAAAATTGAACAAAATCTGAAATCACCTAATTCGGTCATTTGAGTAACAGGGAAAGTTATTGCTACTCACAATAAGTTTCCCGAATCACAAAAGAAAAACTGAAATTTCCGCAAGAGTAATCCCACTGAATTCTTCATTATTATTGATGCTGAATCCTAGAGTCACTGCAATTGGTGGATCCAGATTGCTTCGCAGCAGATAACGCAGATATAGAGATTTATAGCGAAATTATCTCTCAAATACTCATTCTAGGCTGCAGGAGCTGCTGCCCAAAGCTCCTTCTTCTGGTGGATAGTAACCATCTTAACAGCAAAAGAAAGTATGACACCTGTCATACAAATAGCCGAAATCACAAAGGAACCTACTGACAACTTATTCACTTCAACCCCAGCAGGATGAACATCGCCCAAGATGAGAAAATTCCTTATCCAGAAATTATTTTGAAGATGGATATTTTTCACCGAATATCGTTTACTACGGTGGAGAGTATCCGGATGACTCTCCAAGGATTCCACCTTTTCGTCGAAATCTCTTCCTTCTACCCACTGAGATTAAACAGTATTCAAAAGGGTGATCCATTTCTTAACTCAATGGGCAATGTTTATTACCATTCAAAGGAACATTCTTGGGCATTAATTTTTTTAAGATTATCTCTTTCAAATGTTGGCCGCGTCTACGTCTCGGTTAGTCCATCGGTTGAATCCAATTTTCGATGACCCGCTCGAGCACTTCGACTGGTAACCGGCGATTGACATCCGTGAAGTTTTCCTCCAAGGGCTGAATCGAAGCGGGATTGTTGAAAAAGGCTTAATATTTTACATATCCCCATAGGAAAAACTCTAACGGTGGGATATAACACGACCTTAGTGGCCAACTGATCGGCCCAAAACCTGAAATTATCTGCTCACCTAAGTGATCTCTCAATAAATCCATTTATGGATACGATGTGAGGGAAGTGGCACCGTCTTGTTGAAACCAAATGTCACCGAGATCACGAGCATCAATTTCAGGCCTCAAACAGTCGGTTATCATTGCGCGATCACGGTCGCTTTTGATGGTTATGTTCTCACCGGGTTTATTTTTGAAGAAAATCGCTGAAAAAAATTTGGCTCGAAAACTTCGGATCCTCTAGGAACTTTTCAAGACCCCAAAGAGTGAAGCGATTTCGCTTAGGAAGGCCGAGCAGCTTCAGTTCTTGCACGAGCTGTATTTAGTACGCTTTTAAATTAAGATCGCCAGTCGGAGTTGCTGCGAGCGGCGCCGAATCGTGTCTCCACAGTATTCGGGAACACTCTCAGTTACGGCTGCTATACTTTCTTCACTGCGTGCTGGACGTCGTCTATTCGTTCGAATGTTATGTTGCCCATAAGTTGAGCGAAGTGGCGAAACATTTTCTTTCCAGAAAGTGAACTTTCGTTACAAAGTTGAACGATTTATAAACGTTGTTCAGGCGTAAGTCTTTCCATGATGAAATACCAGACAATACTGAACAAAAACAACATGACAACTTGACAACACTCAGGCGTGATCTGCACAAAAAATGATATTGAAAAAGTACTTGCACGTGGATCACCCGTTATAGCGACCGATAACTTATTAAAAATTTTCGAAAAAATGTTCGTTTTCAGCAGAAAATAATGCCTATGGTCCCTGTTTGTTTTTAAATTTTATGTTGCTTATCCTTTTCGTTGGCTCATTTGCCAACATGTGGACATCTTTAACGAAGAATTCATTAAGAAGAAGATATAAAACAACAACTATGTGAATGGACATATGCATTGTAGTTTGTTTGCATATTATACTGTTGGCATTGTTCATACATATGTTCATGCTTGCGGCTATTTCTGTATTTATATTATTTACCATATGTATATACTCGTATATATGTATATGTATATATATAAATGAGTGTGTATAATTGCCACTGGCGTAATAATCTTCATTATATGTTTACTTTGTTTGGCCATAACGGTTTATGAGAGATAAAATGTGCACACAAAATTTAGCACAGACATATTTTCACACACACACACGCACACATACACACATGTGTGTGTATCTTTGAAGTTGCATGCAGAAGTATGAGATTTAATTTATGCAAACTTTTCCATACTCAAATATTTATAAATATCCATATGAGCTTTATGTTTATTATAATGTTTATATAGATGCATACACATGTTTGTATGTCTGTGAGTACGTTTGGGTGTAATGATGCACGCAAAATTCATTACACACATCATTATTATTTATATATATATATAATATGTGTATGTGGCTTATTTGTCTACTTTGGCTAGTTGGCCAGGCCTTTTGGTGATAATTGCTAAAGTTTTTGGCAGCCATATTTGTTTTATCTGCCTCACTGCCTTTATGACTGTGTTGTTGCTCCTTTTCGCCTTTCTCTATTATAGAGTCTTATTCTTTGGGGTGTGATAGCATTTATTATGTAACACCATGTGGATATATATCCAGTTATATGCATACATATGGGTGTCTATTCGTGCTCATATAATGAAAAAGAGCTAATATTTTAGAAAAACTATAATCGTAGTCATGTCTGCAGAGTTTTAAGTACTCTCCATTTGAGCTATTTAATAATTGCCACAAAAAAAAGGTTCAAAGGACTTTGTAAATTAGCTTTGTAATTAACTTAATGACCTTAGTTTTATTACAAAATTAAGAAAAACTTTACTAACTTGTTGCTCAGCGATTTTTCCAAAAAAAAATGTTAGCCTTAAGTGTTGTCTGATGCTTCTGCAGGCGTTTGTATGAAAATAATTGAGTGTCACTTGAAAGAGATGGCACGATTTGATGCTTTCAACTCAGCAGCTGAAGTGGAGGGTTTAGAAATCTAATGTCTTTTACCACCACCACTAAAGATTTAACGAAAAATTATAAAAGAGCTAAAGTAGCAACATGGCAAGCCTACCGCTGATCGATAGCGAGTTGCAAGGAATCTTTCAGTGTTAGAAAAATCATACAATTATAATAATACAATCTGACCTGTGCTAAGAAAAAGGTTGGTCGCTGGACATCTACAGACGATGAAAGCCGTGATGAGCTCTTGAAGAGGAGAAGGATGATATTTCTTCCTAGTAAGATGGAGCTGAAGCTATTCTCAAATAGAACCATAACAATACAGTTCAAATTTCCATCACTCACCTGTGCTACAATTCTCCTATCCTTTACAGCAAAATATTACATCTAGGGGTTGATTACGATATCATGCTGAACTGGAAGATTAATATTGACACTTGCAAAATAAGAAGCAGAAACTAGTGTCTAAATCTAAATATTGTTATGTGAATGTATGTGGCCGTTGTCAGACCGATGCTTACATATAGAGTTATGGTTTGGTGGCCAGGATTTCAGAAACAATAAAATAATAAGAAATTAGTTGGAATCCAAAAAGCAGCCCGGGCAGGATTTACTGGTGTCATTCGGAAATACATAAGTACAATAAGTCAGACTTTGTCCCACCAAGGTTAGATTTCAATAGCTGCTTCAAGGTCAGCTTAACCAGATCTCTGAAAATGAGGAACAACTGAAAATCTCCCTTTCTTTTCATCTTTTAAACTCTGCTATTAACTCCAGTAGAGCTCTAATTAACAAGGGCGGGAGAAGGAAACTTTATATGTAGAAAACCAGGCAGCATTGATGGAATAGGAATGGTATCAGTAGCGAAAAACCTGTGGACGAATCTGAAGCTTATAACAGTTTATGTTTTCAGTTGAAAACAAAAAGAGCATAGAAAAACAATTTATAATTTTCTCTAAGAGTTTTCAGCTCTTTTACATTTCCGACATAGAACACGGATGGAACATGATAGCAGGATTTGCATGGCACTAATTGTCCTGACGCTCTGCATTACTTCAGGCTGCGCTTTAATCTACCTACCTATCAAAAATTTATAGCTGTCTTGATTTTCACGAGTAATTTTAAAGTTTTAAGGGTGGACTCTATTTAGACATACCTCACTCACCCCAAAAAAACACAACAGCATTTTGGTGCAGGAAAGGCCTCAAAGTAAAAGTCTATCTTATATAATTATATAGGTATATATAGTTGGTGCTTGTTAACCGCTGAAGGGATTTTCGGCCGAGCTCCTTATCCAATTTATGGTATGAGTCTTGATATTTTTCCAACAAATGGATGGACCTATAGTTTATACTATGCCGGGTCCAAACAGCTGATGGTTTTTATGAGGAGGCTTTATTTCATGACGTAAATACACTCGGAGTGGTTGACATTCCCTATCGAGAGGCGGCCACAATCAGAAAATATAACTTAATTTTCTCTTTAAGTTAATTTTTTCGATTACTTTTGGATGTTAGTCGAACCAGAATTCAAACCCTGGCCTTCCGAATGCCAGTTCGCAATGCTAAGTTTAAAAGTGGCTTCACAAATTACTTCACCATTTTCAAGCTTTATCTGAAGCATTAGTAGAAGAAGTTTCATGTTTCCTTCGGAAACTAGCACTTTTTGGTTCCGCCATGTGTTCGGTCTCTACTATCCTTTTCACACAGATAGCAAGGAAGTTTGATAAGTCCAGATTGTTGTACGAACAACTTCTTCAAGATTTTTAAGGAACTACACAATATTCAGTCCATGTCTCTATATAATATTTGGATTTGTAAATAACCAGTTCTAAGTTCTTGTGGGTTTCCTTGAGTTGTATGTATACATTACTTGGCATATACCCATCTTTTTGAATAAGAGCTACTTTACTGTGCTAAGTAGTATTAGATCTTTGTGTGCGCAACAAACTTTCAATATTTGTACCATGAACTAACTTGTGCTTTAAACAAAGCAGTAAGTGTACTGATTCTAATGATATCTAAACCAGGAGGAAGACTATTTCTATAAGTTCCTGCTTTTGAGCCTGAATCCATGCAACTTAGCGGCGTTTTTGGATAAGCAATTCGCAGTGGGAAACCAATTTTGGACTGTTATCATTTTGAAATGCAAAATTTGACTTGTAAGAAGTTCAGTTACAGCAAAAACATCTTTAGAATTTGGAATTTTATCCAAGGTTGCAGTGGCCTTGATCACTGGTATTTCGGTCTTCTGAGACCAGCGACGAGTACCATAACATAGGGCAATTGCATTTTGGTATATAAAATTGACTGCTTCCGTTTTAAATTATATTCCTTCGCATTACCCGAACCAAACTAACAATTATCGATATGATTCTTTTGTTCGCACCATACCACAGAAACAGCATATCAGAAAGCTTTTTTCAATGACCTCAAACCAATTTCGTAAGTGTTCTTCATGAGTTGCACAGAATATCAATATATAATAAAAGCATGCCAAATGTTGAAAGACAAACTAGCTGAAATACCACTTCTATTTGGACTACTATGATACTAGTTTACATCTGTTAGTTTTTCCTGCAGTGATAATATTTTGCTAACATACAATATTTTTTCCACATAACTTTTTTCATAAAGCCATTTCCATTACATACTTTGCTTAAACTGCAAAATCAATTATCTTACACAAATATAATATTTTCTATTTTAAAAAATGACTTTAATTCGGTTGTTGTTGTTGTTTTATACAATTAATTACCATGTAAATATAGCATGACTTCTTTTTTGTTATCTTACATAAGTATTTACATACTCGTATTAAGTTATGCAAATAGAAATTACACAATGTGAAAAATAAATTTTAATTATTGGATAAATAATCATTTAAATATTTTGCAAATTATTTTTAGTATAACTTTTGGCATATTTAATATGTTTTTTAATATGACTCAAATATAATGAATTTCCCTTTTAGTAGTTAATATTATACGTATGTAATTGATTATAAAATTTATACATTTATATAAGTATTGAAGCGAACGGTTTTTTAACAAATTCTTTAACAAAGTCTTTTAACAAAGTCTTGATGTTTTTCCGCCATATGAAGGTCCTTACAGTTTGCAATTATTATAGACATTGCTATTAAAGAAGAAATAAATCGCATATATTTTAATGTTGTGGCTAAGAATTTAGCTTTATTAAAAATATATTAAAAATGATTTCGGGCAAGTGATCCGCAGCTGCCTCGAATAAATTCTAGCCGGGAGGCTACATTTTCGACTAGTTCTTGCATTAATCGGGGTCGTATGTCAGCAATAATGCGCCGAATAATCTTTTCCAAGATCTAAATCTTCTCGGACTAATCTGCGTACACAAGCGGCTTCACATGACAACATAAAAAATAGTACAGCAGTGGTAAATATTTCAATAAAGTGATTGTTTCGTTGGCTGTATTGCTAGAAGGTCGCCCACATCTACATTATATAATTCAGGAAGCATTTTTGAGCAAATATCAGCCAAGGATTCTCTCTGCCCTTAGAGTAAACCAAACAGTGACCTTTGGAGGATGCAAGGACGTCTGAACAATGCTCAGTAGATTTTCATCACTCCAAATCCCATAATTTTAACCATTAAACCAAAAGTGAGTATTATCGCTGATCATTATTTTTTTTTGGCCGTTCGGCTTCAATTCTTGTGTAAGTTTGATTTTGTAAGTCTATTCATTAGAAATTGAACTGAGTTTAAATAAAGTTGTTTAAGCGAATTACATCAATATAGTTGGCAAACGTTATAAACGGCGAGCACGTACGTTGGACCTACTAAATAAAGTATATCTTACTTCTATCATAACATGGTCGATTTGGTACAAGTTCTTTGATTTAAAGCCAGCCCCAGCTACTATAGATAACCATATTCCGGGCCAGATTTCGATCTGCCTCAGTCTGTTTGGTCTTATTTCTTCATTGTGGCTGAATTTTCTGATAGTTGTGCCGAAGGAACCTTCTTTTTCCACTCCATCGCTATAATCTCCAAGCACTATTTTGAGCTCGTAGATGCGTTCAAGTGGCTTATAAAAGATTGTTTTAAACACAACGTACCCTGTGTCTGAAGGAAAGTGGGATCAAATCAGTGATATGTTAAAGAACTTTGCTTTGATGCGGTTTGTGGCAAGACGTTCGTGTATCGGCCTAAAGGATAATACTCTGCCGCGGTTTTTCTCTTCTATCACATCGGTGATGTTCATTAGCACTTCTGACTGAAATCGGTACTTTTTTATAGATATCAGTTGGCGAGTGGCTACCATGCGGAGAGTTATTGGTTTGATTTCCTGCTGTAATAATAACCAAAAATATAGAAAATTAAAAAAAAAATTATTAAAAATAATTTTGGAGTTTTTGCTCGACCGAAAAACCGATTATACCGGATCTGTACGTGAAGGTTCAAAAGTGGAAGTTCAATTGAATTTAGTTACATAACAACATAACAAAGCGATATGTCTACAATATACATAAATATATACCTATTATATGTTCCCAATGGTCATTATTTTTGCAGACATATTCACATTTTTTATTGCAAGTTTTCAAATGTTTTTTGTAATGCAGGAGATTTTATATTGCTTTAGCTCTCTCTTTTCTATTTATTTGCTCGCTTCTTGTTTACTCTTTTTTTTTTGCTTCTCATCTAACTTCTACTTCATGAACTTGTTGACCGAACAGCTGTCGCTTTCGTAATTTGGTTTACTACAAAAGCAAATGCTTTTCGAAATTCGAAAAAAAGAAAAAAAAAATAACTAAAAAAATTCCAAAATTAAACCACAAGCTCAAAGTGAACGACACAAGAACAATTAGATATTAAACTTTTATTTATATATGTAGGCAAATATCGTTTTTTTCCTTCTTCCAGCATTTACTGCAGTAGATGACAGCGACCGGGCGCTGTGTGTAGGCACCAGCTTGTAAGGACATGGAGACTTGCGTAATTACTTATAAAGTTGTTATTTTAATTTCCACTTGTAGTGAGGTTTTCTCACATTTTTTGTGGTTTTCGGGTAATTTTGGTTGCTTTCGATGTTAGTTTTTCTTGCCGAGGGCAAAAAATATGCCACTAGAAATAAGTTCACAATGGTAGGTTTCACAAAGCCACACCCATATGGGCACTGTAGTTTTATTTATGATTTATAAATTTCAAATTTCGAAAAAAATTGGAATTTTTCAACTTTTTCGGTATATTTTTAGATCATAATAAGTGTATCATTAAAAATTAAAAAAAAAAAAAATGTTTCGACTGTTTCAGATGCACTGTACGACCTCTATCACCGGCTTTTTCACGAGTTCAATTTCCAATATTTTTTGATACTAAAAATGTTTTTTGCAGCTCAAATAAAATACATTATAGTCTTCCCTTTAAAAATCGTCTTTCGTGCCTTAAAGGAGATTACTGTCAGAACTGAATAATGCTATTTTGACTATTTGGACTTGCAGTGAGGAATTATTCGTGGGTTCCACATAAATGGTGTGTGAGTAACGTGTGTGAGACTTCTACTAGGTTATTCAAAGCAACAACCAAGACATTTGTCATTTGTTATACCAATGATTTTGATGGAAACCTAGTATCTTATAAGTGATTGTTATTTATGTTTGACTTAGACAAAAGATGTTACAACCAAGTCATAAAACACACTATCCACTATCCAATCTTGTCTTTCACCAAAATACTCATCAAATATATTGCTGACCTGCCTGCGTTTAAATCCCCAAATCGATCAGAAAGGCCGTATTCTAGTTAGCTCGATATAGTGTTTCAAGATGGGGACCCAGTTCACGACGATGACTCCATATTCTACAGCTTCGCTTCTTCGTTTCAATTCTCCGAAAAATATTATTATTTTTTTTTGGAATTTTTGTGGTTAATAACCCACCAAAACCAAGCAGAAAAAGCAGAAACTATTTGATTTTCACACTTTTTACAATTATTCAACAAAATTTTAAATTTCCCTATAAAATATCTTAGAAATTACATTGTTTTTCGAAGCAAGTCAGTGTGGTGAAATTAGAGCGAGAAGCTGTCTACGTGCGTCACCTTCTCTTTTTGCATCCTTAATTTATTTCTTATATTCATGTGGTTTTTTATTGCGGCATGTTGGCTTCACTAGAAAATATTGTGCATGCACATCTTGCACAACAGAAAAATGGATGCAAAGTATAAAAGTAAATATGTCAAGTAGTGTAGTTGAGACACAAAATGTCTGGAAAATATATATGTAAGTATTTGTCGCTGATACAGCAATTTATGTCATCAATATGGGTATTTAGATCCTGTTTCCAATCACTTTATTTTGTTTGCTCAGTAGACTTTGATATTTCAAGCTTTTACTTGTAGAAGAAAGTTCTAAAATGAGTAGAATATGTATTGTATATATGGTAGGTGTCTACGCCTTTAACATTTTATTTTACGGTATTTCATGCACAAATTTATTTTGTGGTGTGCGCGTTGATGTCTGCATATCCAGCAACAACTTGGTGAAAAATTAATTTGTCTCGTGCATGTCTTAAATTGCATGCTACGTCAATTTAAAGCTCAGTCCGTAAGTAGTTATTACCGAAATCTAGAGACATGTTTACATTTTAACTTGCCGCAGCTAATTTTGTTAGTTTTTTTTTGCATTTTCACCGAATTCACTTGCACCCTTGCAGTTAGTTGCTTTCGCGCGTTGTTATAAAAGCTTTTTTTTTAGTTTTTCGGAGGTAAAAAGTTAAAGTTTTGTCGCATGCAATGCAATTTGTTGACTCACACAGAGTGAGTTGTGGTAATTAAATTGTAATTATATAACAATTTGCACTAAAAATTGGTTGCATAGTTTTCTTGTAACCGAAATTAAGAGAGTGTAGTAGATTGCAAGTTACTTTGAATCTGTTTTTCTTAAGCGAAAGCCTTGAATTTAAAGGTAAGAAACTTCTGGAAATCTGCATAATCATAGGTTAGGTTACACTGGCCCATTGGTCATTTGTATCGCCGGCGGGGGTCGTTTTTTGAACGTCGAAGCCTTTCACGATGTTCAAAGGTAGCTTTAATATCTAATTGTGAACACTCCTTTTTCTTTGTACTGTATATATTTCAGATATCTAAGACGAGATCTTGATTAGGCAGAGCATAAACAGAGTAGGTGTCCTAATGTCTGACACATGCCTTCCTCCCTACACTTTCTGCATATGCCACTGCTATTAATGACCGTTCTGCTTGCATGGGATGCCAGTGGCAGTCCTTTCGTGGAATGTTTAGCAAGAAATGGTTGTTTATTTCCTTTTCTTCTGGCCTAGCATCCAATATACCTATAGGAAGCAGTTTATCCTCGACCGCCTTATGTATGGCTTCATTGCTTCTAAGAATATTTTCGCACAATACTATGTGAGATTATTGCAGTAATGACCATCTGGCGGTGGATATATTATTAATATTTTGTACATATTTTATGTTTGTGTTGTGTCGCTAGGTATATCAGCACTTCTTTCTGTAGCGAAGACCTGGGCTAGGAAAATATTGCAGTACTCTGTAAGCTTAAAGGGATGCCTGAAGTCTAGTTCAACACAATAGACTCCGACGAGTACTCCATCAATCTTTTTCGATCCATCCATGTAGATATTACACGTACCACAGGTGGGTTGCAAGTTCCTGTGCCATCCATTCTCCTTAAACATGGCTTGGAACCCTTTTTCCCAGATGAAGCTTATTTTGTTCCCCATTTTACTGCATATCGAGCTGTGCTCGGAGCGAAGAATTCCTCATCAATGACGTTAGTGAACAACAAAAGCTTTAATTATATTATATTTATATGTCACAAGACTTTCTTAGTATAATTCTGTTTCACTAATTAAGTACAAAATAATAATATTATTGTTAATACTGATTTAATTAATCTCAATCAGTGAATTTACTTCCGTCTACATAGAAACACATATAAAAGATTTGATAAATTAATTTTGGTTAACGCTAATTACTGCCAATTATCGTGACAACAGCAGGGTCACTAAACTTACTCATATGTCGATATATTCTTGTATATATATGGTACACTCGTATACATAAGTCATTTATCATCGTCAAAATGAAATAATTGTCAATGAATCATCGTAAGAATCAGTAGCACGATACAGTTTATGACCTTTCATTCGGTGGCCAATTGTGCGGGAAATACATACATATAGTGTCGAACAATAATTAATGACCTTTTGCCATATGACGGATAAGTTTAAAATATTTATTGTTGCACCTAATAAGGGAAAGAGAAAGAGAATATGAATAAGTTTTACCTACGATTTTACAAATATCTAAGAAAAAAACATTGGTCGACAGGGAATTACTTGGTTCACGGCAGCTGGCTTCGAAAATTATAGAAAATTAATTTTTATAAATGAGCATATGTATACACGTTGGTTGAAAAGTTTCTGCACTCATCAAGAAATAGCTTCAAATTTTTTTTCTCAAGTTGGTCATCTGTCGTGAGAACACATATAAAAGTACAAGTCATTCTGTCAATTCATTTTTTATTTACTAGCCATTTTAAGTTAACGTGTCAGAGTATTTTTTTAATATGGAAAAAATTGAATATCTCGTAGTGATTAGATTCTTTGTTTTGAAAGGTTTAAAGGTAAAGGAAATTTATGAAAAATTGTTGGAAATGTATAAGAAGTCCTCCCCTTCAAAACGCACCGTTGAATTTTGGTGAATTTAAACGTCCACGATCCACGCGAAGAGCGATGAAAACCCCCAACCACACCAGGAATCATTGAGCAGGTTCATAATATTGTTAGTGAAATTCCAAGTTTGACTAAATGTGAAATTACTAATGTCATAGGCACCTCAGACGAATGAGTACTTCAAATTTAACATGGAGAATTACATATGAAAAAGCTGTTTGGAAATTTAGTGCCGCACACGCAAACAATTCAAAAAAAACTGGATCGAAAACAATTCTCTCAGCATAATTTGGAGCATTTTAAGCAGAATAAACCCAATTTCTTACATGGTTTTATAATTATGGATGAGACTTAGACTACCACCATGATCATAAATTGAAAAAAGAACGTTTACAGTGGACTGATGGTGATTAAGCTCCAAAGCAGATGATGTTGCAATGATCAGTCATCAGTTTTTTGGGATGCCAAAAAAATTTTGTTGATTGATTATCTACAGAAAGGTAAAACCATCAACTATGAATATTATTTCAGCTTTTTGGATTAGCTGGATGAAAAAATTCGTACGAAAACACTTGGTTTGCAGCAAAAGACATAATTTTTCATCAAGACAATGCTCACAAAAATCTTTTAAAATGAGAAAATTCAACGCATTAAAGTAGGAATTGCTTGAGCATCCACTGCAATCACCAGACCTGGCTTCCAGTGACAACCACCTGTAACATTCCTTTTGTGGAAAGCGTTTTTCGTCGAATGAAAAAGGATAAAATTATTGTACGATCATTGGAATAAATGTATTGAAGTTAAAGGAGACTATTAAAAAAAAAAAAAAAAACAAATACATTTCGTACCAAAAACTTTTTCAATTTTAATTTTTCATTTCGATCGCATGATCGTATTGGGATCGCAAAAAAAGCGTTTTCGAACATTAAGATAAAAGTTTTTATATTTTTAGTAAACGATTTTCAGGAGTAACCGCTATCAAGTAATTCTAAGAAATATCACCAAAAGAAAAATTTGTTTTTTTTTCTCGTTTCACTAGAGCTTGACAAATTTTATCTCCCTACATTATTCATTTAATTTTCAGTTTTTAGTTTTTCTCTACGATGATTTGTCAAAAATATATCTTTTTTTGTATGCATAAAAACATTTCTCTTGTTTTTAATGTATAGATTCAGAATTTCGAATATGATTTCTACATTACCTTTTCCTAAACTTAGAAGAAAAACAAATTTTTTTCGACCTTAATTTGAGTCCGAAAAGAGCCCTGCAAATCAACAGATCAATCGATAGAATAGTTTTCCTAAGCCGTTTGATAAAACTTCAGAAAAAATGTAAGGAGCAGAGCTTGCAATCATTAAAATTGCAATTATAATATTTTTGAAGTTTTTTAATAATTGGACATTTTTTATCCATTTTATTTGAAATTAAAAAAAATTTATGAAATTTGTCTTTATATTTTTATTTTTGGTTAAATTTTTAGCACTACATATCAACTGACGATATTTGCACAACCGGTAATGTTGGAATTTGAAAGAGATCGGTATTTCTTCCATCATATAATCGCCGTTATATGATCTGAATGTAATTAATTATTTATCATGTGCCATATTTTAGGAAAAGATATTAACTATCGCTTTGAAATTTCACGGTAACGAGTTTCCTTAGTACTCAATAAGTACTAGCTCGTCTTTGAATTAACTAAATAAATAACAGCTAATTTTAAGAGAAGAAACTCTATTATCTGATCCATAAAAGTACTTATGAGTTTCTCCTTCAATTTATGGAGTACGTATTCATATTTTCTTCAACAATTGGATCAACCTACAGTTTCGCCATTGTATCCCATAACAAAATAAGAACATATTTGTAACTTAATCTTCGTTACCGACTTCGGAAAAATCACATTTGCGATTTTCACTGACATATATTGTACTAAGTGTTCTTTATCCGTAATTGATTTCGGGAGCCAAAATTCTCATCCCAAATTTACCAACCAAACTATTCACTTTGAAACTATTCGAAAACATTCCCTCGTCGCCGAAAATTTTGAGGAATTTGTACATTTATATTAATTTTTAATTATTTAATATACTAATGAATGATGGGGTATAGTCAGCTCGTGTGAAACTTTGGGTAGCGGCTAAAAAAGATCAAGCTTCAACGGAGCCTCGCCAACATATTCAGTTAAAGGGTTTGCTGTAGTCTAATTGTGGCGGGGTTGTAGCGAGCCACGTATAAACCAGTACCATTGAACAAGAGTCAAACATCTCGAATGTGATACCCCTTTATTGATGAAAACTACTTAAAAGATATTAAAAGTTATGACTTAAAGGCGGTCGCGGTAGCCAGGGGTTAGCCTTGTGTACTGCTATTCGTAAGGACAGGGTACCAGTTTTGGTTCGACCCCTTGGCAGGGAATTTCAACCCCTCCGAGTGTATTTCCAACATGAAACAAAGGCTCCTCATAAAAACCATTAGCCGTTTAGAAGAGGCTCAGTATAAACTGTAGGTCCCACCATTTGTTGGAAAAACATCAAGACATAAAAGCCACAAATTGGAGAAGGAGCTGGGCCGAAAAGCGCCAATTATATATGCAAGGGCATGAACCTTGAATACCCGATCCTTTAATGGTTAAAGTGTCGCTGTCCCAGCTGATTGATGTCCTTATACAACTAAAGTCCATTCAGACATTTTCTACAGCAGTAATATAAAGGAGCTTGGGGGGGGGGGGGGGGGGATGCTCAAGCTTTGAAAGTTTTCGGAGTCGTATCTGCTGGTAGAAGCAAAGGAAGAGGTATATCTCTACTCCTCTGTGTTGACAAGGTGGTAAAAAACCTAGCTGTACATTGCATTTTCAATTGGTGCAAAACAGCGAAAGGACGAAGAAGCAGAAGCAGCAGACGAAGAAGAAGCATATCTTTATTTACTTAAACGAAATGAATTATAATAAATTCCAAATAAATTACTAGTTAGTTTAGTTTACTTTAGCCTTCACTATTTAACTAAGATTCTATGCAACGAATTTATTACAAAGAGTGAAAATTTGACATTTCATTTAGAACTGCTGCACAATCTGGAGATCTCTAAACTCACTAAAGCAAAATGCACTAAATTGATCTGTCGCAAAATTTAACTGACAGGCAGTTTAAGAAATTATTTGTCTTAATATCATTTGAAAAGCAACAAAATTGCTAGAGTTTGTCAAGATGATGTAGCTATAATTGTATGTATGCACTTATGTATGTAGGTATGTAAACATCAAGTATTAAATATCTTAACTTAATCCATTTTCAATTAAGACACTTCACGTAATGCTCAAACAAAAAAAAATAAAAACATTTAATTTTACTGATAATTCAATTTCCCTTTTTATTTTTTATTTCTTCCGCACACTTGTGTTTTTTTTTTCCTTTTTTTTTAAATTCTGTGTATTCATTTTACGTTATTTTACACAATTCCATCATGTCGAACATGACAAATTGGCCCATCAACGGTATATGCTTTTGCCATTTGTCTACCTCAAAGAGGATTTGCGTTGGCTGATACAAGCACAAACACAAAGAAAAAAAAAACAATCAAAAGCATTGACAAAAGCAACGATTTACAAAAATATACTAAAGAGAAAGGAAAAGCATCAAATGCAAAAACTACAACAACACACTATATGATGAATGCGGTTTTTTGGTAGGGATACTTACTTTGCTTAACCAATTTTATTAATCAAATGTATTTTTTTTTCTTCTACCTTCACCACATGCTGGGGTGTTGTTTATCACATACTTACTTATACCTATATACATATATATGTACATACACGTTTAAAAATAAATACATACCGCCTATGGAGTGGGTATTGCCTTGTTGCCCGAATGTTCAAACGTTCTCTGAGCGTAAGCCATTTTTCTGTCTCACGCGTTTGAGTATTGTATTCTGGCACTGTAGTTGTGACGATTGATTTGTTTTTTTTTTGTGATTGTATTTATATATACATCCTTAGTTATGCCGTCAATCACAATTGTCGTCAAACGTCATTTTGAGTGGCTTCATTTAGCGTGCGCGCCTTTTCTTCTTTCGATTTGTTATATCAACTGTTGTTTTTTGGCGTCGCTGTCAGCGTTGCTTGCTGATATACTAAGGTATTTCAAGTGTACCATACTTGTGGTAGTTGAGCGTGTTCACTTGTCATTTTATGGCAATCAGAAAGTCATTCAATAAGTTAATGTCTGGTGTATAGCCCATTTTTGGTGCACCAACAATGGATTTTTGTTGTATTTTGAATTATGTGCGCTTTGTTTGTGCATATGTATATGTGTACATTGTAAAATTCTAATTCTTTGAGGACTTGTAGTGCTCTTATGTTTTGTCTACTTTTCGTGATAATAATTTTATTGTCGCTTTTGTGCGCACGTGTCGTATACGTAGCCAAATGTTGGAAACCCGAAGGCTTATGTATGTATATTTGTAGGGCTCACTAGATAACAAAAGAACACAACGAAATATTCTATAATAGATTTTGTCATAACCAAATTCACTCTCTCTAGCTGTTTCAATTATTTCTTGGTCTACATTATCCGACCTATCCTATGTTAGAACATGGGAGATATTTGTCGTACTATGGTTTTGGGTCTACGTACCATATAAATACCATCATTGATGCAACAGAATACATCAAAATACTCAAGGAAGTAATGCTGCCATATGCTTCTGAAAATATATCATTGATTTCGGTCATTCAACAAGACAACAACCCAAATTAAACCAGCTAAAAGCTAAAGAGTGCTTTCAGGACAATTACGTCCCTTTGATGGAATGTCCTGCACAGTCCCAAGATTTAAACCCCATCGAAAATTTTTGGGTTGATGTTAAGAAAACGTTATCCGAGATCAAATCGACTAACAATAATGATCTTTGGGGCACAATGCAAGAAGCCTGGAACTCCAGGTCAGTTCACTCAACTTTTCGCAGAAACAAACATTTTAACCGCTGCCGCACACAGTGTACGATGCTTTGGAGGCTTCAAAAAATTATATTTTTTCTTAAATCTAAACTATAAAAGAATATGTCTTCAAAACGTCAGTGGCGAATTAGACACTTTTAGAAGCAGTTTTAGTGGCAGAGCGTCGAGCAGGCTCGAATGTTCAAAAGCATTATTCATATTATTTTTTTTGCAACTTGAAGTGAATTTTTTTCTTTGAAAAAGTGAATTATTTTCTTCAAGACTGCAAACGTCTTTTTCTCGGGTTCTGGAAACTACTGTCTTAAAAACGAACAATGCATTTCTCTTAGAGTTTCAATAGAGAAAATAATTTCTAATTTCTGTCTGCATGTTGGTCAACTAAAAAAGAAAACAAAAATAAATTAAGATGTAAAATAAAAAAAAACTCGTGAGATTCTTTAGGTATGCCTGTTATATTCAGCTAGTGCCATTACTTAATCACGTTTAGGTTTTGTTTAACTCAGAACTTGATTACAATACGAATATCTTAAAGTCAGTATCACTTTTTAATTCAGTTCTATATTATCATTATTTTCGTAGTATGAAGAAATTATTATTTCTTAGATCTTGAAGGAGAAGCACATAGTTAGTCCTCAGAGAGACACCGAATACCTAATGAGATAAAAACTCCTTTAAGGTAAAGTTAATTTTATTAGTCAACCAGGATTGCAACAATAACCTCTCTGCAATTATTTGAGGAGCATTAAGTGTGACAATTTTGCTTATAAACGTACTCCCCGCATAAGAAATTTTCCTTGCCGCTCCCCATAATCTCCTCTTAAAGCACGATACATGGTCACGTTTGAATCCCCATTTTTGAAGTAGATTCAATTTCTCTACATATTTAACTAAATTAATTTATCTTCTATATTACAAAAGGATTTGTCCTGAATGACTGACGGAGTAATCCACAGTTTAAATCATAAACCACGTACAGAACAGAAACTTGGAAGGTGTATTATACGTAAGAAGTAGCCTTTCGATAAGAAAGGATTTTCCGGGAAGTGAGCCTAGGACCAATCTCTACGAAAAAATCGAGTTTACGTTTAAGTCGTTTGATTTACATTAAATTAGATACACAGATTATTATTTGTCTAAATTGACATAGTGAACACTCTTTCTACCGATAAATGGATCTGGGGCAGAGTAGATAGTTCAGTTTTACTTAAAATGTGGAACATGTGGAGGTGGCTTTTTGCTAAGGTCAATATATGGAGACCTCTTCGGGAAAATCGTATTTACTGTACAATTTGCTAGGTATCTGGAGCATAGGTAGCACTTTGCCTACACTAAATAATATGTGGAAAACTTTTCTTTCTTTTTCATATATTTTAGCTTAGTAGTATATATAATTATATATATATATTATATATTATGATGAAAGAAATAACCTAAATCATATAAAAAATCTTATTAGAACCTTCTGATGATTCTTTGCGGACAAAGGCGCGGCCAACGTCTAGTATACTACAACTAAATGCGAAGCAATTTTCTTGAAATACTTCTGTAAATATTAGTAAATCATTCAGTTTCCAAATACAAACCAAATTTGATTAACGAAACCACATATAAGTAAAATCTGTAGGCGCTTACCAGCCTTAACTTCAGTGCCATGCTTCCACTTCTGGGACCAAAACTCCCACGTGATGATTATAATTAACTGCATACATTTAGGCATCAAGTCCCGCAACAAGTATTGCATTTGATGAAAATTTAGGAATATAGTTATTTTTAGACAAAAACAAAGACGAAAAGATGCATTCTTCTTTACATTTAAACTACAAATATTTGCACATCTCAGAGAGAGTAAACATTTGCTGTAAATGCCGCGTTGGCTTACCATGACATTGATGCTTTATTAAGTAAGTGCGAATGGAAATTTTTATAATCATAAAATAATATTCAGCCTGTGGTTAAGTGCTTAGCAGTAGAGTGGTAATAGAAGTGAGCCTCCATAAAGGAGGGAAAAGAAAAAAGGTCATAAAGGACGACGCATTCGGTGACGACAATGACCGCATCAAATTTTATTTCAAGTATTTATTTACATCAATTTGGTGATTTTTATGGCTGTCGTGTGTGTGTGGATGTGTTTGTGTGTAGGCTACTCACCAACCCACATTCAAATATACATATCATAGTATATTTTTGTACGATATAGTTTTACATACATATTTTATTGCTACTTATGGTTTTCTGTTTTTATAAATGTACAACGGAGACGATTGCTAAGCAACCGTTACAACTTAATAGCCGAAAACGTTGTGGAAAATTTTCACCAAAGCCAACATGGTAGGAGCCATTATGGTGTCAGTGATGGCTACTGGCTGCCAACGAAGCCATAAAGCGAGCAGCTTATATGGATTAAAGCAATGCAAATAGTGAAGCAAAAGAAAAAAAATATTCCGATAAAAAATAAATGATGCTGAACCGAAAATGGTGAAAAAGAAACCATGAAGCAACAAACGTTGGATAGCTACGGGCGATGAATCCGATTCCTTGGAAATGTTAATACGCAATGCAATGATCTGGAAATTATCAATTGCCCTTAGAACTAAGAGAAGGAAAATATTAGTTTATTTTTTTTTCAACTATTTTTTTTTAATCAATGGTAAGTGCTTAAACGCTTTTCTGTTACTTTTTAAGGGTCAGAATGGTGTTACTCAGAAGTTTCATATAAGCTCTGACACCTTTCAGTGTCAAACCAAAGGCATTTAACAAGAAAAGATTAAAAAAAATAAACTATATTGACCGGTAAACAATTTCTTTTCCTTATCCAAAATATCTATAAGTAAATCACTCAAAGCCAGTAGGAGTAAGTGCGTCGGACTATGAGGATTAAGGTCACTAAAAATTCTTCTCGATCGTTAAAGGAGGTATTTATGGCTCCCCTTCCATCTTTACGGTATTCGTGGTCTGGTCTGATTGTATCTACGCAGCTGCAAATGTCTATCTCCGCGAACTGTGTGAGACTCAGTACCAGAAGAAGAGTCAAAAGCGCTTTCATTTCGAAGGCAGGTAGTATCTTCTAAATACATTAAACAGATTAGTCTATATTTCTTTCGCAGAAAAGATTTATTGACATATATGTAAGGAGTACAACCTCTTGGAATTGCTTTAATACATTTTGTTATTAAGAAACCAATTAACCAATAAGCTTCTCCTGGGTGCAATCATCATAGTTGGGTAGATTTGGAGTTAAATATTACCTGAGACATCTTATCCTATATATTTTTTTCCAACAGAACAGTTCTAGTTGAATCAGGGAAGTTCACACCTTGAGGTCACTGTAAAAGGTGATGTCCAGTTCCTCGGCTGTGATGGCCTACCGGAGAGTTCGGAAGTTGGTCCATGTATATCATCTAAAAAAAACTTGCCTTGTTCACCGTATATAATCTTGGAGTTAGTACCTCCCTAGTGCTGGGAGGTTCGAATTCCTTGTCCGAGAAAGTAAAATATCTTGGAGCAATCCTAGGCAGGAAACTGTACTGAAAGATAAACATCGAGGAGAGAAAGAAACATATTGGATGGCCTTATGTTGCTAGTGCATATTAATAAGGTTATAGGTAAAGAACTATGATAAATTATTATTAAGCTTCAATGAAACTGTTTAATTAATCTGCGTACATGCTTTATTATAAAAAAAAAATTATTCTAAAAATCGGTATACTTTTAAGTTGTGCTGGAGTAAACACTCAAATTATAGTTGGAGTTTTAATAAATTTCCATAAAAAATGTTTTTTAAACTTAGCAAGTTACTCGTATGAACCTATTAAAAAAAATCACTCCGTGCATTTATCTGCTTGAACTAACTAAATTTGGAGACTGATTAAACTCTGTAATAAATTAAGCATCACAAACTAACTCTAACACCTGCTCATTTAGTTTCATAACCAGCTAAATTTCATTAAAATTTATAGCCACAATTTAACGCCCTGCTGAGTTAGTAATTTGGCTTAAAAAGAATATAAAAATTTCGTGATAACAAGCTTTAACATAAATACCTTAACAAATTGAAACAACTGTAACCTACATAAACTCATATACCCATGATATAAGGCGGATGTAAATTGTGAAATGCCATGAAATACGCTTTTAAACCAACTTATCGACATTTGTACGAGTACATGTGTTTGTATGTATGCTCGTAGTTTCACGCTGAGAGAATGCACGTAGTTATTTACACGTGGCCGACGTGACGGTACAGAAAACTAGTTTATTGGCTGCCAAGTGAGAAGTGGCGACGCATACTCTACTGTGCCACTAACCCAACTGAATCTGTCAGTAGCAACTAAATGGACCATTGACAGAGTGAACAAGTCATATGCAAGGAGATGAGCATGAACCTTGTCACTCGCATGTACGTGTGGTCGATAAGTGAGCCAACTTGTCATTGACGAAAATTCGATATAAAACATTTTCCTATGGTATGGTATTATGAGTTTGAGTGTGGTATAGGAAAAAGTGTTTGGTGTTGCAGAATTACTACGCCTTATAAGCATACCGTCTGTCTACTCTCAAATATTTATGCATACATATATGTGATGTTAAAATAAAATAAAATAAAATAAAATAAAATAAAATAAAATAAAATAAAATAAAATAAAATAAAATAAAATAAAATAAAATAAAATAAAATAAAATAAAATAAAATAAAATAAAATAATATAAAATAATATAAAATAAAATAAAATAAAATAAAATAAAATAAAATAAAATAAAATAAAATAAAATAAAATAAAATAAAATAAAATAAAATAAAATAAAATAAAATAAAATAAAATAAAATAAAATAAAATAAAATAAAATAAAATAAAATAAAATAAAATAAAATAAAATAAAATAAAATAAAATAAAATAAAATAAAATAAAATAAAATAAAATAAAATAAAATAAAATAAAATAAAATAAAATAAAATAAAATAAAATAAAATAAAATAAAATAAAATAAAATAAAATAAAATAAAATAAAATAAAATAAAATAAAATAAAATAAAATAAAATAAAATAAAATAAAATAAAATAAAATAAAATAAAATAAAATAAAATAAAATAAAATAAAATAAAATAAAATAAAATAAAATAAAATAAAATAAAATAAAATAAAATAAAATAAAATAAAATAAAATAAAATAAAATAAAATAAAATAAAATAAAATAAAATAAAATAAAATAAAATAAAATAAAATAAAATAAAATAAAATAAAATAAAATAAAATAAAATAAAATAAAATAAAATAAAATAAAATAAAATAAAATAAAATAAAATAAAATAAAATAAAATAAAATAAAATAAAATAAAATAAAATAAAATAAAATAAAATAAAATAAAATAAAATAAAATAAAATAAAATAAAATAAAATAAAATAAAATAAAATAAAATAAAATAAAATAAAATAAAATAAAATAAAATAAAATTATTTTATTATGAATAGAAAGGGCATTTCATTTTCTTTATTGTGGTAAATGTTTACCTCTCTACTAAAAATTTCTCGGATATATCATATTCTCATTTAATAATTAACCAAATATTTCCTTTTTCTATTTTAATAATCAAAATTAAAAAAAAAAAGATTTAAAAAAAGACATCACCATAAGAACACATCCGCTAGGTGCACTTCACTGCATGGAACAAACACGTATTTGTTCAAATTTAAATTCCTGTTCTGTAAGGATTTCCAGAAATTTTCACAATCCTGCTTGGTAGTGGCATTGGACTATTTGCTTATTCGGTTTATTTTTTAATTTCTTTTTCTTTTTTGTGGTTATTTTTTTTTTTTTTTGAAATTCATTCCCTGAAATTAATTTGTATTTAGCTATGGTGTGCTTTAAAGCAAAGTTTGCTCCTTGGTGTTATTGCAGACGAAATAAGTAGAAAGAAAAGGCCAGATATTATATTATATATGTACGTGTGAATGTTTCTGAGTACACTACAAGCATTAAAACATGCCAATTTATTTACCAGCAAATAGTTTCAATGATGCTTTCTGCTATGAAAGGATAACACAATTATAGTAATCCGAGTACACAAATATATTTGTAACATATATATGTAGGTATATCCGAGTATGAGTGAAAGACGCACAGTTTTCATTCCTTCCCATATACTTTAACCATTTCTGAGGTCTGAATGACCTCAAATTGCAGCAAGAATTTTGTTGTTGAGCTCATTTAGTAACCACATTATTTGGCGTATTTAATGTCCTATTCAAGCACTTCATTTGGCGAAACACTTCACTTCGAGCACCAAGAAAATGATACTAATAATAAAATGAAAGGAAATCGGTTTATGATACCAAAGGATAGCTGAGCTTACGAATTTCTGGTGGACTTCCTTAGGAGATATACAAATTTTTAAGAGATTTTATAATTATAATTACTGTCAAATATATATTTAATGCTATTATCGTTTTTATTAAACTTGTATTTAATTTTATATGACACAATCGGCGATAGCAATGGCGAACCCTTCTACGATTGAAGCGACCTGTGGGATCGTGACAGTATCTTTGATCGTAGAGCTATAAATTTTTCTACATCTACTGAAGTCTTCACATGGTATTACTTAGAATCTCTGTGGGCATAAGAAACACTATGGTTTAGTTCTTCCAAACTTTTCGAGTTATTAGTTTTGTGTGCCATTTTTATCTTGATTCATTTCGTCCTTCAACTCACTTTTCTCCCTCAAATTTTTGAAACCCCATCGGACCAGGGAAATTTGGAACAAAGATAGTTTTTTGCCTAGATTAACCGGAACATAACTTTTTTTGGAAGTGGATTGGGACCAATACCAGGGCATACTCGTAAAGCAATGGGTGAACTCCATTCCTTGCTTCAACTCAATACTTATGAATGCTAATGGGACCGTTTAAAGAACTAATAATAATCTATATCAGAAAGGAAAGGTATTATTATTCTACTCTACTTAAAGCCTATAGGTAGTTAAGCTTTTCCTACTAAGAGAGATAAGATTGGTGCACATAAAGAAAAGCTTTTTTGTTATGTTATGAGGTTACTTAAAATTAAGGAAGATTTGAAATTTCAATTATATAATATTTATTTCGTAGAATCGACATACATATACGTATATACATAAGTACAATGCGCATACGAAGGGATTAACAAAGGTTGGTGACTTTCAATTTGTTTTTATTAAATCCAAATCCTTTGCAATTACTTTATTAATCCTCCTTTGAAATTTTAGAACAATCGTCTGAAATGGAGACGAGAAAACGCAAGATAGCTGATGATAGGTTAGACGAAATTTTACCACAGACGCAAACATATATTCGCCAAGTGAATGCTAAATTGCATATCGAACGCTTGCACCGTTTTTAAAGACTATTTCTAAGTGGTTTCGAAGATTCCAGGCAAGACGAGCCCCGAGAAGGTTGACCAAAATCTTTAACTGGAAAAGGGTCAGACGGTAACTGCAAAATGGTACACCGAAGAGTGCTTATCAAAAGTTTTCAAATATATATTCCACACTGCTGAAATAACGAGTAATTTTATTGCGATTTCTGAGATCGAAGAAATACGTCCAGCACCATAAACGTATTTCCAAAAATTAAAAAAATTTAAAAGGAAAAGTCTTTAATAGCAACAAGAAGATAATTAATGCGGTTAATGCTGAGCTTGATAAGCTTAAAAAGCAAGATTTTGAAGAATGTTTTAAGAGGGTGAGCTATTGGCTTAAGAAATGCACTGTGACTATGTAGAGAAGTTAAAAAAGGACAAAGATTACGAATAAATACAAAAATAATTTTTTTTTCTGGCCAATTTACCGAACTTTTGTTAATTCCCTCGTGTGTACATTCAATAATCTGGTGTAAATCTCAAGAAAATCCACATCCTAATATTTGCTTTGCACCATATACGAATGAGATAACTGTATGCATACATATGGTACATAGATATAATTCTGAAAGTGAGCAATATTGGTGTTGCCTTAATAGACATGCTGTGTAAATTGGACTTTTCAAACAAGTCGATTTTATGTATTCATTTTGGCATGAAAAATAAAAAAAAAATGTTAGTGTAATTCTAAAAAAGAAAAAGATTGTGTGTATCTCTGAAGAAAACTTATTTTGATGTAAAAATCTATATACAATAAATAAAAGACTTATTTTCGTTTGTAAAGAAATTTTGACAATTTTTTTAATATTCCTCGGAAGGATTATACCAGACAAAATTTTTCGAAAAGTGGATTAGGGACTGAACTGTTCTAAAAAGTCTTATTTATGGTTCAGTGTACGTGAAATTCGGTTCATAGGTGGGGTTTGCATACTAAATATTATTCTCTTCGGGAAGTGAACCGAAATTTATTTATCGGTAGATATACTTAGAATTCGCTCGTTTTACTTGAAATGGTTAACTTTTAGCGTATATTATCAGGACGATTATTTTTCCCTCCGTGAAGTAGACCAGAGACTCACTTATGCTGATAAATTTTGTTAATCGTTTGATTTTTTTGAAATTCGGAAGATAGGTGGCTTTTTGATTTTATTAGATTAAAATTAAGACTTATATTCTCTTCGATAAGTGCAAAAATCATATTCATAGTTCAACTTATTTGAAATCATTGTACTATCATAACGACTGTTATATAATCCCACAGCTGGTCTTATCATTTCAAGTGCATCTAAAATATGTTATTTGTGATTAAGAGCTAACGAATATACAGAGACAGTGTTGCAAATGTTGATTGAAGTGGTTTTTATAGCTCAAATAATGGTAAAATAATAACAAATCGGTTCAACGATTCTTACCTGCATTGTTTTGGCTGCGCTGTCGTAGACTCTCTTAACCCAAAACGATGACCTGAAAAATGTTCCACTGTGTAAGTCGTGAATTCCAAAGTGGTTTTGTAAAGGGTGCAGCACAAGACTGTATAAGTGGTTATTGGGTAAACGTGTGTTCTTCTTCTCTGCTATTGAGAGAACCAAAATCATGTAGATGATTGCTGCTTTTGCTTGATGAAAGTCAAGGGTATAAATGCAAATATCAAGTGTAGTAAAGAGAAATCCATTATTTTTGCCATATATGAAATTGAATGTGAAAGATTTTGACCTATATAAACCACACTGCGCGTCAATGAAAAATATATGGCGATCCAAAGGTTGCATCATTAACTCTATTTAACTCAACAACAATAATTTATTCGGGGGTAAATAT
This sequence comes from Ceratitis rosa, assembly GCA_037013455.1. Taxonomy (NCBI): domain Eukaryota; kingdom Metazoa; phylum Arthropoda; class Insecta; order Diptera; family Tephritidae; genus Ceratitis; species Ceratitis rosa. The sequence goes on along the minus strand of JAWMAG010000008.1, from coordinate 15,390,820 downwards.
AATTGTAATATGTAATTGGTCTCCTGATTGGGGTGAAATCTATTTTCACAAAATTTTGCTGATTTCAAGCATAAATTACTACAGTTGTGGGAGAAAACAAAAACAAAGTTGTACTCAATAAGAGCCTGAATAGCAAACGCCTCTCCTTGTAAATGAACAAAACTTTTCCTGCCACCTTTGCATATCAAGCTGGGTCTTATCACGAACGTCGTCAAAACACTGAAACATGAAGAACCGGCTCATCAGTATTTAATGAAGTGTGAAGTGGAATAATTGTAGGACCTAGTGTGAATAAATGAATAGCCGACAGAAACTCTCCAAATTATTCAATGTAGGAGGATTTTTTCAGTATTTTCTTGGTAACCTCAAAATCCCGTATTTCAAGCAAATTATTGGAAAATTTTTAAAAAATTGTAGCAAGAATATCTCTAAAGATATAGTTTCGCCATTTTCAATCCGGTCATCTAACGGGAAGTCTATGAAACAAGCTGTTTCGACGCGTTCGGACCAAAGAGAAAGGAAAAAGAGTTAGTTTTAGGTGACATGCAAAGCGGTGGTTCCATTCCATGCAAGATATACGTAAGGAAGAACTGGGTCAAGTCTAGATGGGTAGAACTTTAGTGTGGTACAAAAGCTATATCTTAGTTGCGTCAGTATTACGCGAGATTCTCGAGCTCTTCGTCTGCAATAGGCGATGGTTTGACTCCGAGAACGCCATTCACTGAAAAAGAGTTCAGGAAGGTGTTGATGACCACTCGTTGAATGTCGTTTAATGCCTGTCGGTAAGCCGTATTGTTCAGCGCTTGTTGTAAGTAGTGGTTAATAGAGTCCTTAAGCTCCTTAACTCGAAGCATAAATGCTTCGCTGTGCAAGTGATGCTCTGACGATATCAGGAGATTTCCAGTGGTGTTTTGGCAAGCTTGTACCTTCTTCAGCTGCGTTTCACTACTCAGAGCTGTCAGCCTTTCATCCACTTAACGACTATTGTTGGACTGATATTCGTGAAACAGACTATAAGTAATACAACAGACTCAGTTCCATATCTCCGATTTGCTACTTTTAATTATCAAAAATCATGAAAAATTAAGAACAAAACAAAAGCGTTTGTGTGTTTGTTTTAATTATGTCAAATAAAACCATTATATGTAAGCCATCTATTGAAGAATATTTATTTCATTAATTCTGATTTTGACAACACAAATAAAGGTCAAATAGTTCAAGTACGACCTACCCACCTCTCAGCCAGCTACCATTACAACTACTGGGATTTTCCTTTTTCCTAATAATTCTTAATTATTAAATAAAAACAACTCACTTCCTTATTAAACCGTAGCTCCAGGCAAGATATCCATAAATATTGTGGGCAGAAATCGATATATATTTATATTTATATTTTATTGCAGCAAATGTTAAAGCTTAAATATTACAATGCATTTAAAGGGTGTTTTTTAGCCAACTGAGTTTCAAGAAATTTATGTTATGATCAAAAGTTCAGATTTATAAAAAAAGGAGTTGAGACCCACTTTTCGACCACTTTAAGCATCAATTGAGGCCGCTTGTCAGCAATAATACGCTGAATATTCTCTTCTAAAGCGTTAGGCCTCAGATTGTATGTGTCTTCACATAACTCCACAAATAATAGTCCACATGCCCATTTCGTGAAATAATGCGCTCACCAAAAGTTTCCTTCATTAAGATGGTTCTTTCGTTAGTTGTGTGGCATGCAGTGTTGTCTTGTTGGAACCATAAGGCGCTCACATCAACATACTCCAAATCAGGCACGAAAAAGTCACAAGTTGATACCGTTCACCATTGACTATAACATCATGGCTGGCTTCATTTTTGAAGAAAACCACACTTCTAAAAATAAACACCCTTTATGTGTACGCTTACTACTTTTTGGCTGGTCCTCGGTGCGATATCAACAGCATGAGCCGCACTGCATCCTGTCTATCTCAGTCTTACTTAGTAAAAGTGCGCTTTGAAAGCTCAATGTATTGACAGCCGTAGCGGGCATAAAATTCAGTGACCGACCCTTAAGAGCTCGCTCACAAAAAATTGTTTTTATTGTAGCTCTTCTTCGATCCTTTCATAGCAGTGGGCGGCTGGCTCAAGCAATGCAAGTCTGGCAGTTACAACCAACTCCTACTCAGTCAGTTGTTGTTTATTACAGCTGAGCTTAGCTGTTTCTCAAGTTTTTGTTACTTTTCTTTATGTTGTTGACATTTTAGCTGCACCAAACGGCAACGTTAGCTGTTTATACCTCGTAGACATGTGTCGATGTGGTTTGTTTTCAAAACGCCACTCTTAAGTGTTGATGCAAATTTTGTGAAAAGTTCCTTAGGAAATTTCAATGAATTCGAAATTTTAAGCATTCTACTAGATTGTGTCCGAAAAGTTACGCAATGCTGAGATACTAAAAGCAAACAAACAAAAAGCCACTTGAAGCACACAAATGCCAGTAAACTTAGCCCAAAGCCGTAAATATGTTTATTGACAAAATCCAAAATATTAACGCAGCAAATTGAATGGGTTGTCTATGAAAGGATAAGCTGTAAGCGCATAGCGTAGCAGTTTGTTGTGAGGTTGGTAAACAGGTTTACTTCTAATGTCCATCGGCATCTACTTATGTATGTAAACCGTAAACAACAGCAATGTTACCAAGTACGTTTAACTGGTTGGGCACTTGCTTAAAGTATTAAAAAGTTTTTAAGCGGTACAAAAACTCATGAAAAGGAACTTCGTTGCCACTGAGAGGAATGTGCTAAGAAAAAGCGCTGTTCATCTCGATAAAGAATTTGGTAGCCCAGAATTTTTAAGTGCAGTTTCTGTGATAAAAAAAAGTATTGCAATAAATGCTTTAATTCTCTTTGAATTTTTCCACATTTTTTTGAGACAATTTTTTTTTAAATATTTTAGTATAAAATGTTTTCTACATAATATTTTTATTTCAAAATTGCTTCTTGCGTCATGTGCTTAAATGAGCAAATAATATAACCAGAAATTTTGCGGAAATTGTAAATAAAACGAAACATATTTAATCTTCCCCAATATTTATTTTGTCGCTTTCAAAATATGCTCCTTTTGAAGCAATATACATATGACAACTTTTTTCCAATCATTGAAACTTGCTTTGAAGCTGCTGAAGCAGTTTTCGGCCGAGCTCCACGTCAAATTTTTGAAGTGCGACTTAATGAATTTGCAACAAATGAAAGTAACAACAATTTATTCCAAGCCGCCTCCGAAGGGCTGATAGTTTTTCATGAGGAGATTTTCTTTAATGTTGGAAATATAGAGTAAAATTGCTGCCAAGGCACGATAATTTTTATATCGATTCAGGTACATGAATGGAAAATGGAATATTACTTCTTCCTGTAATGATCTGTATAATTTCGCTGATGTTCAAACGACAGTGATACGTCATATGAGGTGTATGCTAGCCTTATCAGGTCTTAGCTTTGCGGGTGGGGTGGATTCCTGTATGAAACTATAGCACTGCATACATACATAAAAAAATTAGATTATGCACAGGAATTTTTTATTTCAACTTGAAATTAAAAAAAAAAGTATGAAAAGAAAGAAGTTTCTTCAAGTATATCGAATAACACATAAATAGGACACAGGTGTTATTGCCTCTCATCCACTACCTTCTCAACGGTATGTGAGAGAATATTGTCTTTCATATCCCTCCTAACCTATACCATAATCAACGTCTGGATCACGTATTGACAGAACTTTACTCTTTACTCATTTTTAAAATTCATTTACTATTACAATAAAAAAAAATTCGAATTGCAAAATAGTTATAAAACGCAATTAAAGAAACAAATCAAATAGACGATATAAAAGCAGACGAGAATAAATTAATATAGCTTCGTTCGATGCTATTGTTTTCTCTTCTCTTTTTAGTTTCCGCAAACTTGATGCCTTAAGTTGGTAAAATGATTATATTTTGATTCTTATTTCAGTTCCTCCTCTATTTTGAAATATCACCTACTGCCGCCTCTTTTTAAATTACAATTAACTCGAAATATAATTAAATATGAAACTTAAATTCAAAATTATACAAAGTATAAGAAAAATCGAAAAATTAACTTAAATAGCTTTCAAATGGATTCCATTATAGGTACTAGTATCGAAAGTAGTACACATAGTTGACACTCTACTTTTAAACAATATTCCAGGTGTGACACGTGGCAGTGTCCTTAAGTAAAGGAAATTCCCGAATGTCAGAATGCTAATGAAATTTTACCATTTAGCCATTTATACACACCGAAAACCTCCCACTAGGAAATACTTCAGCATAGATATAGTGCCAAGCTAACAACAAAATGTCCATAAGTTGAGGATGCCCGTGTTCACTCAAGCGTCATGTACAGCGGTGCGCTAGGGCTGCCGGGTGTTATATGGTATATAGCGAGCATCCGCTTGGTATAAATTTGATGCCACTACAAATTTAATATCCTTCAGATTTTACTGTTTTCTTAACTTTTAATTTACACAGTCAATAAAAGGCTTAAAATCGCCACAATTTTAATTAGTAATATATATCACTCACTGAGAATGAACGATTCACGAATGACGCTTAGGATATGCTGTTCTTAAGTTAATTTTTTTTTTGAAAAATATTGTACTAGAGAAAGCGTTGCAAAAATAGCACAGGGGGAATTTAAATGATAGATTTATATAAAAAAATTAAATAAGATCCGAGATAAGATGATATTTGAAAATTGAATTTTCGCAGACATCACAGTGCAAGGTATATATAATTACCAGGAGTAGAATAGACAGACCCATCAAAAACTATACTAATATAATCAGCACGAAGAGCTTAGTTGATTTAAGCATGTCTATCTCTTTGTGTACAAAGTAGTCCCTCTATTTAAACGATCATTTGTCGGAACTAGCGAGATTAGATCACTATTGCATATATACGACCAATTTTTAAGATTAGAGATTTGGGTAAATAATCCCTCAATTCTATCAGCGTAAAATTTGGTATTCCACATTCGTATATACAAATAATCATTAACACCAAAAATCATGGAATTTGAAAAAATTAATCATGTTAATATTTAATCCTGAAATAAATCACATGAATTTGTTGGTATGGTCATGAGAGGTATAACGACTTCATCATGTTCGAAGGCAGCTCTTCTTTCTCTCTTTTTTTAGATTAAATTTTTATAATTTCGAATGTTGGTCTGGCTAGGCATTATTTAAAATAGTCAATTGGAGACACAAAGTGAAGCTAGGTCGCTAATCAGCAAAGGTTCCTAAAACTTTTTCCAAGAAAGCTCTCAGCGCTGACTTATCAGATGACGTCGTTGTCCATGGTTCTACGCCACACATCAGAATATGAACCATATAGTTATTCACCTACCCAAGCACATAATGGCAAAATTGATTCCGGTGAGACTACATGGCATCATGGCATCAAGTAGCCAAATTATCGATGGCATGTTGTCTTGCCTAGAACCCCGTTTGGTTCGGTATGGCTTGAAGAGGTCCTTCCCAATTCTACCAGTCTTGTTGTATTAATTTCCAGTTTATACATTACAGTCGAGTTAGTTTTTCTGAGAAGCAAAATTCAGGAAGACTTATTGCTTCTACTTTTCATTGGGGCAGATATTTTTGTGGTGCTATTCAAACCGCACAAATATTCAGAGGAATTTGCCTACAAATGGGTGAATATTGGCTACACATAGGTCGTATGCAAAATAATCGTTTTTGTGCTCTTTCAGGTGAATAGAGATCAAAAACTACATTTTGTTCTCTAACTTTTACCCTTAAGTGAAATACCACAAAACGTAGCTTCGTATAAAATAAAAGAGGGATAGCATTTTATTTATTCTGCAACAGAAAGCGCAGCAAATTTCGACCGTACGACAGCAACAGCAACACATCGAATGACCGTAGTCCATTAAGTGTGGTGACTAATTAACTTAAATTTCACCCTGGTGCCTCTTGCATTACCAAGAAGTGTATGCCAATGTGAATATGGCATGAGAAACTCAAATTTGCAAGTATAGTATAAACGATACAGCAAGTACGATTAGCACACGGTTTTTTGTCTTGCCTTTGCTAAGTAATTGAGGTCGGTGATGTTGGTGTTAATATATTTTGCTGCTGATTTCACACCTTGTTGTGGTTAAAGCGGCTGATACAGAGTCGTTACGCTTAACAATAAATATATATTTTTCTTGTTCTTCAGCATTTGCCGAGAGCGTAAGGTACTCATACGTGTAGTAATCATCGTTACATGCAGGCAGAGCTTTTCACCACAGCTATCGAACTTTTGTTACTACAGTACTTTGCTATAGCGCTCGTATGATTATACGTGCCCAGGCAGATAATACTCAGAGGGTAATAGAGAGTAAGAGAGAGTGTGTGTTTTTGTTGGTATTAGCTACATTGAAAATACTTCATCTGTGGTGAAAAGCATGGTCATATGAGTATGTGACAAACCGTTCAACAGATTGCCCGCTTTATAGACATTAACTGACAAACACATTCATCTGCGTATTTAGGTTAGTATGTAATTTCAAAAACAATGCAAGTATTTATTATAACGGTTAAAATGACCTTACTCAAGCGTAAAATTCTTGTGCCAGCTTTTTCTTTTGGTTATATGAGAGCGAATATTTGAAAGAAAAACTTTGGGCTTTCCAACCTTGAACTAAATTGAAATTTAATGTGTGCAAAATTTGTATAAATAAATTTTTATTTATATAAGAGTGTGATGTTACTCACAATTGGACCGATTATAGGCGAGTTCACTATAGGCTAGGTTGGGCATCATTGACTGGCTGGTCTTATATAAACTCTTTGGTTCTTTTGTAGTGCCAGACAGAAGTTCAAAAAGGTGCAAAACCATTCTTTCGAAAACTCCTAATGGTGACTCATCAGATGTTGATATCATCCCCGTTTCTGTTGGGAATGATGAGCAATTTCGGTAGAGTTTCGCATTTGTTCGTAGGGAGAAGACTATACTTGTCTATTGCTTACTCAGTCCAATGTAAATTTGCAAGAGTGATTCTGCATTGAACTAATAACGTGGTAGCTGCAGGTAACTCTGAACAGTCCTTATATGGCGGGCATATGTCTTTACAGCATTTACAACGTCAACTGAGTTCTAAGGCCGATGTTGATTAATTCTGGCAACGTAAAAGTATTACTTGCATCATTTGGTTGGCTTGGTTGGGGAGTAACGAAAGTAGGTAAGTTCTCCCTAAGAGCTCCGCTATCCTAAATTATATCCAGAAGACAGTTGTTGAATAGACTACATTTTTTTATGAAATGCTGAATATCCCTATGAACACCCATCTTCCGAGATGTTCAACACACTACGACCAACTCACACGTAGAGAAAGCTTGTGCATCTCTGTTATCAGCAACATTGTATGATGTAGAAAGGTGGAGGTGGCCAATAAGGTCTTTCCAACCCTTTCAATTTCCAGGGCCGCATGATATCTTCAACCCTGAACTACAGAGGGTGTATTCGCCAGGCTAGGACTAGTACCGAACTAATTTTTTTTCCCAAAAGGAAGCAGAACCAACTACGACGGTTGATTAGTCTTACCTCTTTGCTCTTTGAAAGACAGCTCGACAGTTATATACTCCTAAATCTACTTCCACACATCCTCTTGCGTAAGCAATACGCTTACCCTAAAAGTTCGGAGTTCATAATAGATGAATGGATATTGTAGAGTCTCTTCTAATCATCTTCACAGAGATGGGCAGCGTCAGTACCACCATACAAACAACGAGAGACACGCCTCAAGAAGGAATTTTATCGTCACTGCTGTGGTGACTAGAAAATTGAATATCATAGGTTTTGGTTGCATACGCTGACGACTCTGTCCTAATAGCGAAAGGCAAATACCTGCAAACTTTAAGCGATCTACTCCAAAATGCTCTATTCATAGTTGCGAATTGGTGTACGGACAGCGGACTGGATGTGAATTTAGGAAAACTGCCTCAAATATCTCTGTATAATCTTAGATGACCGCCCGGGAGCCGAGTGGTTAGCATTGCGTACTGCCATTTGGAAGGCTCGGGTTCAAATCCGGGTTCACAGATGGCTCAAAGTTCGATAGAAAAGGGAGTTATGGAATCTACTCTCCGATATCAAGCTACCATCAGATTTCTACAATGTAACAGCAACACATCAAAGGTAGCTATGAAATGTAGAAGAAATCTGACAAGCTCTCTACTAAATGCAACACTGTCGTCGTCACCCGAACCCAGTGACATAACAGGCAATTGCACGACAGATGAACAAGCGAGAGAAGAAACTCTTCTATGCACAATAAAACATGCACTCGATGCAGGTTTACCTTTGTTCCCGTCATATTGTATGCATAAAGTAGTCTTTGCCAAAGAAGCAGACAGCTATGACCGAAGTTGGACGCGAAAAAAGTAAAACAAGTTCCCCATTAGCACAACAACGGGCACAATAATAGGCCACTTCTTAATAGCGCTTCACGGGAAAAGAATTGGCTAACACTCTATTGATTTGTGTCGCAGCTGTTGGAACGAAAAGAGGACGAGTCTATTGAACACTACCTCTATCACTGTCCAACCTTGACACCTGTCAAAATACTTCGACTGTCTTGCAGAGCGAGTCTCAGCAAAAATTCGAAGTCTCGTTGCTTTTATAAGGCTCAAAATGGCTCAAACATTTAGGAACACGAAGACAGGAGTCCTACAGGGATATCCTAAGAGCGCTGGTAATGACCAACTCATCATTTGGTAAGAACACTTAGGAGAAATGTTTCGCAAAACAATTTGCTATTCGTCATTATTTTTCTACTCATTCTTTTATTTTGTTATATGATAAGTGTCTTGGGCTCTGGAAACATAAATGAACCGAGAATAAACATATTTATTTTATGCAAACGGAGACAAATAAAAACATTTTCGAACTTAAAGTAACCAAGTTCAATCATTAGAACTACTACTGACAACAATATATCATTTACATACACATATATATTTTTTATAATTTTAATATACCATTATTTTTTTTTAATTTGTGTAAGGTAAGGTAAAAAATGTGTTTTAATTTCTTCCAGCACATTTCGAATATAAAACAAATTACACACAAACTAAGCAAACCACACATTGCCATTAGTACCAACTGCAAATCCTCTAGCCTCATTGGCTCGAGAGGCTCCCGCTTATTTCGATCTTCTAGGATGAACCAGCCCATATCTAAGAATTCCACGAAAATATGACGCTGCCAGTAATCAATGAGACCCGCCTCGCTCAGACGCCGTACATGTTTTCTAATTGCTTCGCGATGAATTGAGTTCCTCTGTAAAGCCAGGACCATGGGATATTTTTTAACAAAGTAAATATTTGAGAGGCGAAAAAGCGGACGCGTAAAATACTTTTGTTGTTCTTCATATAAAGACCACATATCAGTAACCAAAAACGCATAGCGGGTGTCCAATTGATCCCGTTTTAAATGATATGCCGAATAGTTTTTAAATATTATAAAATCATTTGCATACTTTTCATATCTTGATGTTTTCAAAAACCATATCAAATATTTCATGCTGCCAGCCACTTTTATGCCACGCTCTAGTAAATCATCAATCGTTTCAACGGGTGATTCAATCGGTGCATCCACAATAAAACTTTCCAGATAAGCACCGTAAGCGGTGCCAATTATAACACCCGCGATTGAAATGGTGATTAACATAGTTTTTTGTATGAACGTTTTACACTTGGCACCATCAAATGGCAGGCCCAATAAACCAATGAAAATGGAAAAATTTATGACGTCAGCAGTGATTGTAAGTTGACGTTTGTGGTCCCACCGAAACACCAGCTGCCACACAATAGTGTACAATATTGATGTTAAGCAAAATAACACAGCCACCGTTTCTTGTACAATATTGTGGTAGAATGTAGCCTTCGGTATAGGCTGTTCCACTGGCACCATCAACCGCAATTCGCTGAAATAATATATAACCGGTAGACCAGCATCGAGGAACTCAGTGTAAAATGGTGTGGTTGAAGTTAAATCGATGATGTCATTCTCGAGGAGCTCAACACTATCACTACGCTTTATAACACTATTTTGATAATTTCTTGTGTGTACAATAGTGGCATTATGGCAACGTGCATATTCCGCCAAGCCTCTGCCCACAAACCCGCTCAGTTGGGCTGGTCCACCAACTTTCGGTGTGTAATAATAGATTTGTGGATACCAAGAGAATTGCAGTAAGCGTATCGGGTGGCCATGCATATTCGCGAGTAGTTTTGGAAATATAGCACTGAAAGAAGCGGCAAATCTGCACTTATACGTCTCTTCTTTAGGAAATATACGCAAACACCAATAGTTTCCCTCCATCACTGTCATACGTGGCTGCAGGGCAATCACATGAAACGCGCGGTGCTTCACACACATTTTCATTACATTTGCCACATATATCTCACTAGCCGAGTCATCGAATAGTAGTATTAGTCGCGTTTGCGTATTTCGCCAGAGACGTTGCCATAATGCCTGCAACAGACGTTCATCGAATTCAGCTTGCTGAGTGAGTTTAGCGATAGTTAGGATATTTTTATTGAAATGCTGCGCAAGTTCCTCGACTGGCGGTGTGTGGTCGAGCTGTATCAGTGGTTGTGTTGGCAGTCGTTTGGTCAACGCGGCTAGGATAAGCTCAGATTGTAGATTGTGCAATGGCTCAGACACTGAATGATGTTCGTAAGTCGTATAAATTAAAGTATTTATGCTATGGTCGTGGCTGGCGGCAAGTACAATATCCGTTAGAGTTTGTAGGTATTTTTGTTGCACCGTTGTTACTTGTAGTATCAAATGTAGAAGTGTTGTGATGTTGCCACCGTTGCTGGACATTTCCGCTTTTCTCTTGCTGTAATGCGTGCTACTTTACGCCCAGACATCTGTTACTTTGTTACTTGCAACTGACTTGTATTTATAGTTAAATATTTTTAAATGAAATCCAAAAGGTAAATAGATATTGATTAAAACAACAAAATATTAATTCTCGAAAATTACCAAACAATTTTAAAGTTTTTTTTTTGTAATTTTGTATTGATCATTAATCTCTTGAACACTCATTTTGGCCGCACTTCTGAACACCTCACAAATTCTATTGCCCACATTTATTTAAAAATTTTCTGTGCGATCGCAATAATCGAGACGTGAGTAGAGGACACTGCCTTTCGGAAGGTCAAGTTTCGAGTACTGCTCCAACCAACATCCAACCTTATGAGAAATGTCAAACCCTGCGAGTGAAATTATGATATGAAATAAAAGCTCTTCATAGCACTCCAGTAGCCGTTGAAGAGGTGAAATGTTAACCCATCCATTTTTAGGAAAACATCAAAACGCATACCGCAAGTAGAAGGAAAAGCCCTTTCGAAAGTCACGTCAGCGCTTGCAAGGCCCCAACTTTATATTTATAATATATTTGTGTGGACTTACGCATCTGAAAAACAACATGATGATTCCGGATAAAATCTTTTCCTAGTCATAATTTTTTTTTTAATTATACCTCCGTATACGAACCGATGACTAAATGAATGGTAGAAGTGTACTTATAGCAGTTAGCTGCGTTACCTATGGGAAACTCATTAAACAAATGGGGATAAGTGTTGGTACCATTAAAAAATAAAATTATTATTGCCTTGCAAGGGTTGCTTTGTTTTGTATTTAAAGTTAATTTCCTCCTGTTTGTTTGTTCAACAAGCAATTGGTATGTGAAGTTGACTGCAAAGCGCATATTAATTTTAACGATTGCTTGACAATAAAAAGAAAAGCATATAACAGACAACATAAATATAGACACCCTCATGAATGAAGATTAAAAACACTTGAATTCAACCAAAATGTCGATCTATGGAAATATGCGATTGGACCTCACTTCATTGAAAATGCCACTTCCAACTCAAAGCATTATGACCGACTTTAGTTTTTGGCTTGCAATTGAAGAACACTACTTGGACATTATGTAGCTTCAACAAGAACTTGCCACATGAGCGAGTATAGTTTTTTTGTGAGAGAAATTTTCAAGCCGCGTAATCTCTCGTTTTGGTGATGTCACCGAGATCGCTCGATTTGATTTGAGGTTGGACTTTTTCTGTAGGACTACGCGAAACAGCGTTTTTATGCAGAGAAACCTTCAACTCTCGAGCACTTCAAAACCAATATTTGCCAAGTAATAGCTGAGATACCGCCCAATATGTTGTCGAAAATTACCTCAAACGGATCGGAGTTTACAAAAATGCGCAAGACGGTTATTTAAATAATAGTGCGTCTCACAAATAATGCCAAGGCTCAAACTTTATAATAAAAAAGGAATTTCATTAAAAAAAAATTATTTTAATGTATTTTATTTCGAAACCGCAAAATGCATAATTTTCTTTGGTGATGATCCTAAGCATCGACTATGGAAGGCCCATATGAGATACTACTTCCCACCTTTACATACAAATTATTATACATACCTATATTGCTCTCTGGTAAAACTGATGATTTACCTTCTTGAAAGGCACGTACTACTAACTAACTAACTAATTTAAATGAAGTTGCAAATATTTTCTTGAAGACCCACAGCAATTTTTAAAAGCTATCAAATTAATATACCTCATTTATTGTCTTAATAGCTCACTAACCACAAGCTGCTCAACCGCAGAGTTTACTGGCACCCTTTATACACACTAAATATTTTATATGCCTCTAAAGTTCATTCTTTCATATCCTTTATAATAACGGTATCAGTATTCGTGTTTAAATTTCATTTCCATTTTTCCTGTTTCATTCAAATTTAATAATCACTTTTTTTGCTTGTTTTAAATGTCAATAGCCGCAATCTATAATGCCAATAAATAAATATCTATTGCTCGCAGTAAACAATCGTTCGCATATTTGCTTATGGCTGGAGGCAGAAAAAAAGGTAATAAAATGAAATATTTGTACATACATACAGAGCTGTGGCCAAATATTTGACTGTGGCTTATTTGTTTTTCCAGGTTGTCGCCTTTTGGGCATTCACACACACAACACGACACAAAACAACACACGGACAGTGATTGATGTACTCGTATATGTACTAGTACTAGGACCGCTTTTTTTAAGACCACGGGCACGGACAGATAAAGGTACAACGATTAAATAACAATAACTTTTTTTTAGCAAACTATTGTTTTCGATTTTGAATAAATTAGATTAATCTGTCTCCGTAAACCGTCTATTTATTTTAGTTTATTTTAGTCTGAATCTTTTAAAATTTGCATATATTTACTATGTACCATAAGTGAATTATATAATATTTAACTATTTAACTTTTTTAATCTTTTCACCAAAATTTCGATCTTTTTCACAAGGATAGTTGTTAGCTTATGCACGTTTCATCATTCACATTCGGATTTTAGCTGGGGTACATTTTTAGATGAATTTAACTTTATTAAAAAGATAAGGGTTTGCCATTATGACAAGTGACCGCCGCGGCCCAATTTTCGACCAATTTTCGTAGCAATTGGGGCAATATGTCAGCAATAACGCGCTGAATTTTCTCTTCCAAGGCGTTAACCGCCTTGGGTTTATCTGCATAGACACGGAGCTTCACATAACCATACGAAAAATGGTTCAGCTATCTTAAATCGCAGGAAATTGTAGGCCATGCCACAGGCCCACAAGAAAAGTATTCTTCAATAAATTGCTGACTCCAACGAAATGATATTTCCACTTCCAAATTAACTAAGTTTTTATTAATAGTTCAGAATTGAATTTTTTGGCTGAATTCAACTGTTTTTCGTTCCTCATTCATGCAGGTATCTGCATTTATGTTGTCTGTTATATGCTTTTCTTTTTATTGTCAAGCAATCGATAAAATTAATATGTGCCTTGCAGTCAACTTCACATACCAATTGCTTGTTGACCAAACAAACAGGAGGAAATTAACTTTAAATACAAAACAAAGCAACTGAGACCCTTGCAGGCAATAATAATTTTATTTTTTAATGGTGCCAACACTTATCCCCATTTGTTTAATTAGTTTCCCATAGGTAACACAACTGACTGCTATAAGTACACTTCTACCATTCATTTAGTCATTGGTTCGTATACGGAGGTATAATTAAAAAAAAAAATTATGACTAGGAAAAGATTTTGTCCGGAATCGTAATGTTGTTTTTCTGATGCGAAAGTTCGCACAAATATATTATAAATATAAAGTTGGGGCCTTGCAAGCGCTAACGTGACTTTCGAAAGGGCGTTTCCTGGAATTTGTGGTATGCGTTTTGATGTTTTCCAAAAATGGAAAGGCTAACAATTCGCCTCCTCAACGGCTATTGGAGTTCTATGATGAGCTTTTATATCATGCCCTAATTACATTCGGAGGGTTTGACATTTCCCTCATAAGTTTGGATGTTGCTTGGAGCAGTACTCGAAACTTGAGCTCACCTCTCGACTATTGCGAAAACACAGATAATTTTTAAATACAAGTGAACAATAGAAATCGTAAGGTGTTCAAAAGTGCGGCCAAAATGAGTGTTCAAGAGATTTTTCAATATCCAATAAAAAAAAAATTAAAGTGTTTCAGTATTTATCGAGAACTAATCATTTGTTGTTTTAATCAATATTTATTATTGTTTTGGATAACATATACAATTTTACAGTCTGACTTCTTTAAAACTCTTATTGGAATAGGAAGACATAATCGAGGTCTACTAAGCCAACTTGAATTTATTTGAACTGGTAATGCCGACAATCGCTTCAGCTGTTAAAAGGCTTCAATTATATACACATTTTTAATAGCATTTAATTCAAGGGTTATAAAAAAATTTAAAAGTACTCGTATTTGCCCAAAAATTTGCGCATAAAAAATTTTCAATTTAGCAAATTTTAGTCTGAAGAGGAGAGTTCAAATTGAAGTATCTCAATATTGTGTAAGATAAAATTGGTACTGTATGTTTTACTAAAAGGCAGGCCTTATTTATTTATTTTTTATTTATTTGTTTATTCAAACACGCAAATATTATGGAGCTGAAATATTGGGCTAAATTTTTATGAGTGAAAAAAAGTTGTGAAAGAATGCTATGAAAAGCAAGTGATGAAAGAAAATTGTTAATTTGTCTAGAAAAGGCCTTTATTTCATTTAACCTACATACGGTTATATTAAAAAAGAAAAATTCGAAAAAATTGATGACGCGGGATAAATTGTACTAATATTCTGGTATGATCCGAAAGAATGGAAGCATTTTCCACACACATTTTTGTACAGCCAGCAATTAAGCAATTTTTTGCGTTAGAATATATTAGAATTTTTTTTTCTACACCGGTTTTTTTTCTCTTACGCGCATGCTTTAAGCGCTTTTTCGCGATTGTACGTCGTCTCACTAGTACTACAATTAAAGTAAATTTTAAAGACTGTAATTTTGATTAAACTAATGACTTTGCCATTTATTTTCAGCAATTTGTATGAGGCGTTTTTGTTTACATTGTTAAATGCTTTGTGGTTTTTAAATTATAAAAAAAGTAGCTCACCCACTCTTTTGTACTTATTACATGTCGTTAATCCATTAGAATGTCACTTAAATACTCCATCCATCAATCAAATGCTAATATGTCACAAAGGAATTTTAATTTGGTTAGCTAAATTGTAAATGCGGTAAACACTTAGCGTTTCTTTGAGCATTTCCAGGAACGGTGATCCCTCATTTGCGCATTCGTAGTTACATTATTTCCTTTTTGTACACACACACGATTATTGTGTTTATACAAAGCATATTTTATTTGCTGTGTTTTTTTTTTAATTTTATAATGATTTAAAAGAGAAAAAAGTAATTGAAAATTTATGTCATGTCAAGGGCAAATAACTCAAGCATTCAATATTAATCACTAAATCAAAATTTAGGATTGATTGATTTGAAATTTATTGCTTTAGAAAAGATTACAACAATTAAATTTGTTTCTGTAAGCATATTCTTTAATGCGTGCCTTGGAAGGGCTCACTGAAGCTTGCAATATAATTTAGGAAATATTCGTAAAATTGTACATTAACTTATATTACTACCGAGAATCTTAAAGTCAGTTTCACTGGATACTACAATTTATTTTAAATACTGTTTTGTTTGAATAACGATAGTTTTACGTTAGTTTCCAATTCTGCTCCCATACCTTCCATATTTTCGGTAACATAACTGAAATCTCTTTTGGATATTAAGTAGGTCGGAACTCTCCAGAAAAATCTTTGCCTTCGTAACGCCTTCAGAGCATTGTCAAAAAATTTACCAAAGAATATTTTTAATAATAAAAGTTTTGGAATTTTTTTTATTTAATTTCTACAAAAATGTATGTAAAACTGTAAATTTTAATTTAATATTTTTAACAGTACAAGCTATTTAAACGCTCTTTAGCTTGAACCCAAATCTGAAAACCCTATGTTTTTTTTTCAGGCGCTGACAAACGCTCTGCATATGAACAATAATGCATGAAATACTTCAAGAAACTGTGAAATCATGACTTTTCATATTAAATAAATTCTTTCAACTCAACGAATTCGATATAGAATGCCTACTTCTTCTTTAAATTTGCGTAACGCCAATGTGGGTAACTCTTATTCGCGTTTACACACCTCGATTAGGACTATAAAGTTCCGTAATTGCTACTTAGAATTCTGCATTAATAAAAGTTTAAGCTGAGTGTATAGAGCGTATGAGCAGATACATCAAAGAAAGAACATTAACCTTATTACTTTTCTTCTCTTGCTTCCTTTTAAGCTCCACAGGAGTTAACAGAAATATTAAGACAAGCGCTGTCATTTGCCAACTCATAAAATGAAAAGATATGTGTCGTCTATATTCACACATATATAGATATATAATATAAACTTACCTATGCTTCAATCATCAATCACCACTGTTATTCCGTCGTACATGGCGTATGAGTAATTATTTTTTCAAGGAGTATAATATATACGTGAAATTTGTTTTTGTTTTTATTATGGGCTCTATTGTGTTGATTTACTAGTCACTCGTGTGACGTGAAGGGTGTGCGTGAGATTTATGGGTTGACTGTGTTCATGTGGTCATTAACGGGAGTTTTTTTTTTGAAGATTATGTAGGCGGATGCATAAAAGACAGCAAAATGCCATTTGTCGCAGCTATTGAAGAGGTAATTATTTCTTAACCACTTTTCTCAAAACTGTTTATGAGTGCCACATAATAAATTGTTATTATTTTTATTGTCTATTTTCATTTTCACCTCCTTGTTTTAATACTTTATTAACAACAAATGGCTGTTATGGTGAATGTAATTTAATTAATTATTATTTTTCATTTTATTTTTGTATTTAATTTAATTTGATTTGAATTAATATAATATAATTTAACTTAATTTAATATAACTTAATTTAATTTAATTTTGTTTTAGTTAGTTTTGTTTTATTTATTCTATTTTATTTAAGTTTATTTAATTTAATTTAATTTAATTTATTTTAACTTAACGAAGTTAATTTAATTTAATTTAATTTAATTTAGTTTAATTTAATTAGTTTTATTTCATATAATTTAATTTAATTTAAATTAAGTTAATTAATCAGTTTTATTTAATTTAAATTAATTTAATTTATTTTAATTTAATTTCATTTCATTTTATTTTATGTTATATAATTAAATTTAATTTAATTGATTTGACTTTAATTTAATTTAAATTAATTTAATATACTTTAATTTAATTTAATTTTATATTAATTAATTTATTTTAATTTTATTTGAGGTTATTTTATTATATTTTATTGCATTTAATCTTAGTAATTTTAGTCGACTTTAACAAAATTCTTCTTTATTCTCTCTTTTTTTATTGCATTTTATTAAATTTATTTTTATATATTTATTTGTGTTGTTTAGCTTAATTTTATTTTATTCTTTTTTATTTATTGTTTTCTTATTTTTTGTTGCTAAAAAAATTGTACGTGACATTGGAAAGGTAAACCGAATTTGCGCTTCCAGATGATGCAGTACTATTGCAATGCTCTTGCACTTAAGTGTCATTGCTGGTGGCACTTGAGAGGTTCGTCATTGGCTTTTACTCCATGAATACATACATACATACATATTTTGATATATCGTAGTTATATGCACAGGTTCCCAGAAAGCATCAAGCGCATCACTTTGGCTACTTTTCCATCAATTGTTGGCTGTCGCTTGAAGGCACGTGCAGTTCTCGCTGTCTACTAAGCTAGTTTTTTACTTGAGTACGACATAGTTTTCTAATGTTCTTACTACTTTTCAACTTCTTTCTGCTTTTATTTCGTTTTGTAGAATTTATTTTACTATTTGAAATTTTTCGTTTCTGTTTTACACTGGTTTTTGTTGTCAGTCTGCCAAGCAGCACAGGGAAACTTCACTTTATCATATTGAAAGTACAAATAAACCGTTGTACGTTTATGTCAATATGTTTGCTGTTAGTATTACTGTTGTTAGCGAAAGTGTTGATGACACTGCGGTTGATAATGCGGCACGTTATTTTTGAAAAAATTAGAAATAGCAAAAAACGAGAGAGAAAGAGAGAGCTCATTGTTTGTTATTGTGAATTTTCTATCTTTCCATTTAAATTTTGTTTGACAAAAGTTGTGGGGACTGCTTTCACTCATTTATTCGTCTCAGGAAGTTGTGCGGTTGTTTAGCCATCTATTGTCATAGTTTTCTTAATACGGCTCTGTACTTTTGAAACTACGAGGATAGCCTTATATATTGTTTGGCAACTGAAAGGTTTCAAATCCAGGTACGACCAAAATTAAAAAAATTAATTAAATTTTCTAATTGAGATCCCCAATCGGCAGGAAGAGTATATTTGATATGAAATCATAAGCCGTTCGAAGGCGGCTTAGTATAAACTGTAGGTCCCACCATTTTCTAAAAAATATCAAGGCACATATCACAAATTTGAGGAGGAGCTCAGCCGAAAATCGCTTCAGTGGTTACAAATATTACATATATAGCTGTATATATAAATACATACCAACAAACAAGAGCTGTTCATACCTCTTTGTGCTCTTATGATGATTTATTTTTTTTTATTTTATTTAATTTAAATTTCCATCTCCTCTGCTCTTCAGCATAATTACATAATATGTATATAAGAACAGTTATGTATTTTCATATATAAATAATCCTGCAGTGTAATATGTAAATATATGTACCTACATGTAGCTTGATGCATGTGCTGTCGTACTATGCAAGTATGAATAATTTCTCTCGTTTTTGCATTCAATTTAAGGCAATTTAAAACAACTTAAGTGGACTTAACACATTAAGTGTTGAGGTTGATTGTGTGAATGAAATATTACTAAAGTTTAATTTTGCATAAAGTTTAAGTAACAGAATGTAAGGCTTAAGTTAAGTCAGCTCAAATTCAAAAGTATCTGTAATATTAATTTGAAACATTTTGTTAGTTTTTTTTTTTGATAAAATTTAAAAGTAAGCAAATATTAATTTCCATAACGTGAGCTCACGTTCTGGTTTACAAAAAAAATTATGGTTATTAAAATAAAAATACTTTGAAGAGGAGTTAGTATTTAGCACTGAGGGAAATATCCAACTCACTGACAGGTTCACACAGGCTCCCTCTGTGTACATTGCTTGCTTGCTTATATGATGAATTTTTGAAAAAAAAAAAATATTCATTACATTACTGTCAGAGCAAGAATATTTTTATTATTTATTTTGAGAAAATTCAGAAAAGAAAGAAGCAGAGGTTAGCATGGATGTTTCAAGTAATATAGCGCAAAAAGCGATTAAGAAAAAAATACGAATTTTCTAGTTTTTTCTTAACATACAATTTTTACAATAAACATTTCCATGTAATTACTTCCAAAATTTTTCCAATAAATTCTTATGAAAATTAATTATAACAAAGAACGCCATTAACTTCGTGTGTATTTTTGCCGTGAAAAAATTTGTTTTCATAAATATCCTGAAATCAAAAAACTTGAAAATTCAATATTTTTTAAACCTTTTTTTTCATAACTTGCATATTTTATGCTTTGAATTTGATATTAAATTATTTTTGACGTTCGCTGAAATTTTTTTAAATCTATTTGGTTGTGATTTTTAATTAAAAATTTTTTTCCTCAAAATTTTATCGCACTCATCGCATTTGTATAACTGTAATCGTATCAAGAATGAGTTAATCGTTTTTTTATAATTATTAAAAAATAAAAAATTTGGAAATTTTTAAAAATTCTCCACATTTACTTCCACTCCGAAGCGGGTATACATTTAACACAGAGTCTAATAGTCGAATATCTGCTTTGGTTTGATAGCTAGGACTTAAAATTAGATCAAAATAATATTATTAATTAAAAAAAAAAAATTAAGAAAAAATTCTAAAAACATTTTAAACAAATTTTCAACATCCTTTTTATTAATTTGTTTTTCACTTTTTTTACAAAAGTAAAAAAAAAATTAATTTTCCATCTTTACGATGATTACAGGGTCAGGGCTCAGCAATTTGCTTCTTTATTTTTTCAGAAATATTCATAAAACGGCTCACCAATGTTACGCTTTAACAGTTTTACCTGGTTTTAGCAGCTCATAGTAGATCACATCCATTTGGTACCACCATATGCAGAGCAGGAGCTTTGAACCATGTTTGTTTTTTCTTTGAAGTCGATGTGGGCGTTGAAGAAACGGGTCCACCAGGCCTGATATAGTATTTTTTCTTCTTGGGATTATTCTAGTATAACCACTTTTTAACTCCAGCCATCCATTTGGTACAAAAATCCTTTCTTTAGATCTCTTTCAAAAAGCAGTTCCATGGGAAAAAATCACCTTTCGACATCCGAACCGACCGAAACTTGTTTGTGGAGTCACTCCCAATGATTCTGCGACTTCAGTTTGTATTTCGGAGGAATCTCAAATTCCTCATCTTCAAACTTTTTGACATGGTCAGGACGCTCTTTTTAATTAGCATGTTTCTTTCTTTAAGTATGCAAATTTTTTCGGGATTTCGGGAAATTTCGGGCTTTTGATACCTAAAACGCACTCTTGCATCTGTTTGAAAATAAATGTATATATAAAGAGAGTACAACTAGAGTACACACACTTGACTTAAGTTGGAGTTAGTGCACTTTGGCCAGCAATACTGTACTAGAAAATAGCAACAGAAATAAAATAAATATATGCATACATATTTACATATATAAATATGGATTTACATACATATATTTATATATTTTCATTTATAATGTATGTAAGTTTAGTTCATATACAATGCAAACTCATATTTAATACCTTACTACTGTTGGCTAATACTTCCTTAATGCTGAACGTTTTCTCTCTCTGCTGTTTGCTGCTTATACGTACAAAAAAAAACCTCACTTGTTGTATTTGTATTTGTTGTGCGTTATTTCCCGTTCTATATAATATTTTTCCTGCAGCTGAGCTTGGTGAAGTCATATGTTTCCGTCATTTTTAAGTGTTGTTAGGGATTTACTTGTTTGTTGTTGTTTCACTGCTTCAAAAGTTAGTTCAAATGTGTGCATGTTGTTGTTGTTGTTGTTTATATACATTATGCTTGGTTACCTTATTGTTCCGTTCTATTCTCCTTCTAGTTCCGGCAGCGTTGACGCATAATGAGCACTCATGGTCTGGCAAGACGACTTGCGAGGTTTGCTTTTATATTTTTCTTGTTGCACTTGTTGTTGTATTCATTGTTGTTTTTCTTGTTGGCTTGTGTAAGTATGTAGCCAAAGTAGGAATCTAAGAAATAAAATATTATTTCTGGTCGAGTTATTTTTTATTATGCCTTGTCCATTGTTAGTGCCGTTGCGTACTGTTTTTGTTGTTTTTTGTTTATTGTTTGTTGTTTTTTTTTGGCTCAACAAGAATTGTACGTGCATTTCTATTCTGAATGCATTAAATTTGCACTGTGTACTCTTTTAATATAGGATATCCATAGTGAGTGCAACAACAACAAAAACAAAAACAACAACAACAAAAACATCAGCAGCAACAACAACAACACCAACAACAACAACAACAACAACAAAACAAAAACAAAAACAACAACAACAACAACAACAACAATTTGTGCCACTAACAAGCATCAACAATTCCATAAACAAGAAAAAGAAGACTATGTGACAAATATACAATAGCAAATTGTTGCCCATTCTATGACAGCTGTCCTTCGTCCTGCGTTTCTGTGGCGAGTTGTTTTTTCCTATTTCTTCCCACTTAACTTCTGTCATTTTGCAGTGAAGCTTTGACTTAATGTTGTGTGAAATTGCTGAGGTTTTTTTATTCGCTGCAGTTGCATCTCTGGCTTAACTCTGTGAAATTCAGCCCTCTCTCTTTCTCTATTTTTTTACTTTACTTCTGCAAATCAAATTATATACAATTGCATAATTTATTTCTGAAACCAGAGAATATCCCTTGTTAGTCTTTCATTGATGTTGACGCATTTATATTATTTGTTATATAGGTATATATATACATATATAATATAATATAAATTGAATCGGATTTTTTCAATGTTTTTTTTTTATTTTTTTATTTTTTGATAAAGAAAAGGCTTCTGACCTACCTTCTACCTCTCGCATGTGAGCAACTGTTTAATGGACGCTATAAACCGAACATATCGGAGAAAACTAAATTTTGGCAGCTTCTCACGGCAGTAGCGGGGCGTAATCTCTGTGGTCACGTGGAAAAGAATGAGAAGTTCATCGTTGAATAGTCACTGAATAAAAAATGCAAGTTCATTAATTGATTTAATTGAAAAATTACCAAGTGTAGAAGTTCTAGCTGTGGTTAAGGAGGTCCTGAAGGAAGTAAACGCTCCGGCGCTGCGACTATTTCAACATGTATAGATGCAGTCGAAGTAGTCGTAGGAGAAGGAGCAGGTGCAGAGGGAAGTGGACTTGAAGTCAGATTGTTTGCTCCTTCCAATGCTTTAGCGGTACACAACCTATTGGGTTTGGACGATTGTGTTCTTCGGGGCAAGGGGAATTAAATGACATCAAGTCTTTATTTAAATTCGGGCTGATTTATTATATTTATAAATTTATGGGAGTGTCCGAAGCAATAACTACTGGATTCATAACTATCCTATCGTTACTATGTTTTCGCTTCTTGGGCCCTGGCTTTATTTTCGGGGAATCAGAGGAACCAATGCATTTAAAGGATTTAAATGCGTCCTCATATTTTTGAGATTTTTCGGTAAGAACTTTCAAATCCTTCGCTATTTCCAGAAAGCCACTCCTTGTAGTTTTAAAAAGTTTAAAAATATTATTCTCAACTTTTCTACATTTTGGGCATGACCAGTGAAGGCCCTTGCCATCATGATAAATATTAGATATTTTGGTACTTTAAACTTAAAAATTTTTAACAGAAGTTAGAAGTAGAAGGCGATGCGTAGGGTTTGGGACCCACAACCTGACAACAAAAAAAAAACCAATAAAAACAACAAGTTAAATTCAGCCTCCACGACGAAGCATTCCCAAACGGCGTGAGGATAATCGACTTCGCCGGGACTCGAAATGTGGTTGTCTGTAGTGGCTTTCGCCAGGTCGAATATCGCGCTATAAAATTGATCGTGTTGTGATTAACTGACGACATGTCTCTAGTGTTCTAGATTGTGCATACGTTCCGAGGTCCTAAGACCGACTCGAATCACTATCTTGTCGTAGCGAAAATATGCACCCCACTCACTGTGTATCAAGGAAATCCCGTCAACAAACACTAGGAAGGTTTGACGTCGAAAAGCAATCACAACAAACAGCTATATATTCTGCTGACACACCTGGATTCTGAAAGCATTATTCAGCAATTCGGTATAAGGCAACAATGGATCGGCATCTCAAACTACCAACATACCGCCGCACCGGAGAGAAGAAAGCCTGCCTGCCTTACAATCTTGCGATCGGTCACAACACAATGTGAGCTGAAGAAGAAAGTAGGACGCATTTGCAGACGAAAAAAAGAGACCAAGATGCATGAGTATGAAGAGCTTGAGGAGTTGGTCGACAAAAGTTGGTGGAAAAGATGCAGGGACTAAGCGAAGGTTTCAAGACCGGAGCACACTCATATAAGAATCAATACGGAAATCTGGTGAACGATGTTCAGAGGTTACTACTTGGTGCACGAACTGAAAATTTGAATGCGTGTTCTGCGTCTGATATATACACCCGATAAGAAAGGATTTTTCGGGAAGTAGACCTGGAATCGATCTAATTCAAAAAAGAAGTGAGCTAAAGTTATAAAATTGGGAAAAGAAAATGTAAATTTTAAAGCGAGGAAACAAAAGCGAACTTACTTTATTTGAGGCAATAATTACATGAAAATGCTTTAAGGTCTTCCAGGATTAACTTATTGCAACGGAAGTTTTCATTATTTTGCGCAACATCAAACTTTTTTGGAAAGTTTTTTGTCTCTATATTGCTTAAATTAAGGGAAATATTACTTTTTTTGTTACATTTTGCTTATCTGTTAACATTTTGTTACAAGTTGGATTCCCACTCCCACGAGTTCAATTTTCACTTGGCTAATTCCGTATTCATTATGTCCTTTCCAGACACTTTTGTTGCCTTATATTTGCTCATTTCTCTCTATTCTACTTTGCTGCTGGCATAATTTTTATATAAATTTTTCCACTTGATTTGCACTCGTTATTGATAGAGAGCTTTAAAGTGTCCATTCGAGAAAGCTTAGTACGTCAGCTGTTCGTTGAATTTCCAAATAATTTCGTACATGTTTATGTAAAAAAGTACAGTATAGAACTGTCATAAGTAAAATATAGCTTTACTAACGGAATACTGAAGTTTTAGTAGATGTAAATAAATTTGCAGAAACAACTTCTTTTCAATCACCTATTGCTTCCCAAGCGCGTAGAAATTTGTCCATTATTTCTTTGCATTCTCATTTGTTGTTTGTTTGTTTTTTTTTATATTTATTTTGTATTCATGTATATTCGTTCACGGAAATGATTGATAAATTACTTATTCAATCAACTTAAGTCTTCTAACGGCAATCAAGTAAAGTTTGCTGCCAGTCAAGCTTCCATTCTTCCTCCGGCTAAGCTCGTTTGCTCATTTCAACTTTCACTTTGTCTGCGTTTGCTTTTGTTGTGATTGTACGTTGAAAACTTAACTTAACTTTTTTCTTATTGGCTTTTTTTTGTCTTGAATATTATTTAAGTCAACTTTTACTTTCTTTCCATTTTTTTTTTCATTTTTCGCTTTTTTTATCGCTTTTTCTGTACTTATTTCGGGCTGATATCTATTTCAAAGTTTTTTTATTACACTTTGTCGTTGGCGCATGTTTATCTGTCTTTTTTATTTTATACGAGCATATTTAAATTAATTAGCTTGTGAAAAATTATGTGTCAGAAGGCATATTTTTGTACTAAAAATATCGATAGTATCTGTAAATATAAATAAAGGGAGGTTCTTAAAAAGGGTAAGATATGAGAGGGACATAGCAGTGTTTAGTCAAATGTAGATTTCCCAGTTTTGAAAGCAATTGGGTCATCCTCTTTGGGGATTATATATATTCCATTGAAATTTAAAATCGTGGCGTAAGCTTCCCTTGGCAGTACTTCGACACCAGAAAGAATCGAGCCAATTTTTGATACCCTGTTCTGAAGTGAAGCGTACTCCAGTGAGGACATTCTGCATTGATCTGAACAAGTGGTAATCGGAAGGTGCTATGTCTGGGCTATAAGGCGGGTGCGGTAGAACTTCCCCCCCACAGCTTTCCAAATAGTTTTTAACTGGCCTTGCAACATGTGGCCGAGCGTTGTCATGATGAAAAATTATTGTAATGAAGAAGAACTCCCCGCAAAAACACTTTATCTAGTACAAATTTCGGCATTTTCGAAAAGGTGAAACAAATTGTTGTTCACGCTAAAACAAATGACATCTACTGAAAACGACGCGAAATGACAATACCTTTGAAGCTCTCTGTCTTTTAGCTGTTACCCGAGGCAAACAAGAACTGCTTATCTTTCCAGGATTTTCGACGAGAATGCAAGAGTAAGAGTTGAGTATATCACTGCGTTTGAAACTGCATACCCAGTAGTAGCTCTTGATCTACCATAATTAAACTAATGTAAGAAAAAAGCTTAAATGTTTCCATATTTACAAACAATTACTTGAACATTTGTCGCCTGCACGCACCACTGAATTTAAGCAAATTCTCTGTTGTACATACATATGTTTATAAAATATTATATATTTAAGTAAATATTGTTGAACGCTTATATTTAAGACTACCGAGTCTCATTACTTCAACTTGTTGAAAAGTTTTAGGACAACAAAAAGTTTGAAAATGAAGCAGAGAGCTATTTGCGTTGGCTAACACATACACCTATAAAATGTGTAGAGTACAGGTAGAGAGCTACTATTTTAATATATTCCAGCCCAGAACATTCAACACTAGCCCATCACTTTTCTCAACTACATTTATCTACTTTAAAACTAAAACACTTTCCACTCCTTCGCAGCCTCATCATGGTTTATATGCAACGTATTTATGTCTGTTGCTTCGAAGGAAAATTTTCAACATTTTGGACGAAAAATGAAGGAAAAGTGCGTAAACGAAGAATATGCCAAATAACAACATTAGAAGGAGTCCGAGAGAGGAAGAGAGAGAGAGAGAGAGGGAGAGAGCGAGGAGAAGTGCAGGCAAGCATCGACATTTATACTTGTCGTCACCGCTTGCATTTGCACTTGTAAACCAAACTTTTATGCAACTCAGCATTTCTACCAGTAAGCGCACGCACAAGCGCACATTTTCATATTCATAGCAATTATTACAACCACACCACACCACATCACAGCACAGCACAGTACAGTACAGTGCAGCGTCATTTATTCGTCCACAAGTTACACCCAGGTACTTTGCCGAGCCAAAGCAATTCTAAGTTCAACCAGCTAACCAAGTATTCTGTGAAAAATTTGAATTTAATTTCAAGTTGCAAATTTTTTTGAGAAAGTACTTGAGCAGAAGCGAACTTGGCTGTAGTCGAGGTGACGAAGTTGTAACTAATTTGCTTGCAATAATGTTGCCACTTAAAGTCACTTTGACTGCTTGGTACCTGCTGTAGTACTTGTTTCGGCCTCAGCTCGTCTGTCCGTCCATCCGTACGTTCGTTCGTCCGTCCTTGGCATCGGCTGGCTTTGGGTGCGAGTTGAATCTTGATTACGTTTACTTTCCAAAAATAATTTCCATCAACACTTTGTGAAATGAAATTAGTGCTAATTGTAATTGTCGGAGTAATTTAAAGCGACATAACTATGTAGCTGTGATGTGTACAGTTATATACTTGTTAAATGTTTGACATTAAGAGAAACTTTTTAAATTTATGTACCTCTGTTTGTTTAGTGAAAATCTTAAATCATTATCAGGAAAAAATTTCTTTTTTTTTCCCATGTGCGGTCTTTAATTACTGCTAAAAGGGGAGAAGCTTCTGTAGTGCCACTCCGGTTTATTCCGTTTAAGGGTTCGCTGATGTCTAATTGGAGCGTTTGTTTACCGGAAATGCTCCTGCGGACGGGTGTCGGTCTTAAAGCAAGCGGCTTTCTATGTGCAATGTGCAAAACCTATTCGTATAGCAAGGGTATGAGGTTGGATTGGAACCCGCCATGTAGAAACAAACCCCAATTACTTTTTGATAGCAATACCTCGGCTGACGGAGAAGTGGGATCTTCTGATGATGACAACTGCAAACCTATCAAAGCCCATGATTAAAGGAGATGCACGTGGACTGTCTGAGGCCTTCATTATTAGGCTGCCGTAGCCCACCTGGTTTTTGTCTTTTTAAGACTAAAAGCTCATACTATCACCGCCGTCCAGGAAGTGCAATGGACAGAACAAGAACGGAGACGAATACATCCTTGTGTGACTTACTACAGCGATCGATCGCAAATTTGGAGTCGGATTAGTGGTGGTAGAGAGACTGTGTCTGTTCTGGCATTTACCCCGGTAGATGAACCTCTCGCCACAGTCCGCATAAAACTGATATATTCAACGATGTCGATGATTTGCGTCCATACCCCAATGGCACTTGGAGGGTACTGATGAGGGCTGTCGCTATCCTGATGTTAAAATTGTGCTTGGCGATTTTAGCAACAGGAAAAGGAGGTATCTTCAGTAAAACTGTCAAAATATTCAGTCTTGACGGCGAAGTATCCCCATGCCGATATGTGGTTGTCGGTAATATCAGGTTCAAGCAATGAAAAGTTCATCAAGCTTGTCTTCAGATCGTAAAACTAAAAACGAAATCAATCATGTTGTGTTAGACGGACTACATATCTTCGGTATTCTTGATTTACTTTCCGAAAGACCTAACATTGACTCTGACGACTATTTTGTATTTGCCCTTCATCGAACACAAGCATGTTTCGACGTCGAAAAGTTGCAATCGAAACAGATAACGGCACGAGTTGCTACTCAACTAGCACAGCTGCTAACTGAGAGCACTCGTCAGTAACCCGATATAAGGGAACTACTGTCGAATGACATCTCAAACTCCCTACATACTGATGCTACGGATATAATTTGCTTTTCGCAGTGCCGGAAAAAGAGCTGGTGCGATGAGGAATGTCAAACTGAAGTGAAGAGAAGATAGCTTGCCTATTTTTCAACCTTGAAATCCGCCACAGCACGTGTGGGGTGGGATAGAGACCGAGAGCTGAATTTATGCCCAGGGTATATGAAGGTTTTGCAGTGAAGACTTTTTGGGGCTGCTGAATGGCAGTGAAAAAGAAATAACCAAAGATGTAGAAGCTCAGTCCAATATAGATGACGATGGAACAGATGTTTAATTAGTCGATCATGAAGACTATAAAGAAGCTCTGTAAAGGTTTTTCATTAAAAGAAAGGAATCATTAGTTTATTTTAGGCTGCCTCTGCACGGCCAATGAATTTTCCTGAGAAACTTTTGTATCCTGTCAGAGCTTGGCATTCCCTGCCAAGCAGCGACTGCAATTAGAAATTTATTTTCCTATAGTTTTTGTTGTTGGTCAAACCAGGCTTCCAACTCTGGTCATCCAAATATTAATGCCTAATTTAAATAAGGCATAGATAGTATCAAGCGTAAGGTATGAAGGAGTTAAGCTCACTTTCAGCGAACTGACTACACATTATTAGCGGAAAAAGAAGCTGCTTTTATGACACTTTAGCTGAATTTGTTAACTTCTCACTTATACGAATGTGAAAAATTACTGTGAGAAATACAAGGAGCTCCGTCAGAATTCGGACGGACCTTTCTAAGATGTCAGACATTTATATAAGTCCAATTTCTTCCAGTGTTTCAGCGACAACCAAATAATCTTTAATTACTCGACTAAAAGTAACGAAAAAATTCAATCGGCGGTGTGATAAATCCTGGCTTGGTGGGGGAAATTGTTCATTTCCTGATACTAATAATTGCGGAACAAGTATTGGTTTGATTTAATCTTGAAACAACCAGAATTTTGTGTATACATACAAATGTATGCATATATGTACATAAACACTGTGCTATCTATATGCAACTCAAATGGTTATTTATCTTTCTGTCAAAATTGTACAAATTTAGTTAACGACGAAAGTTTTATTAATATTATTGTGCTATTCGCCATTCTCTTCTTAGCTTACCACATTGGTTTGAGCGCAAGCATTTTTCTTTCACTCAATGTCATTTTTCGATCCTTAAATGTCAGTATAATATGATATTCTTTTTTCAGCTATTGCTGGCAGCATGAAACTTTGATTTATTTCCCTGCATTGGTTAACGATTTTCTATTGTTCATTCTCCTCTCTGCTTTTATTGAAGATAAATTTTCTGCGCTGAACTTTGTAATGGAAATCGATTTCGCACTTCTTAGTGATTTGCGTGACGAGTGATTTTGCCTCCCTCTGTATTATTTGCGGTTTGGAAAATAAATGTAGATGAAATCTATTTAGAGTAATTTTTTCATGAAATTCCTTCTTTTATGTGGGACACTCTATCATTTAAATGACAGTCTCATTTTTTTCCCCTTCTTGATACATATTGGGTTGGTTTTCAAGTGGTCACGCATTTAAGTTTTATCTGCATAAACACGGTCTTCCGCGTAGCCCCACAGAAAAGTCCAACTGTCTCCAGTCGCAGATCTCGGTGGCCAATTGACTTCGCTAAGACAAGATATTATGCGGCCAGGAAGTTTCTTTCGCAATAAAGCCGTATTCACTCGTGTTGTGTGTCATGTGGCACCATCTTCATAGACAATAAGTCGTGTTCTTCAATTGCGGTCCGAAATGACAGTGACAGTCTAGCCGTTATCAGAAGTAGGATCCCCTTATACTTCCAGACCAAAGAGCTCACTAGACAGTCTGATATTTTTTTAGACGTAATGGGGTCTTTTTTATTATGATTTTTTTTTATTATGATTATTATTTGAGGATATTCGGATCCCCAAATGTAAAGAAGTTGCTGACTTACGTATTCCTCGAGTAAGGAATAAAAATCGCTGTAAAGAAAGTCTTTTAGAAACGTCGAGAAATAGACATGGTTAATCGATTCGTCTCATAATTCCATTTTTTTAATATTTTCATTTTTTATTTTATGCCATCACATGCAACCGTTAGCTGTGCTAGGAGTATACATGTACTACTTGTGTACAGTACAACCGAGTATAAAAATTGGAAAAAAATTCCTCGTAACAACTATAAAAGATTTCAAAACTAAAGGAATAGTTCTTCTAGGACTTCTTTGCTAGTGGAAAACCATTGTCATGGGCTGGAAGCCTGAACCTTCCACCGATGGATAATTTCTGAACTATTTAGACTCCCGCGCCTATCTTTACTTTAAGCTTCAGTCCATTCCTGAAGAAATTAACTGCACTTTACCTCCAACAGCACTGCTTTCTCCAGTCTACCCTCTTCTTCTTCTTCTTCCATTACTGGCATATATACCGCTTATGCGAATATAGCCGAGTTAACAACAGCGTATCGTTTATTTCTTCCTTTCGCTGTTTGGCGCCAATCAGGAATATAAAGCACAGTCAGGATCTTCTCTACCCAGTCTACCTAACTGAGTGGAGGTCTTGCCCTTCCTTCACTTCAACCGGCGGGTACTGCATCGAAATCTTTCATCCATTCTGACCATATGCTGTGTCTTTATCCCCTGAACTATGTCAATATTACCGTATATCTCATACAGCTCATCATTCCACCGTATAGCTCGAGATCAGCTCGGAGATACTTATAGACCTTTCAGATGTGGATCAAATAAAGCCCTTCAAAAACAGTGGAGCGCCGGCCAAAGATTTAGACTTTGTGAGTCTAACAACAACTCTTCCAGCGATAAACCTATCAAGAATATCTATACTATACCTGGTTTGCAGTTGCATCACGATAAAAGCAGATAGGAACCATGAATAAATATATTTTTTCCAGTAGATGAATCAACTTTGCGTCAAAGATTTTTAAATAGAACGAACTATAAATATCATTTTTTCAAAGAGGTCTGTCAACAGTCCACTTCCCGGAAGGAAGAGTAGTTCCTGTTATCCTTAGCAAAAATCCACCTACGCATTGAATTTTAAGTATTTCAATAAAATCGAACCATAAATAGTAGTTTTTCGAATAAGTTAATTCATGGTTCTCTTCTCGGTCGGTAACTCTTCGAGATATGCGGATCTTTACAAACAAATGTGAGGTTTTTGTTGTGCCTAATAAAGTTTCAATGCAATACTATAGCTGAACGTTTAATATTCCTGACTTTAGAGCAATTCGTTCACCTTTCTCTATCTAGCCCTTTATCTCTCTCTCTCTCTCCTTCTCATTTTCTCTCCCTCGTTCTCATTTTCTCTCCCTCGCTTACGTGTGATTTCTGCAATGTTTTCATTATATGAATGCCTTGACTTGTTTCCCCCATTTTTGTTGCATACTTATCAGCGCAAGTCATGCCGAACAAATGCAGGCATCATCGAATATCACTTCAATGAAAAAAATGAACAAAAAGAGAACAAACGAAGAGGCGAATGTAAACTTCATTAGGAATATGTCAATGCTATTTTTGCTGCTGCTGCTTCAGTTCGAATTTCTTTCCATTTCTTTTCAACTGCTTTGTTTTTGTACGAATAGAATTTAGGTACATATGTAATGCATATTTATTTGCATATTTCCACTAAAACTCAACGACGTTGGTGCATATTTGTAATATTTGTGTTTTTTGTTGCTTTCTTTTCACGTTTTGTTTTTGGTGGCACTGTGTTGTCTCAGCTGCAGCGCGCCTTGCCTTCGATGGGATGACGCATATTTGCATTGGTACGTGCGTCATTTGTTCCAGATGCTGCCGTTATCACCAATACAATCGACGCGGTTGTCATTGTTGAGTGCGATATCAAGCTGTCGGAATTCGAAATTTTTTAACTTTTTCTTGTCTTTACGCGAATTTTAATGCACGACTTCATTCTTTTGTCTTGTAGTGTGTTGTTGTAAGCACAGCTGATGTGGGAAGATTCTTGGTATGCTCAATGCGCGAAAAATTCCCTGAAGAATAATAAAGACTTGGCTAATGGGAATATTTTATCGAATTTCTTATTTGAATGTGGGATTGAGGGCATGGATAAATCGCTCTACGGAATAAGCTCGTCCGAGTTAATTGTACAAACTCAAAGTGAGGTTGGAAAAGAACGCTACCCATCTCATCTCCATCACTCGATTTAACTCCAAAGGTCAAGCGAACCAACTCACCCAACATATAATTACACACCCCAAGGGCATACCGGGCATACTCCAAATACCGTTCACTGCGGTGGACAGGTTGCATATGTCTAAGGCTTTAGATTTTTAGCTTTAACTTTAGCTATCAAATGTCTCGTCTCTTCTCAAACATGGAAGAACTCTTAGCCAAAATAGATGACCTTCTACTGCTATTGAAGAGCCGATGAAATATTCTAAAACATCTCTATATCTGTAGCAAATGCATTGTGGACGAAAAAGGCATATGTTGCATCTCTGAAATCTCATTTCTCCCATTTTTATCATTTTCGTCAATCCACGAGTATATCTAATAAAACTAATAAAAAAGCTTACATCGATACACCGTACTCATTCGCACACTAACAATGTACAATATTTCGAGAAAAATTCTCTTCACGGATCCAAAGGCTGCATACTGTTCCAGCGTTTCTCAATTATACATACGAAGGATCCTGAGACTCACAGCATCTAGAGGTTCTACAAGCAGACGTAAATTCTCCATATGTTACGACATAGGACCGCTGGTACATGAAATCGCGGCGAGACGTGAAGTTGATGGACAACTTTGAACACTGAAAATTTAAATTAAGATTTACAAATCCTTCAATACTGTATTCCTCTACAGAAAAGAATGAAATAAAGGCGAAGTATACAAAGGTGGCCGAAATAGCAGAGTAGTGAGCATAGCGTATTGACATTCGGAAGGCCAAAGTTTGAGTCCTGGTTCGACAAAAAATCCTAAATAAATTTTTCTAATTACGGTCGGCCTTCAGAGAGGAATATCAAACCCTCGAACATGACATGAACTAAAAGCTTCTCGTAAAAAACCATCCATCCACCATTCCTTGGACGGTTGGAGGTGACTAAGAATAAAATGTGGTTTCCTCCATTTGTTGGAAAACCACCAAAACGCAGCTCGGTGGCGGTGGAAATTATTATTATTCTCGTTACTGCTGAACTGTGAGTAGCCGACTGGTATAATTTTAACTTCAGAATAAGTATTTAACTAGAAGTTTTGAATACTAGTATACCTTCTGTCTGTAGGGTTTTTGTTCGCCATCTTTAACAGTAGATGAAGTATGTATGAGAGCATTTTTAATGTAATTTTTGTCACCCTCATATTTAAATATCTCGCTGAGCTACCCTCAGTATCTCATTGCCTTTATAAGGCTCATCCAATGGTTCGATTATTTAAGAAGGTATCAAAATAGGGCTATTGACCTCAGGGCTTCTTGCTGCCGCAGCAACTCAACTCATTTTGAAATTTAATTTTGAGTCACTATTATAATATTATAATTATTATAATTTCATGTCAAATTTCTCATATATTTTTTTTATGAAATTTTTGTATCATAAATAATGTACTTACATTTTGCTTTTATAAAAAAAGGCATTTATTTATTTGATTATTCTTTATAAAAATATTTTTTTTATTTAACTTTTTTTACTATTTTATGTATTTAATATACTTCGAAATCAAAAAATATATTTATTCTTAAACCTAAACTTACTACAATACTCGTAACGTAACACTCTGCCTCTCAGCTTTTAATTTTATTTAGGTATAATAATAACGTTGTGGTTTTCATATTTGTACCAATTTTCAGCAAACCATTTCTGATGTATTCATGTGACCTGTAAATTAAACAAAAAAGATAAAAAAACTTTAGTTTTTCTATATGATTTTAAAAGTAATACATATTGCATAGGAACAAAAAATGACAAAATTTTATTCCAAGAAACATACTAGACTTCTTAAATGAACAAACAGACGTTTTAAGGATAAACCAAAGCAACGTTTCGGAGTTCCTTCAAAATTCGATCGGTTTTAGATGACCATAACCTTACAAAAGGAAAGCGTTCAGGCAAAATTTGGGTAGACTCCATTGCTTTGTACCTTAGTGTAGAAGACATTATCTGTTAATTGATCCGAATTTATCATATTTTCATATTTTTAGTTAAAAGCTAAGTTAGCTGAGATATAATTTATCAGTGAAAAACTGACTTTTTTTATCACAAACATGTTTAAGATTTACTTTCTAGGATAAATTGCTTACCCATGTGCGTACACTTTTTACAAAAACTAATGGGAATGCCCATATATAAAATTATATTTTTACTGCATTGCAATGCTTAGGAACAAAGGTAAATATTTAAGGAATAAGGAGCATTCGCCAGGTTTCAGTGATGCTATAGTTAAAATTAAAAAAAAAAAAAATCGGCAGTGTAGTTTCGGAGTCTATAGGCTACATATATATGCATATTAGGGTGTCCGTTATTTCTTAAATTGATTTTTGACTCTGCACCCCCCTTAAATTTTTAGTAAATGCCCTAAAAAAAATTATGAAACTCATATGAGCTCTTAATATTGGTAATAAACCGTGCCGCAAAGACGATTCATTTCCCGTGTAAATAACATGGAGTTTTCGTACTTTTTGCTATTAATTTTTTCTTTGCGAAGCCAGTTGATACAATGCTGCGGCATCGAATTATTTTTGTAGGAAATTGAACGTTCTACAAAAACTTTCTCTGAAGTTTTGCAAAAAAATCACTAGCGTCAAAGTTATTCAAGGTCAAAGTTCAACTAAAAATCATTTTTTTTTTTGAACAAAAAACTATTATTTTTTACATAAGAATTTATTGTTTTTCGCCAAAAATATCTTATTTCAACGATTTTTTGGATCTGTGGGAATAGTTAAAAAAAGGACATTCAACACTTATTGAAATATATATTTAAATTTAATATTTTTTAATTTTTCCTTCGATGACGAAATGTTGATCATACGACATGTCCACTGGTCGTTCTTGAGAATGGGTAAAGCCTACACGTCGTTTTCTTTGGATTTTGGTCAGAAGTGGTTTCTTGCGTGCTGTCCTTCCATGAAATCCAGATTCGACCAAACGCTGTGCAAATTTTTCTCTTCGATATTTGAATAGTGAATTTATCCTGAATTTCACGTTGAATGTCCGCGGAACTCTTTTTTTGGGTCTCTTTGCTAGATCACTGCTGAAGTTTTCCTGGGCCTTCTTTTGTGTGCGACATTTGCAACAGTTTTAAAATTCTGCAAATGATTTAAGGCATTAAAAATCATCTTTTTGGAGCATTTGACTTGCTCCGCAATTTGGCTGTATGATTTTAGAGCTCTACCAAGAAGTCAAAAATAGAGCTGCGTAATGCAGGTGTACATCTGCTATGTTTTACTATCAGAAATCTTGAGATAAAAATTTTAATAAATTTCGAAAAATAAATTTTAGATAAATATTTATCAAAAACTAGTAATTTTATTACTAATATAACACAATGTTATGAATATGTTACTATTGAACAATCGTTTCTAATTATTTAAGTGTCGCACTTTACACCAAGTAATGCATGCACAAAGTGGGAAAGTAATAATAGGACTTGAAATGCACAACTACAAATCTGGGGGCATTGAGTAGTAAATAGAGAAACGAAAACAATGCAAGTGTTGTTTTCAAGAAAATATAACGGTAAATTTGCATATTTTACTATTATGTATGTCCAACAAGCACTTACAAAAAAGAGAGCGTTTCTAATTAGTTGTCAACAACTGTATATGTAAATATTTATAAATAAAAATCAATTTACCCTCGTAATTGAATATTTTCTTATTTTTGCTATTCATTTAGCATGATAAAAAATAAAAGAAGTTACTTAGCCTTTGACAGCAGCATAAGCAAAGTTTCTTTTATGAATTTCAAATGCAATAAAAATTTTCTGCAACTGACTGGTTATATGCACACACTCATTTATATTTCCGCAACCCTATTTCTGGTTGGTGTGCTTTTTTTGTGCAATTCAATAGTCATTTGTGTAAAATGACTTTTGAGAAAAGACCAGATTTTTTTTTAACTCTGCATGGCTAAGTCGACTTTCAGAGCTTTTTGCATTTTGCGCAACTTTTATACCTTTCAGGAATATGAATTGGTATATTAGCTTTGTTCGGAAGTATCTTAAT
This sequence comes from Ceratitis rosa, assembly GCA_037013455.1. Lineage (NCBI taxonomy): Eukaryota > Metazoa > Arthropoda > Insecta > Diptera > Tephritidae > Ceratitis > Ceratitis rosa. The sequence goes on along the minus strand of JAWMAG010000008.1, from coordinate 15,354,128 downwards.
AAGTAGCAGAAGGAGAACACAGAAGGAGACACCCACCGAAATTTATATCGAGCGGTCCAAGATGACAAACTAAGTCGATTTATCGGTCTAGTCTGTAAGTTTTTGAAACATTTCAAGCAAACTTTGTATTTTTATACTGTATAGCTCTTTTGTCGAAACCGGTCATATCGGATAGCTTGTAGTTCCCATGTATTTTCTTTGTTCTGGTATGCCACTTTGGGGCAAGTTTCAGTATAGGAAAAGCATCTCAGAGCATATCACTTGCATTACAATTAATTATCAAATGTTCATGAAAGGTATAAATAGTTCGACTTGCCCGAAGACAGTACTTATTTCTCATTTTCTCTTCAAACTATCCCTAAATGTTGTTGTTTTTGTTGATTCTTTTTTCTATATTTTCTAAGCATCAAATGCATTTCAATTCAAAAACTCATCATCAAGTCAGAGATAAAAATTTCCATTTAAAGTGAGTTTTGTACACACACACACACACATACGCAAACTTACAACACTTACACACAAAATCAGCCACATACACGTACATAGGTGTTAGTATAAGCATTTGAATTCAATAAACGCATGTGTTGCACTAGAGATATTTGTTTTTTTTTGTTTTTTTTTTTTTGTTTTTTGTTTTTTGGTTTTTCAATCATCTCAGTTTAATCCCTCTCAGTTATACTTAGCATTCAAATTGATGGCAATTCGATTCACTCACTTTCACTTTGCCTTGATGAGTGTTATTGGATATGCCGAATAATTCATGCGCTTTTGTTGCTGCTGTGGATATGCATATCATGTGGAATGGGAAAAATGCTCTAAATTCAATGAGTTGAATGAATGCAGGAAATGCTAAGTTTATGAAACACAAGTAATTTGAATTGACATTTTTCCATTATTTTCATAGGAGGTTACTTATGCATAACTAAATTTGACAAAGTGTGACATATTAGTAAGTGGAAATCACTGCAGGAGGTAAATATTTTATAAGAGTACACATAGGTATATACATAGATATATATATTCAAATAACTTATTGAGGTAATCGATAAGGATGTATGTAAATCTCTCTTCTACTCTAATTGGAATTGTTTGATAAGAGAAGTAAAATAAGGAAATGTAATCATTAGTTAATTAGTGACATAACCTTTAGTGGTAGTTCAAATGAAGATTGACGAATGCGATTATTAAGTTTTCATTTTTCTAACTATATATACTACTTCTTTCTTGGCGTATACTTCATTAACGCAATAATAGCCGAGTTGACAACAGCGTGTCATTCAATCCTTCCTTTCTATTTAACGCCAATTGAAAATACCAAGTACTACCAGCTACTTCACCACCTGGCCTTTCCAACGGAGTATAGGCTTTCCTCTTTCTCTGCTTCCACCAGCGGTGACTGCATCAAAAACTTGCAGAGCTGTAGTATCCCAATCCATCCGGACCGCGTGACCTTGCCAAAACAGCCGCTGAACTGTGTCAATGTCGTCATCGTTTCATCAGCTGCGGTATTCGCCGCTACTAAAAAATCATAAATCGTTCGCAAAACTTTTCTCTTGAAGACTCATAAGGTCGACGTTTTACATGTTGCCATCGTTCGTAGAGTTTGATTTTTTTTTTCTAGAGAACTTTACTTTTCAATTGCTTACTCAATCCAAAGTATCATCTGCGTTGGTAAGAATGATTTTGCGATGGATTTCAGGGCTGCCATTGTTACTGGTGTTAAGCTGGTTCCAAGAAGGACAAAATTACTTATGCTGTCACAGTTATGACAGTCAACAGTGACGTGAAATCAAGGAATGCCTCTTCTGGATGAGTGCCGCCTTCAAGCGGTCCAGTTGTTGGCAGTAGAGGGCCGAATTGAGCGTTTGGCCTTAGGGGAACAACTCGTAGTAGATGATTCCTTGCCAATCCCACCAAACGCATAGCAAAACCTTCCTGGCCGTCAATCCTGGCTTGGCAAACGTTTCAGCCGGCTCACCGCGTTTCGACCACGACTGATTTCGCTTGACGTTGTCGCAATTGAGCCACCAAACGCTTCATAAATGGGTCGATTTTGTTGCGATTCAGCAGCGATTCGCAGATGGAAATTCGGTCCATCATGTTTGTTTGCGTTAGTTCGTGTGGCACCCAAATATCGAGCTTCTTTTTGAATCCAAGATTATGCAAATGGTTCCAAACGGGTTTCTGGCTTATCTTTAGTTCCGCAGTAAAGAAAAACAGCAGTCAGAATTGGTTTGAGTATCCGTTACAACTATTTTTAAAACGATCATATTCGTATGACTGAGGTCAGCGGAACGTAGTTGCGGAGAATGGTCACGCCTTCAAAACAACAGCAGCCACAAGAGTTGCTTTGCGTGGCTGCGCTGCTTAAGGTGGACTTCCATCCTTTGAACCACACACAGTACTATCTAGACTTGGTACCTGGTGTTTATTATCTAAGATAAAAGATCTGAAAATCCAAGCAGGCGGTTTCGGGTTATTTTGAAGATAAAGAAAAAAAATTTTTTTATGAAGATATAAACAAGTTAACATCCGTCTCGCGGATGAATGTATTGAAAAGCATTTTGTCAACATAAAAACGCTCCTTACTTCTAAGAAAATGTAGTGAATTAATTAAACTCGTATTCACCATCACATGGAAGCCTTCAAAGTTTCAAATGGAGTGTCTGTTTGTGTACATTATATATTTTTTTTGGTTTTTTTCGTCTGAATAAATTGTTTTCCACCTAAATTTAGATATTTAGAAAACAAATTAGTCAGCAGCTTCATTGTTTTGTATTCCGGCGTCAGTTAGGAACACCAAGTAAAGCCAGGACCTCCTCAACTTGATTTTGTAAAGGATCAATTTTGAGAAGGAGAACGAATGGACTAGTTGATTAATCCGCTGATATCAATATCATCGGCATACAAAAATATTTGTAAGCAACTGTTTAAGATTGTGCCAGCTTCATTCAGTTTTGCAGCTCATATTTATTTTTCCAAGATTGAATGAAAAAATTAGGATGGTAGAGTGTCATCTTGTTTGAAAGCTTTTTTTTAATAACGATTGGCTTACTGAGACCCTTTCTGCTCGAAGCAATTCATCATCTCGGATAATAGAACGTCTATTTCATTGTAGTTAAGCCATAATCAGCTATCAGATTGCTTTATTGAATCCTACATTTACATGCTTTGCCTCTGAAACTTCTCATAAATAGAATACATTTTCACAGAATTTTCTGCAATTATCCTCTTGGCCAGTTTTCCAAACTTTACAAACTCTCTCAAATGTCTTTTTTCTTTCTTTGTTAAAATCGAATTGTCGTTAAGCGTTCTTAGAGAGCAAGAGTGCGAGCCGAGCTGAAAATCCTTGCGCTGACCTTTCGTCCTATCTTGTGTTTATCGGCTAACGTTCTCAACTACACCGAGTCTGGTGAGTTTCTTTTCTGGGACAAAAAAGTTCTGCGAGTCAAAGCTAGGAACCCATGAAGTTCATCCAATACTATATCTATATCTGCCGTCAATCATAATGAACGATTTGGTTCGAAATTTTCGTTCGTAGAATATATCATTAATCATTTTGTTCATTTCTCCCATCGAATCGTGGATCAAATTCAGTGATTCAAAGTTGATTGTGGCACTAAGAATAATGTTGGGTTACTTACCACAATTCCAGCGCTAAATTTTGCTTGCAGCTGCACCTGTGTTGAACAGAAATTGCTTGAAACCTCCAACTACTTTTAAACCGAATATGCCGGAATGACTTCGTAAAAGCGCCCTATTTTTTAGCCAAAAACCCAAGCTCCATACAGTTTGTATACCCAAAATCCCTCTCCCAGGTTGAGCAACGAAAAGACCTTCATGGAGAAAATCTTTCAAAAGAACATAGAAATATTAAGCATTGAAGTAGGCAAAGCGATTAAACCGAACACTTGTCGAATTTGTGTTTGAATTCAATTTTTTTTTGCATGTTAAAAACTACTAAGTTTTGTTTTAATATATTAAATTTTACTCACAGAGATTATTGATAGAAAAATTACTATTTGTCATTCGTGAAAATCCTCATATGTCCTTCAAAATTTCTTTTAATTCCATAAACTCATAGCATCAAGCAATTTGTATTCTTTTCGCTTACAAAATAATATTTTTTGATAGCAAACAGAATGCAAAAATGTAACTTATTGCACAGCAACACAGCTAGTTGCATGATTTCTGGAAATTTTCACACTAATAAGTCGCATTTTGGCTTTAGAGGAGACAACAATCGCTTTTGTGCTTCACACGGAATTTCAATCTCTTTGATACATATACGAAGAAATGTAGTTATTATTGAGACACAAAAAAATTCATATATTGTAGATATACATATGTACATAGTACTTGGGGAATTGGCACATTGCTTTGACAGTTTGTTGCCGACTAACAAGTTGACCCAGTTTGGCCGAATCGCTACACGCAATGCCAATAAAAATCAAATGCCAATAGCTACATTGCGCAGCAGCATCATTAGTTCAGCTTGTTTTTTATTAGAATGTTCAGAAATATGAAATTCACCTTTGTAAAGGTGCTAGCGCATGCAAAATGCAGTGGATTTTAGATAACTGGTGTTTATACGAGGGGATTAACACAAGTTCGGTAAGCTGACCAGAAAAACAAAAAAACAAAAATTCTGTTTGTATTTATTCGTAATCTTTGTCCTTTTTTCTCCACATAATCCCTACTGATTGGCAATTATTTCTTGTGTCAATCGTAGGTCTTCCTCAATTTTGGACTTCACCAGAACTACAGTGACGTCATCAGTGGAGGATCTTGTTCGACCTTCTCGGAAAAATGTCCTTCTGGAATCTTCGAAACCACTTAGAAATAGTCTTTAAAGACGGTGCAATCGTTCGATATGCAATTTGGTATTCACTTCATATTTGCATTGGTTTAAATTACGCCGAAACTGGAAAGAATTTCTGTTTGCATTCGTAGTGGAATTACAGCCGATTATTCTAAAATTTGAAGGGAAGACTTATAGGGTAATTGCAAAGACCATTTTTCAAAAATGCCAATAAAATAATAGAAATTATCAAGCCTGATCGTCTTGCGCGCACTTTTTCCATTTTCTATGATCTAACCATTGCAAGAAAAATTGTTTGGAACCACTGGAACAAAGCTGGGTAAACAAAGATGTATGGGGATGCCAGATGACTTACCGAGATAAATTCTCGCACTTAAATTATATTTAAATGTATACTCAGTTTTATATTGGATAGCTCAGTGCAGCTCACAAAATGTTGGGAGAGGAAGGGAAAGATAGTATGCATATACATATAAAGTTTCCATTGTACGTGCACTCCATACTCACAGGCGAATTTCTACATACATATAAATCTCACGTTTGAATACTCTTTTTGCACGATACACAGATGCAATCATGACGATAGTTGCAGGTTTCGATTGCAAGTGAGTAGAACGGCGTAACAAAATACCACGCCAATGGGAATTGCAGTTTTACCGCAGAACTATTCAAGCATAACGTTGTTTTAGGATTTAATTTTTTACTGTTTTTGCAGCAATTTCACTTTTACTCTTTCACTTTCCAATAACAGCCAAGAGGATTGCTATCCATACATTGATATCGAGAAATTCTTTACAAGCAGAGATGGATAAAACATTTGAATGCCTTTATGGTATAGGTAGAAGTACTCACTAATCTCGGAGTTTGGCAACCCGATAGTATATAATATCGACAATTTTTAAATATCCAGACAAGACACTATCCCAACACGACATACTTTAAAGTAGGCATGACAAAATCCTGACTAGACAACAAAATACAGATAACACAATATCACGAAAAAATCACAACAACTAAAGCACAACATAAGTTCACATTTGTTTTTAGCCTTATTTTTCTTAGATTACTAAGCAAAGAATTTTTAAATATTTTTTTATATATTTTTCGTTTTGAGATTTTTTGGCCATTTTTGTATTTGTCTGTGTTGTATAGTGCCTGGATTTGTAAGATAGGAAATATATATATCTGATCCGCATTTAGTAGTATTGATTTGGTCTTTCTTAAATTTTTATTTCGGTACTTTGTGTGTCGTCAAATAGGTGAATTATGTCAAATATGCATATTTTTGCTCGATAACCATTCACCATTTTGAAGATAAGATCATTGTGACTCTCTCATTGATGCCCTTTTTCCTATTGGCAAAAATGTTGGACAATCGATTTCCACACGCTTCTCTGGAGGTTAAATCTTCACCAACCAAATCAGTCGCCATACACAGAAACATATGGATATGGAATGATCAGCACTTCTCTCATTACCATTTTTAGCACCAAATATCATAATTGTGGTGCCATCTAGCATAATCAAATCGCACTTATAGAACGTGAAGTCAAATTACTAACGCCATTGCTAAAATAATGGATTACTTGTTACTTTACTTAAAATTACTTATTTTTCATTATTTTTATGATTTTTTTGGCTGACTGCCATGTTGGCCGCAATAGTCGGCTGGTTATTATTGCGTACTGGCATTATGCAGGCCAGGATTCGATCAACATTGGAAAATTTGAAATTATGTTTTCTAATTCCGATCGTACTTAAGCTTCCACCTTTTGGTCCAGACCACACACCAAGTGATTACCATATGTTGGTGTCTATGGCATATGATTTGCTTTGGATTGGCCTCAAAAGGAGGCTGTGAAAATTGGTTGTCATTAGTGACAAAAGATTCTATTACAGAAGCATAAAAAATGGCAACAATTAATAGAGCAAAACGGCTTATATTTGTCATAAATCAGATATTTCTAGCTATTGTAAGTAAAGTTTTCAGCTTACTGAAATGACAGATTACTGGATATTTGACCTAATAGTTTATAATTTCGAAAAATATTTAATTCCTACCTTATAGAGCATGATAAAACTGATAATGCTTGTTTCTTTTAGATTTATTTTCACTTCTGAGTTTCTTCTGAATTTTTTTTTTATCTCACTACCTCACTTGCCTTAAAGATGCGTGTAAATTACAGTTTCGCTTTATCGCATTGTTACGTGATGCAATTAAAAAAAAAGTGATATTATAATCTTCCACATAGTCACGCAACCAAATATAATTTCAGTTACAACTAATCATCTGCACATCCCATATTTGTGTTTTTTTTTATATGAAATTTAGTATTTTTTTCTTGCATTTTATAACGTATTTTTAACGGTATAAATAACATGCCTCTCATAACTCATACTCCACTCACTCGTTCACAAACGACCAAATTCGTTTCATAAAACAAATCCAAGCCATAAAAGAAATAATTTGCGAAAAGGGCTAAGTGATCTCTGTGGAATGCGGTCCTAAAATAATAATAACTTGGTAATAAATCCACTTTTTGAGTGTTTCGTTTTGCTTAACACGCACTTAGCAGCTGTTGGTTGGTCGCGGAGTAAAACGTAGAAACGTGTTGTGCATATTAAATTCATAATTTTTGTTTACTGAGTACATCAGGGGACTATAAATACGCGTTGACAGGTGTTAATGGTATTAATTTTTTTGTGGAGGGAACTTTTCGTAAATTACTAATTTTAATTGCCTCAGAAATATTTGCATAAGCTAAATGCAGTCGCTATAGCCGTATCCGCATGCAGTTACCAATGGTTTAAATTGAAATATATTCGAACATATATCTTAAAGCGACTATTGCCATCTTAACTATCTCAATTAGTTTCTGCAAATTTCATATTTCTAAATATATTTTATATTATAAAGCTCGGGGCAGCACAGTAAGAAACTTCTCTATAGTTTAAGTTGTAGCCACGTGCGGTCAACTTGCTCAACTTACCCTTCAAACCAGCCAAGCAATCATAAAATTATTTAAAAATATAAACAAATTAACTTGCAGCTTTAATTACGTTTTTTATTATCAGGTTTCAGCAACTCATGACCATAATTATTGAGAAAATTATTTAAGCGCAGAAGCATAAGTAATTGAGAACTGCAGTAGATAAGTTCTTCAGAGTGTTGATAGGAAGGAGTAAAATTTGATTTTATAAAAATGATTAATCTGGGGGTATAGGTATATCACTTATTTGACTCAAGCAACTTCAGTCCTTGGCAGTAAATGCCATGCTACACAAGAGCCTACTTAACGTATTTTCCTACTACTTTTCCAAAACCGAATGCTATGACCCGTTCATTTAAAGTATAGTCGGCGCTGCTCATTTATAAACATGGATATATTATGTTTTTTTGGTACATGAAAATTTAAAACGTATATAAATATAATTATTCTTAATATAAAAATAAGACGTTCGCCATGTCGTATGAGCAACATTTAAACAAGAGGGGCAAAATGCAAGAAAAAGTTACAATTTAAATATAAAAAAAGAAAAAAAACTGTTTTCGGCCTGAGCGGACCTAAGTATTCAGCGGATGGAAGTGCATTAGCTCTGAGCCTTCAAAAAAGTCGGTTTTCTTCTCACCGACCATAAGTACCTGGTATCTCGAAAGTGGCCAACAAGCCAAACTAGTAAGTGTGTATATATTTAATCTTTAGGAGCATAACTAACGTTTGGTGGCTATGTGATCTTCTTCTATAAGTATAGTGAATAAATCTCAGGAGCCTTAAAGGATCTCAATTTCAGGCAATATTGATGTGAAAGAAGTATCTTAAAGCTGCAAGTACCAGATCATTATCTTTTACTGATTGGTTCTGAATTAATGAAAGACGAACTTGTGTATAAATTTTTTTAGCGCCTAATTGCCAAATATATTTTAAGAAATAATATTGGTGTTAAAAATTAAAATCCAATACTGAAGAAATAATTCGGGATACACCAACAAGAAAAAAGATTTTATATATTTTTCTGAATTTTATGTGTTTTTTCTGTTTTGAAAATAAAAACCGAAAGCTCTTAAAAAATCACCCATTATTCACATATAACAAACCATGACAGCTGACAAAGCACATTTTTAATCCACCAGAAAATCACATACTCATTCTTGTTTTGATCATTCTTCTTACTCCACTTCTATATACCTATAGACACACCTCAAATATGCAACGCGGAAAGTAAACAAAAACATTGCAAAAACTTTTCTTGGTTTTGTGGTTCGTTCCTGTTGTTATTATTGTTGTTAAATACACCAGCATTGCGTCAACCGCATGAAAAACATGAGGAACAGCAGAAAAAACACTTTACTTACTTTACTTTAGAACTGCAGCTGAGCTATCTTTCATTTTGCCAACACTCTGTCGACTTCAAAATTTGTTTATGCTTTTATTTTTGTACTTGCTTTGGTTTTTGTTTTGATTGCCTATTTACGCGTTTCACTGCACTTCATTCGTAACCTACATTGCTTATGCTTTGCTTTGGCTTTTTGTTTCGACTCGTGACTGCCACAATACTTATTTGCATAGGCTGCCCGGCATCGTTATTGGGTTGGTGTGGTGTTGCCGCGACGTCCTCAAGTGTGGCTTGCATATACATACATACATATGTATTGGATATACTTAGGTAATATGCAATATTTTGGTGCCAGGCACTGCATAGGACAACGCTTACTAAATGCGCCAACAATATTGTTTGTTTGAAAATTTTCTTTCGCATGAAAAATTACTGAAGCCGCAGAAGAGCGTAAACAAAGGCAACTAATGACTGGCGCCCGATTAGCTTTGTCCTTTTAACTTGTTTTTTTTTTTATTTATATTTCAATAGACGCTTGTCATTGTTGGTAGTCTCTTTGGTTATGCAAACTTAGATGAAGGATTGACTTTACTTTTTTCAAACAAGGCGATTTTTCATTGGAGTTATTCCTTTAGTTTGATACACAAAAATAAGGCTTTCCCCTATGCTCCATGTGGTTTATGAGGAATGCTTAAAGCTTTAACTAGTTGACCCCTTGAGTCTCCTTTAGATAAAACTACGTCCATAATGCTATCAGATATACTATATACGACCAAAATTTACTACTGCGCTCTTTATTGTGCCTTTTATTCGAATAACAGTGCTGTTCTCTTTGCAAATTGAAGTAGTCGTATTGGACATTTGACTGTTGCTGATTGAAGGTCCTGCAGCACTTCCTGCACTTGTTGATTTTATCATTCCGAAAAAGAAGCATGCGATGATAAAAGTGAACGCCCTGTCAAAAGACTTAGCAGTAGTCTGGAGTACAACTTCTTTTTCGAGAGTGAAACCTTTCTTAGCTTAGATTCATTTGCTTTGCCCAATTCTGCAGCCCTTTGCCTACTTCCAAAATTTACTCGCCTGACGAAGAAGATTACTTCTTGCATTTGACTCACTTTCCTATGTAATTGTCCAAAATTACGTCTTATTCTGTAAGGATTCATTCCTGAGCCAAGGTCAAAAGGCTTGACGACTAGTAAATTTATTTTTTATTCAGATGTTTGGTTTTTTGCATAAATGAATATTCTCTTACTTTTTTACGCTGCCAGAATTTTTATGGCAAATATTATGACTTGAAGCCTGTAATGGATCAGCGCACTTCATTTTTCATTTAATTATCCGGAAAAATATTCAAAAATTTAGTCCTGGCATTCGGCTCTAGTGTAGCTAACAGCAGCTTTCCTAAAGTCAGGCATGAGATCCGGAAGTTTATTTGTATGCTTTAGGATAACTCTGCATCATCGTGCCCGTAGGTCTTGATTTTCGTACGCACTGCTGCACTCAAGAATGTTTTGCTCTTACTTAATTTGTTTGTTGCTGTAATGATAAAAATACCATGAACCGCTGGAGATGGTGTAGTTATTTTGACCATAACCCTTGCTCCACACTAGAGCTGTAGCAAATTATTGGCTCAACGGTTGCAGATAAAGTGACAGAGCGCATGAGAGACCCCAAGCGCAGCAGACATCCCTTGTCATGCAGATATGATAGATGGTATCTTTTTCATTCACTCGTCTACATTGAGTCACATCTTGCTATCCAACACAGTTGTTTTTAGTGCAAAGTTTCAGCTTTGATTTGCTCCAAACTCTTATTTAACACACAACTTCGTGAATAGCACTCGACTTGTTTTCAGGAAGGATTGCTTACTAGACTAATTTATTCGAATAGACGACAAAATATTGCTCAATATAAAAATCGTGCAATAATTGGTAATCTAGTATTTAATAATCTAATTGGAGAGAAATGCCACGAAGAAATTGAAAGGAATATGCCCATGAATTTTGCATGAGCGACTATTAATAAATCGCTTTCTACTGATTTCGCTTAGATTGAAAAAAAATTTAAATTTGAAACATTTAAGATTGAGGCGAGCCGACTTCGCTGTTTAATTACAAGTTTTACATATGAAAATTATTTATTTACATACTTAATATTGGCTAATTAATTTCCGGGTTTTAATTGCTCAATTATTATTTCATATTGCTTTCAAATTGCACAGACAGTATTTGGGTAATATACTTCAGGGAAATGCGTATGTATGTGAATTTGAATTGTGAATTCTTGAATAAGATACATAGTATATTGCATGTGTGTAAGGATGTGTGCATATACATATGTATATGCGAAAAAACCATTGCTACAATTATCTTTGTATTCTTTTCTTAGGTAATAAGAACCTGAGAACAGCACTCTTTTCTTAGGTAATTGATTCAGAAAGGTTATTATATTAATATTACATCAAATTCATATTAAAAATTAAAATATCAAGCTAAGAAAAAATTAAAAAAGCAACAAAAAAATTATTAACGGTGTGTAAAAAAAATTCCTCTTATACGAGTAAGACAACATATGATTTAAAAATGGCTAAAAATACTCTGTAGCTCGGATACCAATCCGAAAAAAATCTTTTATTAAAAATTGTAATAAGTAGAATGAATACCTGTATATGTCAAAAATGGCCACCATTAAGGAGTAAGTCCGCTATTCCACAATTATTCTTTAATAGTGGCAAAAACGCAAGATTTGAAGTCCTGGTGCTGCTACAGTAAGCAAACTTTTCCTTTCGTCGATTACGTTGCAGTAACATGATTTAAAAGACGCCTCATAGTGTGGAAAGCTAGGATTGACGGCAAGGAGAGTTTTATTGTGTGGTTGGTTAGATTAGTCAAGCTTTTAATTCGGATTTGTTGCTGATAATTGGACAATCTAAAGAAGGCTATTGCCGTTAGCAGAAGGAGAACTGTGTTTCATCAGGACAATGGTAGTGTGTGTGGTATACATCGGTAGGGACTCGCTAGGAGCTCTGAGAGCTTAACTGAGAGTTGATTATGCATTTACCTTATACTTCGGACCTTGCACCAAATAATTATCGTCTGTTCCGGTCTATGGCGAATGGTTTAGCCTATGAGGAATCGTCATCAAGAGAAGCCTGTGTAATTCCTTTGACTTGTGTATAGGATCGTTGACACCTTCTTCATTTGCTCTTCTACATACATTGCATGACTACGATATATTGCTGCCTAACTCAGTTATCCAGTTTTAAGTGCGAAGTTTCAGTAGGAGACCCTTTGCAGATTCGGTTTGCTTTAAGCTGGAGTTTTAAACTATTTTGTTGGTAGTAACACACCTGTTTTCAGGGGATTCCTATCTATGACGAATTGTTTGGCCAGTAATTTTTATATGACCAAAATCAGATAACTCTAAATGCGGTAAATAAATTCTTCAACTTAATGGAAATAATAATTGCTTTTTACGAGACCAAATGCCGTAAATAAATATGTACGTAATGAATATCTGACTTCATATCGCTTCCTATAGTCAAATTATATGACGATTTTCAAAACCAACTTCCGCTGCTTAAATAATATAAATCATTTCCAAAAATTGAGAACATTAATATTGTCTACATAGAACCACAATCATTAGACCACAACTGGGGCGCAAATTGTAGCAATGCCGTTGTTGCGGCAGCACAGCATACACAGGCGACCAAGCACAGCCTATTAAAATCTGTGATTTATTTAGTTTCTCAATTTTCAGACAAATTCTCATACATATACAATTAAATGTTTGTATGAATAAACGGAGAGAAAAATTCAAAGTGGCGCATAAACAAGTATTTCGCAAAGCAATTAGGCATATTAAAATGAATTTACATATTAGGGGCCGTTAAGGAAGTTTGAGCATTTGTGGTGGATAAAAGCAGTGGCAGACAAAAAAAATAAAAAAATAATAATTTTACCAATCTTAGCTTAAAGGTAGAAAGTTCGACATGTCGTATGCGCAACATTTAATCGAGAAGGGGAAGTTAGTACAAGAAAAAAGCAAGATGGATATTAAATGCAGTAGTTATTATATTTGTGTTAGTGGCAGCGCAATAAAAGCACGTTTTGTTATTAGTAATAATATATGTTTATAACATATTGAATTTTAACAATGAGAAAGAGAAAAAATTTAGGGAATGGTTCTGGTAGTAAGTACTAATAGAAAATATTTAATATTCGAGTTTGGTAAGAATTCATTGAGCTTATTAAGAACTTGATGTATATTCTTACTTTATAAGTTAATAAGTATTTTTTTCAAAATTAGTATATCCAAGAAGTGAGCGAGTTGCATGTCTAATTGGGTAAAAATAATTTTTAGTTGTATTTGGTTGAATTTCTGTACGAATATATCTCATTATCCAAATAAACATTTATTCCGCTGGAAATAATCTTATTCTCTTCTAGAAATAAAGCTCATTCTTTACTGTGAGCACCATAACACTACGTATAGTGTATATAAGTAGTATTTTGTACCTGGAAAAGTTCTTTTACAAATTAAATAGCACTCATTTTGGACTTAATATGTCAGAGCTTTCAGTGCTGTGAGTAATCTACTTTATAATACTTATAAGGGCTTTATCCTGTAAGACTTTTGGTTCAACTCACAGTATAAACCAGTGAGCAAAGAGACTTGAAAGATGGTGGGTGTGTTATGCGTGTGTCTTAGTCATCCGATGTCGAACGATTTCCGGAAAGCGGAACTGAGAACGAACTAACTTTTTTATTTTTATTTTTGCACCAACGAAATTTATTTATTGTATCTGCTTACTTAAAGCTTAGTATTAAGCTTTGGAATTTTAAAAACTAATGAATTTTTACTCTAGTCAATTAACGTCAGCTAAAACGTTGCTCTTCAAAAGACTGACAGATCGCTTCTTTGAAGGCGTGTTTGGCTAAAGGGGCAGGATAAAACTACTACTACTTTAAGTTTTGGCATGTGTTTTTTTCGAGATTTATTTATTTATTTAAATAAGATATATCTTACAACATAAATCTTATAAGCTATTTGTTTGGGAGCTATAGCTACAAGGCCTTAAGTTCAATACTTATTTACATATTTACATTTCAAGTTTAGATTCCTTTTGTTTAAATCTTATGAGAGAGATTCGTTCTTTTAAGAAAGTTCGTTATTAAAAGGATTGATTCGGCTGAGGGAATTGAGAGGTAAGAAGTTAGGTTTGTGTTAGTAAAAATTCGTTCTCTATGGTTGGCATATAGTGTACAGTTAAGTAGAAGATACACAGGCAGCTTTTTGTCTATGTTATTATATGGAAGGCTTTTCTGTCTGGGAACGAGGTCAGGGACTAATTAATTAAAAAAATTCTATTCACGGTTCGTTCTGCTAGGTATTTGGATACAAAATTGTGTGTTAAAATATAACTTATTAAATAAAAATTAAAAATATTATTTTCAAATTCCATGCAAAGGAAGCTGCGTCCAAAATCCAAAGTTAGGTTAAAGGTCAAAACTATAAAGTTTTTAGATCAAGCGTAGATACAATATCAGGAAATCGCTTTTCTATGCCATATGTAGACCAGAGTTTGTTTGAATTTTAGTACGAGGGACATATTTTGCCCAAATTAGCATGTGGAAGTGAATTAGCTGCAGCGCGACAAAAGTTTATGTGATTCAGATATAAATATAGACATGTATTTGTCATCGCTGGGGGCTATTAGTATTATTTATTTATTACAGCCAGGGTTTATATTCGGGTTTGACGTTGCAGGTAATTTGTATGCATTTAATCTCATTGTGCATATGAGTAAATCAGAGTTGACGCTACTCAGCTACCATCCATTAAAAACTGTGAGCTTACAGTTAAAATAAAGGAGTTCATATCAGCAGAGTATCCATATAATATTATACTTTGCTTGTTATTAAGGTGAGGTTAGCTTCCTATTGCAGCTTATATAAACCTGTTCAGGTTCGTATTGTGGAGGTACACCAATTGTCGATTTTAAAGATCCTTGATGTCTAATGTTGATATTTCTTTTAGCACTTTGAACTGCGTAGCTTCTTGTTGTCTACTTACGCAAGTGCTTACTAATCAACTTCTCCTTTATCTAATATATAAAATTCTCGTGTCACATTGTTAGACACGATACTCCTCCGAAATGGCTTGACCGATTCCAATGAAATTTTATGTGCATATTTAGTAGATTTAAAAATAATATAACATCTATTCTTCGCACCCGGAAGAGGGCCTGGGACTATTTGAAAAATTTTAATGTATAGTTCGATTTACTTGAGATTTGATACATACACGTAGGTAGCCTTATTAGTTTAGCATGAACATTTATTATTGTTTCCAGGAGTAGTACCTAGGACCGATCTATTCGAAAAAAATTAATATTTAAAAAGGGGTCACCGAAGTGATTGGCTTGGTCCATTTCATATCCCAATACGAGTGGATGGCATCATTCGTTGACTTAAGCTGAAATTTTGTTGGAAGGCACGCCTGTGCGTATACGTGATGCGTTTGCTTGCATTTACATGCGAATTATGCAGAATAGATATATTGTATCCTAGTGAGGGAAAAAATAACTCTCAGAAGGAGACATGTGGTTAATTTTTAGATTATATGCTATCTCGCTCAATGAGCAATTTTTATGTGTCAACTTTATTAAGATAATCTCAGGGACCGATTCATGCGAGATATTCCTAATTAAGATTCGATTTACTTGAAATTCAATTTTTTGATAGCTTATCGTATAGATTAACATGCAGAAACTGGTTCCTAATAATCTTATTTATGTTTCTTATCTGAAACCGCTTAGTTTGATTTAAGTAATTTTATGAGAATTGCCCATGTTTGCGTGTGGACAAACCATCTTTTTGTTTTTTTTTTGCTTGCCTACTACCATATTGCTTTCTGCTGATCGAGTTTATGCAAATAATTCACATTAAGATTTAAACTATCTACATATATTTTATTATCACTGTTAATGTGATATAATGGCATATAATTAAGGCCAGACGAAGGTCGCTGGGTCTGCTAGTAATATATAGAAATACAATACAATAAAGCAAAGCAAATCATGCTCTCATTGCTTTAGGTTTAGCTAAATTAAGATTATTATTTTGGCTTTTGCTTACCTTAATTCGTGTGTATAGCAGGTTTGCCAGTTCCTCGGGTTATTAATAAAAATAAAATAAAAAGTTCTTTGTAGAAAATTCGGCTTTGTTGCCTAACCGTGTCAATGGCAGCCTCGCTTTATCGATTTAGTCGAAGAAAACTCGCTGTTATACATTCAAGTTCTGCTGAGTTTCATTTAAAGTATGATATGTATTTAGTCACGAAAGCTATTAATAGCCGAAGGCAAGGAAATTTAAATTAAAAAGCTAAAAAAACTTATCTTGACACAAATACACTAAGTCACGTCTACACAACTTCGTGTTATCCTTGTTTGCAAACGCAAAGTTTTCAAAGTTAGTTAAGTCATCTATTAGTTTTTTTTTTTAATTAGAAAACTTATGTATGTAAATATTTTTGTTTATATGTACATATATGTATTATTATACTTGACATATATAGTTTAATTTATTAAATTTACGTACAAAACTTGACGGTATTTCCGCTCATTTGCTTTGCATCAGCACACTGAGTTTCCAGCTTTACTTTGTATATTTGTGTGAGTGTTTCAATTACTTGTTTCTACACCCATTTTACGTAAATCCTTTGAATTGCCTTGTATTCGCTTCCACTTTCACTTTTCCGCTCGGAAATACCGACAGCGGCAACATTCGCTTAGCCACTGTTTTTGTCAAGCCAAGTTGAATATAATTTATACTCAAACGAAGAGCAGCACGAGCGATGAGTTGGCTTGTAAAAGCAACGAGTGTTTTTCAATTTCGCCAAACATATTAAGAGGCTTAAGATTTTGGATAAAAGAGCAACAAATTTTGGTATGCCTCGACATGCACGTGCCTGTTGCCAAACTGCATATGCTGGCGACGAGCAATATTTGCTGGTTGCTGAACTCTCTAGCTCTCTCCCTCTCTCAAACTTTTTAATATACGCAAGCGCATCCTTTGCTCACACTAACGGCGAAAAACTTGCTTTGATTTATAAAGTCAGTCGATAGCACAGTTCGCAAGCGTTCGGTTTTATTTGTAAACTTCTGTAGACACTGAAATCAGCTGTGTAGCTACTAAAAAAATTAGTTATTTTTTCTGCTTGTAATATTCGTACTGCTGTTAAATATATACACGTATATATGTCTGCACAATACCACACCTTAGCGTTTTTTTTTTCGTCACACATTCAACCAGTCAGTCAGCCAGCCAGCCAGTTTGTTCACCGCTGTTACTGACTTTTATGCACATGAATCAGTGCCAATATGTCAACACGTTCAAGAATATGTTGACATCCTTCTAAGTACTAAGGCAGTCATTGAATTAGTCCTTTTACATGGCCACTTACAACACATAGAGTCATATGCATCGAACAGCGGCAGCGCACACACTCATGCCGACAAGTGAGAGTTGATTTATTATATAAAGTTATTCGTTTATTCATTTATTCATTTTTTGTCTTTGGTATTTATCTGCCTTTTCGTTGCTGCACACTTGACACTTGTGTATTTTCTTTGTGGGCGTGTGGGTAATAATTTTTCAAAATTGTGACAACTTTTAAACAATAAAATATTTTTCATCTTATTTGTGCATACACTGCTGTAAAATGTCTTGGAAAAAATAATAGTTTAGAACTAGAATTTTCTGTACAAGTCCGGCGATTTTTTAAAAGAAAGTAAATAATTTTTTTTCTTTAATTTTGTAATGCGCTTTAATCAATTATGTAACTTCTATTTAGTTGGCTGATCTTTCGGCATCTTTTCGGCTACATCATTATTCCAGGCTCATAGAAGTTCCGGCCTTTATCTGCAAAAAACTGAATCAAGTGCGATTTTATTGCCTCGGTATTTTCGTAAGGTTTACGATTTAATGATCGAAACAAATGGTAGTCTGACGGTGCAATGGCAGGGCTATATGGTGGATGCATCAACAGTTTTCAGCCAAGCTCTCTAAGTTTTTGGAGAGTGTTTAATGATGAGTGCGGCTTAGTATTATGACACCTTTACGATTGACGAATTCTGGCCGCTTCCTTTGTTCACAGTAGACATCTGAATTTTGGTTGATATCATCATCATCAACTTCGCTTGGCCGACCTGAACATGGCTTATCTTTGAATGAAAAATCTCTCGATCTTTTTTTTAATTCAAGGAAATAGAAATATGATTTTTATTGAGGAGTATTGCTTAACTAGTATGAAACTAATGATATATCGTCAAAAAATATGAGTCTTAAAATTATGAAAATTATGCATGTTGAACTACTAAATGCGACAAAGTAAGCTATTATAGTACACAACCCTCAACATAGTGTAAAAAATTAAAAATTCATTGTAGGTATGAAAAAGTCCACACTGCTCTCTACCTCTTCATCTTAGGAGCGCGCATTTTTCGCTGACTTAATCCTTGCTGCTTTAACTAAAGTTTTGATTTTCCAATTTGCTGCTGAATAACTTTGGAAGACGCTTAATTTAGAAACAAACTTAATAAACACAAAATAATAGCCCACTTTGCTCTGCTTTAGTGTTAAATGCAAGTTTTAGCGCATCTTTTGAAAACTCACAAAGACAAGTGGTATTCATGCTACGCTACAAACACCTCTCCGTCGTTGTATTTTCTTTTGTTCTCACTTTAGTACTATAAACCTTACATTATTTATTATTTCATAATTTTTTTGTTTACAAAATTTCGCTTAGTCTCCATTTTCAGTGTCTTTTTTGCCAACTCATCAGCATCATATTGCTGGACATGCCGTAATTTCTTCATAATCGCTTGTGCGAAGCTTTTGCTGTGCTTGCAAGCTAACGACAAGAGGTTGTGAGTTTGAAAAACAGTATTTTCGAATTAGCAAAATTAGTGAGAAATTGCATGAATGCGTTGGCTATTATTTTCTCTATCACCAAGCGAATACTCGTTGGTCAATGGTCTCCTTCACACCAATTTTTTTGCATCTTTACCCGGTTGAATAAATGTTGCTCATACGACATGGCGAACCTTTAATTTTTTAGCTTTACGACTTCGATGTGCTTCTTTGTCAATATTTATTTGTATCTGCGTGTGTAGAATATCAAGTCTCACGCTGTAGACGCTTTTTGGATATAAACTGAATTGAACATAAAGTTCATAACCAAAAATCTCAAATCAAAAAAACCAGCGGGCCATTTTTTTTTAAAGCGAAGTATGTCTCATAATGAAACAGTCGATGGAGAACGTAATAGAGCCATGGTTATTTACTTTTGCGGGTGAGGGACCCAGCAAATACTGCTTTCTATTCTCATGAGTATTCTTAATTTTTCCAGTTGACCTGCCTTTTTAATTTAATTTACGATGTACTTAACATTTTCATCAAATATTGATAATTTTCTTATACTGTCCATTCTAAGGCACACGAACTATTTGAGAGAAGTCAGTCTCTGCGACATTTGTAAAGAAGGTTGAACTGGCTGACCGAATAAGTTTCTATTAGACGATACATAGAACCAAGCTTCACAGCTGGACTCTTCATTATGTCTCTCATTATATGGACGAAACTAAAGGACCACGTAGGTGATCATCATTTCTGTTTGTCTCGAACCAAAGGTATTACAACCAAGTATAGTCTTCGCCAAAAAAACCATTTTTTACAAAAGATTGCAAATCAATCATCTACTTCGGAATTTGTTCTAAGTGAGTACATACATTATGGTTACTCAAGACAAGAACCCAAGTTAGGTCCATTGAAATTCACCAACTGACCGAACTTTTGTTAACCCTCTCGTACACTCGGAGTTGTTGACATTTTTTGCTATTTGTCAGGGCCGCATTCGCCGCGTACGCACTGCCATGTCTCTGAACTCGTCTTATGCATTTGCTGTAAGACTATTGCCCACAAAAACTGCCCTTATGAAAGAGTCCTTAAACTTCTAAGCTCATCCTACCTATGTTGGACGTTCGATTAATTGATTTATCTGGGTGCATTAATCATTACATATAACATTAATCTACGACATTGACAAATCTAAAAAAGTTGTTAATTAAAATATGCAGCTGTAGACATTTGGCGACGGGGCTATGTCATTTTAATTAATAGTAAATTCATTTTATTCACCTACATGACCATGACCATACTACTAAATGTCAATCAAAAAATTATATACCCAAAAACCATGATCATTTAAATTCCCAATCCACAGCTGGGAAGGTGATGCCATTCGTAGCGATTACCTCGGTGGTGATTAGGGCCCAAACTTGTAGGAGACAAAAAAAAAATAAATAAATATAAAATAAAAAAATAAATAAAATCCAAATAACATTATTTTATGTCCCTTCAGTGCCAATTCGAATTTTCTTTCACTTTTTCCGAAGTGACAGCCGCAGCTCTTCACATCAAGTGTGTCATTTCGTCAACGGTCTCACTGATGCTAAGCCCAAGAGGTTTCGCATGCACTCACCAACAGCAGCGCCAGCTTACGATTATTGACCGATGATGCAAGTGACAGCTGACAGCTGAGCCACGGCCGCTGTGCAGAGTGCGGGTGTTACTTCTAGCTTGCGGCATCTACTTTTGGGCTTTTAATGTTGTGGTCGTGTCGCCTAAAGCTCATACTCTTTGATTACTAATGCCAAATTAATTAGGAAATTTTTGTCTTCGCTTGGCAATGGCGACACCAGCTGGCACGGTTGAGTGTAACAACATTTTATTTATTTCATTTGTTATAGCTAACATTAGCGATTTGTAGGTTGTTGAATTTGAGTGATGCTGTCGAGAATGGAAATTTGCCATATTCTGTTGTAATTAAAGTCAGCTTCTGTTGTCCTGCTCAGCACTCAGTCCTTGATTGTAATTACAATTTCACTTTTCCTCTAACTACTGACCCTCTGCTCGCTGAAATTCTTGAGATATGTGTATATAAACAAAAGAAATAAGAAAAAAGTGCACTATATACTCGTATACAACCGAATAGTTTTGTATGTAGTTGTTTACAATCCTTTTTTACTTACTTCTTCGTCCTTTGATTATGTAAACTTTAATGGAGCTGAAGATTTAATGTAACCTTTTTACAATGGCGATGAAAATTGGAAAGCTATAGAGATGAAACTTAATAAACTGAGCAATCATTTTATCCTAATCTACACCTCCAAAGGCTGGTAATTCGTAAAGGAAGTGTTACAAGAATTCAGGTTCCTCTTCTTGTCTCTGCAGAAATCATTAGATGATACCCAACCTCTCTTCGTGCTTGTCTAAAGGAATATGCTCTGTAAGAAGACTGTGACTGCAGATTTCTCTTCTATTTGTTGCTCGAAAAGGCACGTGACTTTCTTTTGTTTCAGTCTGGCCGCCTTAACTTGGTTACATTAAACGCATTGACTCTCGTGAGGCAATATTGGAAGGCTTTTGAACATACCGGGTGGATAGTGCCATCATATTATGGATAAAAAATCTGCTAATTTGCATTAAGTTACACGTTAATATTCTCCAGCTGCCCTGTTCTCACATATTGATGTTACACAGTGATAGTTAAGCCAATATTGTACTACGAGGCTCTGGTGTGGTAGACGACCGTCAACTAAATCTCGTATGGAAAACTACTGGAACCATTACAGTGACTCACCGCACTGTGCATAATAAAAGTGCTGAGGACCCATCCAAAGAAAGTTTCAAGCTATGTTTAAAAAGAGCGCATGGCATAGAAACATGTGCCCACTTGTCGTGCATCTAAAATCTGTACCGATGGACGAAAAATAGCTAATAGAAAAGGCTTTGGAATAGTGCAGGAAGGAAAACATAGGTGAGGCTTTAGAACACCTTCAGTCTGACCTTGATTAAATCCGTCTTTAGCATGATGTAAGATGTACTTATCCTTCAGGTCTTTAACCTTGTGAAAGTCGTCTGATTTGCATTGTTTTTGAAAAATTTTTCTAAAGCACTGCTATTTGGTGCCAATCAGAAATACCAAGTGAACTCAGATCGCTGGTAGAAAATCAGACCGCCCGACGAGAGTTTAATGCACATAGGTAGCTGTCCTTCGTTTGAGGCACATGAAAGTTTAAACGCGTTTTTCTCGAAACTACTTTTCCCGGCACGGTCTGCATGATAACTCATACAGTTTTTACCATTTTTTGATGCGATTTTTTTTAAAATATTCGAAAATGTTTTCTCTATAGTCTGTCGAGCCGTATTTTCGATATTTTTATTAAAAAATTTTATGAACATAATTAAGGTGTGACATTTATGACGTAAAACGCATACTTTTTTTCTAAATTCCGTAAATTGGAAAATTTTTCGAAATTAAAAAATTCGGCTCGACAGACTATAACTACAACTTCATTTTACAAGAATTTTTTTTATTTTTACAGATCCATCAACATTCCAAGGATAAATGATGCAGACCGTGGAGCAACTTTTTTTTCATTGTACTTTGGGTCACGTGATATTTTATGTACTAATTTTTGTAAAGAAAAATTAAAATACATTTTTTTTATAAACTTTAAGTACCAATAAACATTGTATAAAATTTCTTTATATTTATTTCTATTGTTATCCCTTCTGAAAACAGTTTTTGTTTTAGCGCTTTTTTGGTGCTGCTGGACATATGTAACCCCTTAACCAAATGAATTATTTTTCCAGCTTGCTCAAATTGGCTTTTTTTGTCACTAATCGAAATAACTAATTTTTGATTTTGCTTTCTTTACATTTGAATATAACCCACCTTCTGTTCTTTTGCAGGTAGCGTACAAAAACATACAGCTAATATAGCAAACTGTAAAATATTCCACAACACAATTTTCAATTCGTCCTCACTTACATGACTCCATATTCCCAACTCACTTTTAAGTCATCAAAAAGCCAACGGAAAACTAAATGAATATATAAAATCTAAAAAAGACTTAAAAAAAACAAGCGAAAACTACTAAAACAGCATGTGGTCCTTTATGAATAAAAAAAAACTCACACCCTTTGCTAAAAAGTACTGTTTTACAAATTAAATTCATTTCTGACAAGTTGATGCAACACTTCAGTACACCGATTCTCAAACGTTCCATTACACATCAATACCAAACTGTTCACAAAAATGTTCATTAATTGAAAATCAATTGAAGCAAGAGAGCTTCTGTAGCCAATGCAATACCTCAATTACCGGTGCACACTTGCAACTATGTCATGTATATACTCATACATACGTGTATATATATGCATATGTAATACATAAATTAGAAGCAAAGTAACGAAGCTCATAAAAGTTCAAAAATAGCAAACTAATTCACTTTCTCAAATACTTCACAAAAACTCGAAGAAAAAAGTCAGTGCAATGAAACAAAAACACGAGTATTTGGAATTCAAAATTAGTTTATACTTGCATATATATAGCAAAGTTAGTGGTACTGGAATTGGAATGAAAACAATTTTGGGGTATAATATACTGTTGTGTACATATGCATATGTATTAGTGAAGGATGTGGAAGAAGGACCACTACAATTTCATTGATTGATATCTTTATAGTATACGAGTAATTGTAGCACTTCTTACATACATGTATACGGATTGTCCCACGAAAAATAAGACTTCTATAGAAAAGAAACGGTATTGATGATGATTACAAGGTCGTAAACTAAGTTTAGGTTAAAAAGCATATATTACTTTATATATTAAGACCTTTAATATCTCGTTTGAAATTTTATAACCCAATATTACGGTGTTCCTTGAAAAAATGAGTTTAAATATTAGAAAATATTGATAGTTTTTGAATTAGAAAGACATTATTTGTGG
This sequence comes from Ceratitis rosa, assembly GCA_037013455.1. NCBI lineage: Eukaryota > Metazoa > Arthropoda > Insecta > Diptera > Tephritidae > Ceratitis > Ceratitis rosa. Next base: position 15,330,106 of record JAWMAG010000008.1, on the reverse strand, counting down.
AAATATTTTTTTTCAACTGTTCGAAATTTTGACGAACATTTAAAGAAACCATGCAAAAATCAAGATTTTTCCGCAAAACCATCCATAAAGTGAATGGGTACAGGATCAATTACTGGGTGCTATGGGTGATGAACTCATTCGGGGCTCCTTCGATAATCTGCTCCACAGCAGTTATATCGTTTGCGGTGTACACAGTACTGTGTCTCTGAAGGTGTGCATTACTCACTAGATTGAAATGGCAAACCAAACTGAGTATAAATCATATATCAGCTGTCGGACAGACCAACTCCGAATAAAGTAATGCCTCATTGAAAACCACACGTCTACAAAAATCATTGTAAAAGCCAGCGGACCAACTAGAACTTACTTGACTCGTTGAGTCATTTGCTGAAGATATTAAATTTGTTGGTGAAATTGTTTCTACCACTCAACAAAGGGTAATTTCCTTCGTTACTGTGGGTGACTTAATGCACTGACTTATCCAGTTTCTTACAGTAGACTGCGCATGATCTTGCCATTCTACCTTCGAGCAAATTTGTGAAGTGTCTATTAGGCTTTAAGATAAGATTGATAAAAATTGCTCTCTTAATTTGGAAAAATCCAAGGTTCAATTTGACTGACTAACCTTATGGGGAAATATCCAAATACCCAAATTGATGAAATATAACTGAGTAATATCGAAACGGCAGCCGCTGTAAACGAGTGGCCAGCATTGCGTACTACCATTTGGAAGGCTCGGGTTCAAATTTTGGTGTCGTGCTAACATCAAAAAAGTTACAGAAAATTAACTTAAATAAAAAATTAAGATGAATTTTTTAATTAGGGTCGCCCCTCGGCAGGGAATGTCAACCCCTTCGAGTGTATTTCTGCTCCATGAGCTGTTATAATGAAGGTATATCAGACACTAGGAGAGCTACATCAAAAGAGGCACTGGATGCACTTTTCATCATCAGAAATTCAATTTGCAAGTGATGTAAAAAGCGGGGCTAAAGGCTATTCACCTAAAAGTCCTTTACAGCTGGGTAGAGTAAACTAATTCTGAGGGACATAACAGCATAAAAAGAAGTTAAATATATCAGAACTCGGGGTAAAGACACAATGCAAGTGGGAAATGGATTCCTTAAGCCAGATGGAAGCCACCTACTCCTTCGCAGGTAGGGAAGGTAAAGCCATTTTTAATGGCGAATATGTTCATATCCATGCTACTGACTCTAAATGCAAGGCAATCACTAGAGCGAAGTTCTATCAGACTATCACGGGAAATCACAGTGAGCATCGCTTGAAAAGGAGTGCGAATGCTTCCGGCTAGTTTCGTAGCCACCCCTTTCAACCAACCAACCCCGGAAAGCGAGACCATGATGCCGCTAAGTGGAACATCTAGCTGTATGTATGTATGTGCATGTATTTTCTACTGAAAGAATAATCATATTCTGATCTCGACGTAAGCTTACAGTGGCCGTCTACTTTTGTAAACTTCACCCGTATATTCATACCCAGTTACCCGGGTGCCCACTGCGACATTCAATAGCAATTTTTGTTGAATAATTACGCCTGAATTGTATATTAAAAAAAATCATAAACACTTTTTTATTTTACTGGAATTTGAAAATATTGAGAATTTCGGTAACTGGATACCAGGGTACCGCAGGCTTTAAACAACGTAGATATGTTTGGTTATAAATATAAGAGTTAAGTTGCAAAAAGTCTCAGTAAATTATTTAGATAATTGCTTTTGCTTTATCACAAAGAACGTTGAGTTGAAGTGGAGTTTTTTCATTGTCTCGTTTTCCATGAGACACACAATATTATATAGTTTGTATGAATATGTTATATGTTTGTAGTTAATATAGTGTTGGAATTTCACAGTTAATACAATGTACATAAGGTTCATATTACAAAATATTTGCTGTGGGGCGTTGCAGTGTAGTGAGATGTAGGGAGCTAAGAACAATAATTCAACCGTATCCTTACACATACATAAAGGAAATAACTTGCTGCTTAACTAAATATCAATCGAGTATTGAATAAATAGAAAATCCATTATTGATATCTTCACACTTAAGCACGGTCTCTTTTGCTATTTTCTAACAACAGAATTTCACATCTACAATTTGAGGTGGAGACCCAAAACCCTACAGTCAAGGTGTGAAGCACACAAGAAAGTGAACGATTTCATTGACTGATATATTTTGCGGTGGCAAAATACACAATAAAGCAAAAAAGGTACAGTGAAAGGGATTGGAAGAAATGTATTGTGCACCACAAAAATTTCAACAATAACAACTTCAAAATATTCAGGTAACAAATACATTTGGAGAAACAACATTTACTGGATATATCCGGTTACATATATATACGAAAGTAATTGTGGGACTCTATATATATAGTGTACGTACCGACTAACAATAACTCACTTACATATATAGTCACACCTCTACACTTTGAGGGAGAACCGAACTGAAAGAGTTTCACATTTCACAGACGTTCCGCACAGGACAGCCCAATGGACGAATGCGTGTATGTACGTGTATGTGTGGGAAAGCGAAATTGTAAATTTTACATTATGTTTACTCAATGGACGATACAGAAACTCAAGCACACACACAGACACCTCACACCGGCGACGCCCCACAAATAAAATATCAACACCTCAATGAAATTCCTACGTAATATATTTGAATTGAATGCGACGATGTGGAAAGCCAAACTGAGTAGCCTCAAAGTGAGCTCCCGGGAGTTGTAAAGTGTTTGGAAGCGTATTGCAGGTGCGAGTATGTGCAGGTGTACGAGTATACGTGTAATATTTTCGTCTATGTGTGCGCCAAAATGCTCGCCACTAAAGCTCGGTGAAGCCATATAAAATAAATTAATTTCCAACTGGCAATTTAAAATGAAAGCAAAGCGAAAGTGGAAGTCGAAACCGCACAACGGTAAATAATTAATAAAAAAAATAAATAAATAACAAATCAGTAGAGAATATTTCTGTAAATATCAATTGTTAGATACCACACGGCAAGCAGACAGTGAAAACACACGTAGTAGATTATTTAATAAACTAAATTAAGTTGAGTTGTCATGGCAGCTTCCCCAAAGCTCTCCGTATTGCAATATGAAAGCTCAAATTGAGGTTTTGGCGTGTTATATAACTAAAACGTATGTGGGATTTTTGTAATGAAACTTTATTCCAATTGTACTTTCGGTTTTTCTCCGTCAGGTGGGTGGTAGATCCAGCTAACTACGAAAATTTAAAAAAAAAATTATTAATTTAAGCTTTCATTTATTAATTGAAGCCCCATCTCAATTGAACTATCTGAAACTATTTTTAAAATCTCTAATTTTTTAATATATCATTTTAAAATTAATTTATTTTCTATAATATGAATTTTTGACTGAACTTCTTTCAATAATAAGTGCTTGGCGTGCCTAAGGAATTTATCACCCTTTATTGGACATGTCCTTAAATGCATCTGAATGCCGCGAAAAACTGAAAAATAATTCTGGTTGACAGGTTACAATCCTGCCGTATATACAACTTAAACTTTGACTAAGTGGATCTGATTACGCTTTCCTGATTAGTATATAATGCACCAGTCATTAAGATTTCCTTAACCTTATCAACAATTCAAACCCTGATGAAGAAGAGGGCCACCTCATCCACGCCATAACCGAAATATTGTAAGGTGGCGTAATAGTAGAGTGGTTAGCATTGCATACTGCAAGTCTGAGGGCTAGGATTCGAGTCGTGGTTCGAGTCCTGGTTCGAGTGTTGGTACGAGTCTTGGTTCGACTAACATCCACAATTATATAAAATTAATACTTCGAAAAAATGTCGCCCCTCGGCAGGGCATGTCAAGCTCCTCCTAAAAATCTGAATTTTTCGGTTGTCCGGAGGTGGCTTTATAAATCGCCATTTAGTCAAGGTCAAGAAGAATCACCTGAGGCCACTCAGAAGTCACGAGATATCTTAGGAGGGTCAGCTTGTACTCCATCTCGATTAGCAACAAAACCAAAACTAACACCCAGATCTGATACCAACGAACTTCCTGATCTAGAGCTTTTCGATACCGATAGTTTAACCAAATCTATAAGTGCGAGGGACGTATTCGCTACCTGAGCTCTTCGCTCAATCTCGTCGAATATTTTAAGAACAAAGCTAAAGTTGTGCTCGGCTTAACTATCGACGGCTTCTTAAATACGGGAACTATTTCATACACGTATGGCGGCTTGGAAATGCTATATCAGCGAGACAGTCGAAATTGGTGACACGTGGCGCTTGTGCTGGACAAAGACAGATGTAGTGTTCGACAGAGTCACCACCTTAATGTTCTTACAGCTGCGACCAAATTGTTTGAAAAGCAACCGATCCTAAAGAGAATTTTCAGTTTAGACACTGTTGAAAACTATTCCTTAAAACTAAGTTTCTTGACCTCTTTATGCCATACGCTTTTAGTGAAGGTCAGTTTTAGCCTATTATTTGCTATGGATAGAGCTTTAGCTGCTTCTTGTATATTTCTCTGGTATATTTCTATGCACGGGTACCCAAACCACGGCAGTGTTGCATTTGATCGAGTGCTCAATTTAAAGTGTTTCTACAGTTCATTGTTATTTTTGCAGTAATATTATCTAGCGAACACTAGGCAGATTCAGTCAGCTTTCCGTCGACCTCCGTAATTTCAGTGAGTTCTGCTTGGAAGAGGCTCCAGTGGTCGGGTAATCTCATGCTCAAAACGCGTAAGATTGATCAAAAGTGGATTCTGAATCTAATCCGGCTATTGAATTTTGTGCCATCGTTAAAAATGGCTATTGCTGCTTGGTCTAGAATATTTAAATTTTTTGTCTAAGCTTGAATAAAGGAAATTGTAAACATTTACTCATAATATTGAGCTAAAATCTATTTTCATCAGTGAAACTTATTTAACTTCTTTCTCTGTTTTTGTCAGGAAATTGAAAATTTTCTGGTAAATTAATTGTAAATTAATTTTTATAGAATTTTTTCTTGATTTTCTTGCATAAATTCTCTAGTAAATGACAACAGATATTCGATTGGAATGTGTGGTTTCTATGAAGCAGCTCAGCGTAGACTCTACCCTGAAAGAGGCCATGCAAACACCATTGTCATCATTGGCGCATATTGGCTTTGGATGCTCACGTGGTGATTAGTTAAATTTAGTTTGTCGTCATCAATATGGATTCAATGAAGTATGTGTGGGGAATACCATAGCGAATATTATCATAAAATAAGTATTATGGTTATTAATTTAATGAACAATTAATGTCTCTCACCGAAGTGAGCAAACACATGGCTACGCTGTTGCAATTCCCCAGGAGAGAATGAATAATAAAGTGAATTAAGATATTAAATTCACAACGGTAATGGTAATTTTCTACTTAATTATATGGAAACTATTTCGAAATTTTATCGCGTGAGAATGAATCTAAGACAAAAAACACTGCGGCAGAGCTTTCCTGTGATTATGTACACTATTCCATATAAAAAATTTTACTTTTCAATTTATTTAACAGTTTTTAAGAAACTTTTATTATTGTTTATTATTTATTTAGTAATTACTAGAGTTTACCCTATGTTTCGTCCGCATGGGATTTGATAAAGCATTTAATAAGGTTTTAAGTTGGTTTTTAGTAATACATAGATTATTATGCGAAATTTTTTTTTTTTGCAATATGGATAAGATATAACTATTTTGATATTAGGTCAAGTAAAAAGTTCGTTCGGTTTTTTTTATTGATTTTTCTAATTATGATAACTTTGTATACATTTGTCCGATTTAAGTCAAATATGCGCCCTTTTGTTCGCAAACTTGTTGCTAACTTCATTATACCCCTCTCGTAGAAGGCTGCGTCCCTATTGGCAAAAAACCCGGAGAACCAATTTTCACCGGCCTCTCTTGAGGTCAACTTCTCACCATTAAGCGTGTTCGCCATGTACAGGAAAAAATGGTAATCACTTGGTGCCAGGTCCGGACTATAAGGTGGGTGCAGTAGGACCTCCCATCATAGCTCCTGGAGCTTCGGGCGCGTCAGCAAAGACGTGTGTGTCCTGGCATTGTTCTGATGGAACACAATTCGGCCTCTGTTGATCAAAGATGGCCTCTTCTGGATGAGTGCTGCTTTCAAGCGGTCTAGTTGTTGGCAGTAGAGAGCCGAATTGAGCGTTGGGCCATAGGGAAGTAGCTCGTAGTAGATGATTCCTTGCCAACCCCACCAAGCACACAGCAAAACCTTCCTGGCCGTCAATCCTAGCTTGGCCACCATTTCCGCCGGCTTGACGTTGTCGTAAGTGATCCATTTTTCATCGCCAGTCACCAAATGCTTGAGAAATGGGTCGATTTTGTTGTGATTCAGCAGCGATTCGCAGTTGGAAATTCGGTCCATCATGCTTTTTTGCGTTAGTTCGTGTGGCACCCAAATATCGAGCTTCTTTTTGAATCCTAGGTTATGCAAATGATTCCAAACGGTTTTCTGGCTTATCTTTAGTTCCTCAGCAATTAAATAAGTGCTCACGTGACGGTCTGTTTCCACTATTTCCATGATTTTATCGCAATTTTCGACGACAGGCTTCCCCACGCGTGGGGACATCGAAATTACAGGAACGGAACCTAGCAAACCACTTTTGTGCTACACGTTCGTTTACAGTATCGAGTCCATAAGCTAAATTAATTTTTTCAGCCGCTTGGGCTGCTTTTTCACCTTGATCGAAGAAAAATTGTAAAATATAGCGAATTTTCTCTTTGCTGGTGTCCATCTTTGACGAGCGCCCACATCGTACTGAGCCAATCAATCGAAAATCTGTCAAAGACAAACTTTTAGCGCGAATAAACACGTTTTCAGCATCGTCTAATATGGCATGATGCGACATGTAATACTAGTACTATGGACAATAACGCCATCTCTTAGATAAAAACCGAACGAACTTTTTACTTGACCAATTCTCGTGTATTCATACTTAGTGTATGTTAAATTTGCATGCAAATGCTTCTATCAGCATTTTACAATGTTCTTTAATATGAAACTCGCTACGAAAATTAAGTTGTTGAACAAAGAGAATATAAAATAACAAAGGTAACCATAACATGTAATTTCATTGGGGTTAGATGAAAGCTGTTATGCAAATATTCTGCAGAGAAAAATTTTATGTACTCAAGGAGACATAAGAAAGAGCTAAATACTTTTTTCAAACCAAAAAAGGGGGGGGGGCGGGGTGAAATTACACTGTTGGCACCTACGCCGTATACCTTCTGCTCAAATATAAACGGAGACTTTATCCATAACTCGACAAGGACAAGACATATGCCCATACTTTTTTTTGCTTAGGTTGCCAGGATTGTTATATGTTTACATGTCAATTTTGAGCGCGATCTGTCACATAGTTTTTTTTTTACGGCACTATAAACAAGTCAACCTCGAGTGTGTTTTTCAAATTTTACTATAGAAATTAACGTTGAGCAAAAGAGTTTGTTTGAAATTTTGTTATTCCAATGGAATAAGTGCGACGGACGCAATGAAAATGTTGCAGAAGGCATATGGGGAGTCTTGCCTATCACGTGCACGTATTTTTGATTGGTATAAGTAGTTCAAGGACGGCCGTACATCGCTGGAGAACTTGCCCCATGATCGTCGTCCACCAACGTCAATAAACGTAGAAAACGTCGAAAAAGTAAAGAAAATTGTGTTGGAAAATCGTCGTGTGACTGAAAGAGAGATAGTTAGTGAGCTCAACATATCAAATGGATCCGCTCATAGCATTATTCACGATGTTTTGGGCATGAGACGTGTGTCTGCTCGACTTGTTCCAAAATTGTTGCTCATACGTCTCGTCTTGTACGCGATTATTTGACCAAAAACAACGTAAATATTGTTTCGCAAGCACCGTATTCACCCGACATGGCACCGTGTGACTTTTTTCTTTTCCCTAAACTCAAATTGCCGCTTCGTGGAAAGCATTTTCAGTCGATTGAAGTCATAAAAGAGAATTCGAAGAAGGAACTGAAAGCCATACTTAAATCGGCCTACCAGAAGTGTTATGAAGATTGGAAAAAAAGGTAGCATATGTGTATCGCCTCTAATGGTGACTGTTTTGAAGGGGATAAAATAAATATTGAAGAATAACTAACCGTTTTTGTATTATTGGGCAGTCTCGTTTATATTTGAGCATATACCATATATGTAAGATGGCTGCTCCGTTGTAGTGGCAGATGACTTTCAATGTAAAATATTTCATATTTAGGATGCCAATCCGATGTCTAAGACGTTGCGGTACGTGACTGCATCTCAGTTTTGGACCCAGAACTGCTTCGTGTTCGTAAAACATGTAGTGGAATACAAGACATAGTAGCTCGACCTTATCACTATTACAGCCACCACTTTCTGGTCCACCAGGAGATAATTCAAATGTTTGCGTTAACAATAGTTAGTCTAAGGGATTTGTTCCTACTCTCTGAGAGCACTCATCCGCAAGTCGTTGTTAGGAAACTATGTGACGTCATTTAAAGCTTTAAGTGAAATTAGTGGTTTTCGAAATGGTTAAAACATTAACTCAGAGTGTATTGAATTTATTAAAACAAAACCCCCTGAGATGGCTCACCCAAAACCTATAAAGGTAACGCGCGACTACGACAACCATTGAATTGCAATATTCACCATAAGAAAAACATTGACCTTCATCAGCTTGCGCGTTGACAACAACGGTTTTACAAGTCTTACGATGTTATTGACATTGTTAAGCAAATGAAGAGACAGAAGTTACCTGGATTGTTAAAGTAAATGCACAAGTGTACGGACGTGTTTTTTTGATCGGCTCCGTAACTTCATTTAAAGTCTTAGAAAACGTACATATTAATTCGTTTAAACTTATACACCGACTGTAGTGGGTGGATAGCCACTTAAGTTGGCAATAAGCAAATAAAATAATAAATATAATAAAAAAAAAAAACAAAATAAAAAAAAAAAAAAAAATAATAATAATAAACAGAGAAACGAAAACGATAAGCAACAAGTGTACCGGCGATGTAATGAGCGATCAACGCTCAAATCACAAAGAGCGTCGGCATTCAGTTGCGACGACAGAGCGAAATGCTTATTTCACTGTTGTTGCGAGCAAATCACCACCTAACAGCAGTGCAAAGGCAAGCAGTTCAACTCTAAAGGCGCCAACGCAGACCTTAGCAACAGAGAAATCAAAGAGTGAAAAAACTCTCTTCCCAACAGAAAAACAAACAGCTATGCAGTCAAGCAGCGCAGCAGCAGCAGCAACTCCAGTGCGGGCGACTAATACTGAGCAAGGTGAGACAGCCAAAATGAAAAAAGGGTCGGCAGTGCAGACAGGCATTGATCGGTACATAAATGTGGTAAATAAAAAGAGGAAATCTAGTCCTCCCAAAAAAGTGATTAATGCCAAGAAGTTTAATACCGTTGGCTCCACTATCGATGCTGATGGTAATGCTCTAAAAGGGAACAGATTTGCCCCGTTAAATGAGGAAGAGCATATAACAGACCCGAAGGGTATTTCCACAGTCGCCAGTACTAAACCTCCACCAATCTACTTGCGGGAGCGCAGCTCCAATTTGCTAGTTACGAACATAGCTAAGATAATAGGTACCAACAATTTTCATATTGTACCTCTTAAAAAAGGTAACATAGACGAGACAAAAATACAAGTACACAGTGAAAAAGACTTTCGTGAAGTCGTTGTGTTTCTCTCTGCAAACAACAAGAATTATTACTCTTACCAGTTGAAGAGTGCGAAATGCCTGATTGTTGTAATTAAGGGAATTGAAGCGACTGTTGACTCATGTGACATAAAAGAAGCTCTAGAGGAGCAAGGGTTTGAAATTAGGGCGGTTGTTAACATAATTAACAGAAATAAAGTGCCGCAGCCTATGTTTAAAGTGTTCTTATCGCCAAGCTTAGCTCAACTTAAGAAAAACGAAACGCATCCAATTTACGGTTTAAAATACCTTTTGCACCGAAGAATCACGGTGGAAGAAGCGCTTAAGCGTAATGGTCCCGTGCAATGCACAAACTGTCAGGAATTTGGTCACACAAAATCCTATTGTACTTTACGTACCGTTTGCGTAGCATGTGGTGATCTTCACCATTCTACCAAATGCCCCTTGAATAAAACGGATGTAACACAAAAAAAGTGTAGCAACTGCGGTGGCAATCACACCGCTAATTATAGAGGTTGTCCGGTTTACAAAGATTTAAAATCTAAACTTTCTCAGGGTATACAAGCCAAACGGAACCAGCTCCCATATACTACTTCCATTCCGAGCCTTTCCAACATACCCAGCTCAAATATTGGTCAAATGTCCTATGCCAACGTAGTAAAAGCCAATGTACAGGCCCCACCAGTCACCCCATCCAGTACTGGAGTTGAGACCATGATTCTTAATCTAACCCAGTGCATGACACAATTTATGTCAACCATGCAAAGTATGGTTCAAGACCTAATAAAGGCGCAAAACCAAATGCTCCAAACCCTGTTGACCAAAAAATGAGGGAACTCAGGATTTGCTTATGGAATGCTAATGGTGTAAACCAGCATAAATTAGCACTCAAATTATTTTTACAGACCCAAGAAATTGATGTTATGCTTATATCTGAAACACATCTCACCCAGAAGTATAATTTTTACATCCCTGGGTTTAAGCTGTACAACACTAATCACCCAGATGGCAAAGCACATGGTGGCACAGCTATACTCATAAGGAACCGTTTAAAGCATAACTTTCTTAATTCTTTTTCAACGAATTGGTTGCAGTCAACCTCGATCACCCTTAAAAATAGGGGGGTTGACCTTACTTTAGCTGCAATTTACTGTCCGCCACGTTTCGTAATAACAGAAAAACAATTTAGCGACTTTTTTATGACTCTAGGTGATAGGTTCCTAGCTGGAGGTGATTACAATGCGAAGCATACTCATTGGGGATCGAGGCTAATTAACCCGAAAGGTCGTCAGTTATATAACACGATCATAAGTTCAAAAAATAGTTACGATTTTATCTCCCCAAGACAACCAACTTACTGGCCTACGGACTCAAGGAAATTACCTGACCTGATTGACTTTGCAGTCACTAAAAACGTAGATAGGAGTTTAGTACTTGCTGAAACCTGTGCTGACTTATCTTCTGATCATTCCTCAATAATCATTAAATTGAACGAACAACCAATTGAAAGTGAGCATGCTTTTCGACTTACTACATCAAGAACTAACTGGCTTAAATATAAAAAATACATTAGCAGTCATATACAGACCAATCCGCAAATAGAGGGAGGAACTGACGTTGAAAATGAGTTACTTGTATTTAACAGTATACTAGCAACAGCAGCAACTATAGCCACACCAGAGCAGAATACAAAAGTAAAGGCATTGATAACTAATAGTGGAATAGAATTACTGGTCCGAAATAAGCGACGTTTGCGTCGCGAATGGCAAGCCTGCCGATCTCCCGATGCAAAAATTCGCCTTAAGGTGGCAGAAAACAAACTCAAAAAGGCATTAAGATACGAGGAAGAAAGAAATATCAAACATCTTATAACGTCTTTGTCTCCCAACGTTTCTACTAAAAAATCTCTATGGAAAGCTAGCAAAAACCTTAAGCCGCCAGTAAGCACTGAAGTACCTTTGAGAATGCGTAATGGTTCATGGGCAAGAACGGATGAAGAGAAGGCGTCTAGTTTCGCAGAGCACCTCAGCACAGTATTTCAACCAAATACTGCTACATATAGTGCACCTTTGTCACCGACCCATACTGCTCCTAGATACACTGTTACTTGCGGAGCATCTGTGTCTGAACTAAAAAACACTATTGCCGCCTTAAATCCAAAAAAATCTCCAGGAGACGATCATATCTCACCAAAAATGCTAAAAGAATTGCCAAGCATTGCTCTCGTTTTTCTTGCAAAGCTTTTCAATGCCATTTTGATGCTAGGATATTATCCACAACTCTGGAAAAAGTCGCAGATAATTATGGTAGTTAAACCAGGTAAAGACGCAACCCTGCCGTCATCATATAGACCAATCAGCCTGTTGCCTTGCCTATCAAAACTTTTCGAAAAAGTGCTGCTATCAAAAATTACTCCTTTTCTCCATCAAAATGATATCATTCCTACACATCAATTTGGATTTCGGGAAAAACACGGCACAATTGAACAAGTAAATCGTATAACAAACGAAATAAGGAAAGCTTTCGAAATGCGAGAGTATTGCTCGGCTGTTTTTCTTGATGTGGCGCAAGCATTTGACAAAGTGTGGTATGATGGCCTCATTCACAAAATTAAAAAATCATTACCTAACACGTTCCACAATATCCTTGAATCCTACTTAACCAATAGGCGTTTCACAGTAAAAGTAAATGATTACATAACAGAAGAGTATCCGATTACGGCAGGTGTTCCGCAGGGCAGTGTTCTTGGGCCAGTATTGTACATTCTGTTTACCGCAGATATCCCTACAAGTGACGAAGTAATTACGTCAACATTTGCGGATGATACTGCTATACTAAGTCGACATAAATGCCCCATTACAGCCACAAAAGTGTTACAGCAACATCTTAAACAAATTGAAGAATGGCTGGCGAAATGGCGCATAAAAGTTAATGAAAACAAGTGCAAACACATAACCTTTACATTAAGACCAAAAACGTGTCCTACTGTTAAGCTCAACAATGTATCAATACCGCAAGCTGACGAAATTACATACCTCGGAATCCACTTGGACAGGCGCTTAACCTGGAGACGACACATTGCAGCTAAAAAGCTGCAGCTTAAACTCAAATCTGCTAGTTTACATTGGCTTTTAAACAAGAAGTCTGGACTAAGCCTTAGCAACAAAGTCTTCTTATATAATGCAATAATAAAACCGATATGGATGTATGGGATCCAGTTATGGGGCACAGCTTGCGCGACGAATATAGATATAATTCAAAGATTCCAATCGAAAATGCTAAGAGTAATAACGGGCGCACCATGGTACATGCGTAATGAAAATATTCATAGAGATCTAAATATACCTACCATCAAGGAAGAAATTGAAATCGCAGCAAAAAAATACTTAACAAAACTGCGTAACCATCCGAACCCTTTGGCTAACACCTTGGCCCATGCAACAAGTCAAACCCGCCTGCGGAGAAGAGACAAAGCAGCCTTCTAAAGAGCAACGTCAAGCCAGCAGCCCATTCCTACTAATGGGCTTTATGTTTTAATTTAGTTTAAGATTTTATTACTTATTGTTAGGCTTCCGAAGTCGAAGTAGATCCAATAAATAAATATTAATGTTTAAAAAAAAAAAAAAAAAAAAAAAAGTTACCCTGGTTACGCTATGTCATTCGATTGGATGAAAGCACTCCAGCTTTAAAAGTGTTTCGTGTAGTCCGCTGGTAGAAGTTAAGAAGAGGAAAACCTCCACTCGGTTGGAAGGATTAGGTGAAGAATGAGCTGTTTTCACTTGATATTTCCAACTCGCCCTCAGCAGCGAAAAGAAGAGATGTTGTTTTGAAAAAAAAAAAATCAAACTTTAAAAATAACATTTTTATATTTTTTATTACGAATTATTCTTAATATTCAAATTGATACTCCATATCACGATAATTTAAAATTTTAAAATTCAAGTTCTGTTACTCGTTTAGTTTCAGAATAAAAGTTTAAATTGTGAGTCGGAACAAAATAACCTCGGGTAGCACAAAATAGTGAATACAAAGCTGTTTTATTTAAAAAAATATGTATGTATATATTTAGATACATAAACGACAAACAAACTTTTACAAATATAATACATACACATATGTGTGCATGTGGCTATATACAATTCATTTAAAAAGTAGAATACAAGTGGTCAAAAAAACTAGCGATTAAAAATAGTTAAAACTGAATTTTTTATGTTTTTTTTTTTGATGTAACGGGGCGTATGAGTATTGCAAAATGCAAATTTTTCGCACGGACGCAACAGTGTTTGGTAAGTGAAATTTTATGTAACGTAATTTTTTATGTTTATATATTCGTTTTGTTCATCTAGGCAGACATATAAATGTGCTATGTATTTGTACATATTTACTCGCTGTTGTTTTGCTCATTTCCACTGGCTATGGTTACGGCAATTTTAGTTGCCGCAATCACGTTTGATGTCTAAAAATGTGTTATATTAAAGTGATTTGCTTAAAGTTAGTTTTTTTTGTTCTACGAAACATAATTATATTACTGATGAATTTTTGTCACTGTTTTCAAAAAAATTTTAATTTTCCCATCAATAAAAAACCATTTTTTTCTCAGACATTCTAAAGCGATTGGTCTAAATCATCGTTTTGTTCGTTCGTTCGAATTTCTCGACGTTCCCAAGAGCAAGAGGGACTTTCTTACGTCATATAATGGCTTATTTTTCACTTGAACTTACACCTACATCCATATTAAGTGAAGTTCCCACAACAATTGAAGCCAGCTGACCATTCACATTGGGTCCTAGATCAACAAGTAGTGGACGGTGGAAGGAGGTTACGTAAATAAGCAAAATGGTCGCTTTTTGGGCTCCGAGAATCCTCAAAAAATTTAAGAAGGGCCATTACAACAAAAAAAAAAATTAACTTACTATCTGGTGCCCTCCTTCCTTCTTTGAAAATGACAACGACGAGACTCTCATTGTCAATTGGGAGACGTCACTTCTTTCATAATACCTTCACCTCCAACCTTTCGGGGTAGCAAAATGAACCTTTTCAATTGCTTAAGTGCGGCAACTTGTGCTCATCGCACCAACCTCCTAGCTAACTAATATTTTTCTCATCTGGGTTCTTACATACTTCGAGTCAAAGGCCATTTCATAGTACAGGAAGTAACTTCAAAATCTATTTCCGGTATACTAACCATCAGATAACTACTTCGAGAGTAATTTCGACAGATATGTACTTTAAGGTATTCAAATGCTATCCAAAGATAAAGAATATAAAATTTTATATAAAGCGCGGTTGATTTGATTATCGAACATTTAAGATTCCTTAAGTGATAAGCGGTTGTCAGTATTCACTGTTCGAATCTGGATACTGGCAAATGCATTTTTAGATTAAATTCTTAGTACATAAATGCCAAATATTTAGTAACTTCTAGTTAACAACCTAGCAGTATAACTTAACTTGGATTAGAGCACTGTAATATGTATATCTTAGCATCACACGCATATATACATATACTCTGTACGGTCATTCAAGTCACTTGCATGTTTTCCCAGTATAAATCATGCCTTTCTCTACCACATTTTTATATGCATTGCTTCCGGAGGTTCAACTATAAGTTTGCTCAAGTATTGCACTGGAAATCATCACGTTAGTCACGTGTACGCTGTTACTGTCACTACAATTTGCTGCTTTTTACATGTTCGAAGGAGTTTAGTATACGCCGGCTGCAACACAAATGTTTCCTCCGAAGAACTGTGTACAGAAAGTGTGGTGGATGGTAATTATGTGTTTAGTTGTGATAATATGATGTTTTGTTACATAATTAACGTGTTCACATTTAGTTTTTCTCAAGATTTCAGATGCATATATATGTAGTTGGGCATACTGGAAAACACAGCATGTTTAAATTTGGTCATCAACAGTTTGTTCAAAGTTAAAGGGGCTTATGAGTTTCACAGTACTGATAGAAATTAATAAATAAGAACCGAAAATAAATAATTGGGATCCGCAGCAAATCTAAGAAACAATTTGTACTGAGAACTATGTCATATATTTGAAAAAAAAAAAAATGTATGAGGGTCTCAAGCTTCTCATTGATCAACCAGGTCAAGAGCAAAACCTAGACCCATTTACCTACCTTGTTACTTCCTCTTTTCTTTTTTTGTTTGAAAACAATTTTAATTTTCCCCTTTATGTGGTCCTTTCTAATGCCAAAATTTATACTGCTTGTAATTCATTTCAGTTTTACTTAAAAAAATAAAGTAATTCAAACAGAAATATCTAATAAACACATACCTATATGGTAATAAGTTCACCCACCATGCAGTCATAGTTCTACAGTACCCAGAGTTGTCATGTGAGAGCAAAATATGAAAAACTATGAATATGTGAAGGAAAACATGTTGTTTTTTGTATGTTTATTTCTTCATAAGCTCCTTTTTCACATTCAAAAAAAGCTAATTACTTGTCCAACTGGTAGAAATAGAACTAGTTGTAGTGCGGCCTCTCTCTCTGTAAGTGACAACATCACTCACATCACATCAGGACAGTTAAAATATTATTCAGGTGAAAATGTACAATCCTTTTCACTCGCTGTTGACTAACTTGTTTTTATAATGACATTCTTTACATAGTATCCCGCGGTGTTGAAGGGTTTCCGACATCTAGTTCACAGCGGTTGCATTTGAGAAGGTAAGGAGGGACTCTCTGTTGTAGAATGTCTAGTAAAGGTGCGCTCGTAAGATAGTTCAAAAATAAGATAAAAAAACATAGAATTTAGTTTCAAAGCTTTTCATTATTTTATTGTTATCTGTTCATATAAAATTTTCCCATCAGAGTGCTTGAAGTCGATCTTCTCTGAAATGGCTTCACCGATTTTTATGCATTTATGTATGTATGTATATTCAGTAAGTTACATCTATACCACTGTCTTAAATGCGTTTGCCTTTGTCGAAAGGTGGTCCAAAAGGATTTAAAGACTCTTATGTAACTAAGGCACTTTATACCACTATGGTCAGGCCAATATTAGAATATGGTTCACTGATATGGAATCCCAATTACCAAGTTCATTCCGACAAATTAACAATATTAACTTTTTGCATTAAAACATTTCCGACGGAACTCTACGATAAATCTTCCACCCAATACCAACTTTTTGAAGCTTCTAAATCTTCCTACTCTCACAAGTCGTAGAGACATGTTAGGCGCACTGTTCGTAGTGAAACTTCTTAACGAATCAATTTGTAGTTCATGGCTCTTTTCTGAGGTAAAATTTAATGTTCAAACTCGTATTTCTAGGCAGTTTAGGCTTTTACTATTAAAGTCATGTGAAACAAATAATGAATTGAATGAACCCTTTCGCCGATTGTGCCACAATTTTAATTTTTATTCCAGCACCTTCGATCTCTCAGACTCACTTCCTAGCATCAAAAAAACTATTTTTGCTTCTCTCAACAATTAAAATTCTTTAATTACTAAATTTCAGCTGTTGAATAATTATTTTTTCTGTAGCTGAACAGTTCTAAATCTCGACGCTTAACAAACGCTTCCCAATCATGGCTTGGCACATTCCGTACGTTATGCGGATGTCGCCTCTCGTGCCGGTTAGGCGGGTGGGTTAAGGGTGTTCGTTGGGTTTATTATTACTATTATTACATGAGATTAGCGGATGTAAAAATGGCCATGAAGTCAGAGAAAATATTCATTACCATATTCATCATTTATCTTTTTATTCTCTATATATGATCTAGACATTCGAAAAAGTGATATTAATTTTTTTAATAATTATAAGTATGTACATAAATACATATATTCGTATTTATTTGCGTAATATTTACTGCAGAATTGCGTTATTAAATTCCATTTATCTGTACTTTCACTGAGCTATCACAAGCTACTACTTTTTCAACCCATCGCTAGTAAAAAACTCATTTTTGGCTTGTGTAAGAATACATAAAGTTCTTGCCACGTTTTCGCCAACGTCACTTGACTTTTTGACAGGGATCAGTGAGTGCATGCACAAAGAGGTGAGATATACCAAGACTAAGCACAGGCTGAAGTGGCATTACATTACCGCACCTTTCAACTTTGCCGTCAACAACAATTTATCTCTACTTCAGCCAGCTTTCCACCGACGGGGTTTAATTTTGTGTTTTGCTTGGAGTTTAACGCTTGCAAGTATTTGCATCTTTGCATCGTATAATGTTGTGTTTTTGTTGTTATTGTTGTAGCTGTGTTATGAAGCCGTTACAATTGGCTGTGAAACAATCAGTGAAAGCACTTGGTGGCAAAGTGGACGTGAGTTCGAGGAATCGAAAGTGTCACAACAAATATTTATTTGAGATTTGGGGTTTCTTGGAAATGTGCAGGCGGACGCTGCAGCTAACTGTTATTGGGAACAAATGTATGTATTACGAGTATATCATTATTTGTGTTAGAGCAGGGAAAAGAATACCCAAAAGGTAGGTCAGTTGTTTGTGATGTCCCAAAAGCTCAATCAGATAACTAACACAAATTCTGAAGGGGTTTCTCTATTTCCCTCAACCAACTCGACACAAGTGCTGGACTGGGTGATGTCTACCTTGTATATTTGGTATTGTTGTGGATTCCGTTTTTACTCTATTCGAGTCCATAGACAGAGTTCCAGACTCACAACTGAGTAATCACAATATATCTGAAGAGCTCAGAAAACTTTCTCTACAGATATTTCTGAATAGGCTATCCTTGGTATTTTTGGTTAAAACTTCTTAGCACTAATTCAGACTGTCTTTATCCTGATTGGAATCTAATTGAGAGTGGAAAATGTCATCACAATTAAAAAAAAAAAACCTTGGAATTTTTTATTTGTTTCGCTTTAACACTCCGAACGTACAAAGTGACAACAGAGCTAAGTTTGGGCTGATGTCCGAGAAAAAAATTCCTCTTCGTTACATTTGTTGCAGTTGTTGCTTTGCTTTGAGGTTATACCATTTACGCTCTCTTGTTTGTTGTTATTTTTTCCTTATTTGCGTGGCTAAAGTTGTTTTGGGCGGTTTGTTGACGCTTAATTGTGATTGTTATTTTTTTCTATGTATTACTGCTGTGAACGTTGCTGTGGAATGCGACTAAAATTCCGCCTCGCAAATTTCTGCGCTTCGTTGAGCTGTCGCCGCCTTTGCGGTTATGTCGCGATTTCAGATTCTTTTTTTTTTTTTTTTTGATTTCTTTGGTTTTAACTTTATCTCTCAGCTTTTTACTGCATACACTAACAAAAGAGTGCAGGAGAAAGGAAATGTCTCCGAAAGAAATCGCAAAGGAATATGTGACTAATCCACTGTACATTCCTATCTAAGGTCTAAAGAGATTTATTATTGCTCAAAAATGTGCTTTAAATATATTGATTGCACTCTAGAAGAGAAGATGAAAAATAATACCTTTAGAAGCCTTTAAGGAATGTTATAAAAATTATAATATGTTCAGTTCAAGCAAGCATGATGTGCCCAATAAATAATGAGAATTTTCAGTTCTGACGTTACTACCTTTAAAATAGTACCCAATAGGGATTATGTACGTGTACTTGTGGTAGCGCTTTTTCGAATCACCCTTAAGGTTCTATTTATTTTTGAAGGTAGGAAAAAAATTCACGAACTTTTTTGAACTTGAACTCCATTTCTGTAAATTCAAGTTAGTTCATTTTTGAGGATGTTACGCCGCGACGTCTTAAGATTGGCTTGTGAATTGTCATCACTCCATCACTCCGCACTTGCGATGCGGACGTTCGGCTTCAATTTTTGTGCAACTTGGGTTTTTTGAGCCCACAAATCAAGACCCTTTAGCAAAAGTTTCCAATTGTTGTCTTCTTCGATACTCTGCTCCACAGCAGTAATAGCGTCTACGGTGCGTACTGCATGGCCACTCTGAGGATGATCATTATCCACTGTAGTAAGTGTGGTGCGAAGTCGTTTGATGGAACGCTCGAATTACTGATTCTGCGGGGTGTTTATATTGACCGAATATTGGACAGGGTGCACGAACTGAACTACTACTGTGGTAAAAGATTTCCACGATTTGCAAACGTTGGTGTAGAGTGGGTGGGCTCATTATGAAATGGCCATTTAAAGTGAGTACAAATAATGTAGCAGCTGTCAAAGAGACCTCCTCCGAAAAAGGTATTGCCTCACTGAAAACAATACGTTTAAACACGTCTGTATCTCCGTTGACTTCCTTTAGTGTCAAATAAGCAATTTGCATTCGCCACTATTTGATTTTTTCGTACCACTCATTTCATACTCAAAAAATCGGAAAAAATTGTTATGACCTGATCTAGTCGATATGCCAACATCATCATCATCGGATTCACTAATTATGCTGCAGTGAACGCTATAACCAAAACTTTCACTTTTTCTACATTTGCAGTGGTTGTTGATGTGCTCAAGTGTCAAGTGGTTTCATCATCTTCAACGTATTCACATCCTTTTTAGAAACAAGTCGTAAGCTCTGGCTTTTTGCAAAGTTGTTAAACCACCTATGGTGAGATCTGCGATAGTCTTAAACTGTTTTAGAGGACCTGGAATTTTTAATGCAGTCTGACTGTCATTTGATATAAAATTGTATAATATATAAGTCTCGGTTCAGATAGGATTTGAATCAAAAATTCAAGCAGTGGTCATGTGCCGTTCAGTTTAGTGAGTCAGCCTGAGAAAGGTATCGAGTTAATTATTTCATGAAATGTTGGTATCAAAAATATTCGATGCATTAGGTTTTAGATCTCATTAAAAATTCTCAATACCTCTAATCCGGTAATTATATGAATCGATTCCAAAGATATTAACAAATTCACAATTTTAAACATTCTTGAATAAGAACTATAAGAAATGGAAACTTGCAGCATCAAGGTAGGTTATCCCACATAATGATCTGACGGGCCTCTTTCCCTCTACTTATGTCCTCATTGAAAGGCCAAGCAAGCAACAAAAGTTCAAATTTTTTGTTGTTATTATTATTATTAATTTTTTGTTTTTGTCATACGTCTGTACTTGAATGATCTAGTACAAAAAGAACTCGTTTTAAGGACTTGAAAGTAAAGTGAACCCTGCTTTGTTTATACGATACTCAAAATATGGTTTACATATGCATATACATAGGTATGTATGTACATAGCAATTTTGCAAAAGAAATTTTTCTATAATAAATTTGTAAATGTATTAGTAAGCCACACGTATCCTTTGCATGGGTATTAACTTTGGATATATGTAGATATGAATGTATAAAAGTAACAGCTTGACAAGTCGAGTCATTGGCTGCAAGTTAATTGACATATGTATGTGGGTGTATTTGTATTATCAAACATATGTATGCATGTATATGTTTATTTTAGTAGCAGTTTACATACAACATGTTAAATACATAGATTTATATACAAATGAATGTCACAGCCAGCTTTATATAAAGGGTGGTTAAATTTTCAAGGGCCGATGTTGATTTTGAATAAAACACAAACTATTTAGGAAATTATTGAAATTTTATTTTATTATGATATATTGGCATTACTCATATATATGTATGTAACAAAATATCGGCCAAATGAGCGCCGCGACCTCGGCGGCACACCTCCATACGATGGTCCAAATTTTCGATGACGCTGAGGCATAATGGAGTTTCTATGCCGTTAATGTGCCGAATTATCTCATCCTTTAGCTCTTGAATTGTTGCTGGCTTATCGACGTACACCTTTTCTTTCAAATAACCCCAGAGATAAAAGTCCAACGGTGTCAAATCACATGATCTTGGGGGCCAATTGACAACGCCATTACGTGAGATAACACGGCCATTGAATTTGTTGCGCAAAAGAGCCATTGTTTCGTTAGCTGTGTGGCAAGTGGCACCGTCCTGCTGAAACCACATATCGTCCACATCCATATCTTCCAATTGCGGCCATAAAAAATTCGTTATCATCTCACGATAGCGAACACCATTCACAGTAACTGCCTGACCGTCCTCATTTTGGAAAAAATACGGCCCGATGATGCCGCCAGCCCATAAACCGCACCAAACAGTCACTCTTTGTGGGTGCGTTGGTTTTTCGACAATCACTCTTGGATTCTTATTCGCCCAAATGCGGCAATTCTGTTTATTGACGAATCCACTGAGGTGAAAATGTGCCTCATCACTGAAGATGATTTTCTTCGAAAATTTTCATAATAAGTCTGGATAACTTTAACACGTTGTTGGATTGTGCATCTCTCCATGGTTCAAATTGTGTAAGTCTGAAATAGAGAAATGTCAAATTAAATTCGGAAAAAAACTTGGCGTTTAGGTGTGGTTCACATTCAACATCGGCCCTTACAATTTAACCACCCTTTACAATGTTTTTCGGTTCCTGGTTGCTACGAGACCACAACACCGTCCACAGATTATCCAAATTTATTCGCACAACAGGTGGCGTATGGATATGGCGTCGTACAACATAGCTTAGCAGCTGTTACAATATATAACAATTATTGTAATTTCAGTATATGCAAAATTATTCCCTTTTGTTTGTGGCGGTTAGCGAACTCCTAAGGTCAATAATTTACGGTATTGCGGTATTACATAAGCCTATGTACGTGTATATATAAAAATATGTTTAGATATGAATTTTATACAAAATATTGATAACGGGATTTTGTCAGGATTCACTGATATTTTGTATTGAAAATATTTGTTTAAAGCTGGTGTAGAAGTAATTTATTTACTATTAAATAAATACACATTTTTATTTGTTGCTACATGAAAATTTATATTATTATTTAATAGAATACATTTGTATTATGTTCAATTTAGGTAATTGGTATAATGAAGAGAATGCGATATATGAAGCGTAAACAGAAGTTCTAAGCTGAATTTCCACACCAATGGCTACTTCAATAAGCCAAATTGTCGCATTTGAGGCTCGCAAAACCCTAAATTTATTATTGAAAAGCCTCGCCATCTTAAGCGTGTAGATGTTTGGTGGGGTCCAAACTTTTTCTAAAATTACATTGGAGCAGGAGTTACGCTGATTGGCCGCAATTGGATGGTATTGATCTGAACAATGTTTACTGATACGTGCCACACAAGCAACGAAACCACTGATCGTTTAAGGGAAGAGTTTCTGGACCGCGTTACCTCGCGAAGAGGTGATCGCAATCGGCTATTGAGATCTACGACTACTTCCTTTGGAGCCACGTGAGATGTAAGGCTTACACCAACAGGTCAACGACGGTTCAAGACCTCAAAGGTGAAATTTGTGAAGCTATTGATGGCATACAAAAGCCATTTTGCGATTCAAACATCCTATCATCTGTCTCAAAAAATATGAATATCAAAATATCAGCTGTTATTGGATAACCCTGTATATATATAAGTTAAGTATGTGCTTGTATACACATAGATATATACCTTTGAATTTATTCATACAAGATCAACTTTTCTTCATATTTTTTGCTTAACTTGTATGCTTATTTTATAATCAAGTCGCAACTATCGTTTGTAATCACACTTTTGTAAGCGTACATGTGTGAATTTTATGGATGTATATGTGTTCTAGCAAATGCAACTGCATATCTTAGTGTATCAAATATTATCTGTGAACGCAACTGAAAAGCTTGAGAGTTCATACCTACACACACATCACTTGAAAACAGTCTTTGCCATCCTACAGATGAAAAACGCTGAAATTTTGCGAATATTTGCTTGATAGTCAGTTTGCTGCCAGAAAGTTTTTCTTTACCCGATTGCACATGCAGACTGATTAGTTGGATTTGAGCTTCTTCTTTTTTTTTGCGTAGCTCATGTTTTTATAAAGAGTTAATTTATGCGAGTACGTAAAATAATTTTTGGTTGTTACTCTTCAGATTTGAAATAACAAGTTGGTTTTTTCCTTCAAAGAAAATTTATCAAAACTGGTCGTTTAGCCGTTGTATTCCTTCGTCAAAGTGCATAGTAATATTTCATTCTACATTTGACTATCATTTTTTAGCACTTGAATGGTAGTGACGCTTTCTCATATATTCGGCAAAGGTGGCATAACATATCTTGCTCCTGGCACATTCTTTTAACAACCCTCTACGCGTCCAAAAATTTGTGTTTGATGCTTCTAAGTGGTGTGTTGGTTCCTATTTGTTATAGCTGAATGCAAAGCTTGACCTAACAATCGGCGTTATATTTTCTACCTGTTGTATTTCTACGAGTATACCTACTCCGTTGTGTAGCAGGAAATGTTTAAACCAAGTGAGGAATTTTCATTTTTTGGACAAAATTTTTGATATCTTTTTAAACGAGAAATGCCTTTGGTGATGTCCACTGTTAGTGTTGATTTTTCCATATATAGTCTTCGCATTCGCGACGCGGCTACCACATTACTTTTGACAGTCATAACTACGTGGACGCAGAAATAGTTTCATTTATTTTGGGATTAGCATTAACATCATTAACAATGTCAGCCTTGCCTCTAAAAAGTAGCCACCATTCCCGTCATGCGATAGGGTTTTCTAAAAAGACCGGACCGTGTACTTATTATGAAATTGCCCATCACCAATTCGCAAAGTGGCTGTTGTATACCTTCAATGGCTTCACGAATTCCATCATTGAGATCTTGAAACAACGTTGGCTTGTTGGCGTAGTCTTTATCTGACATGTGACCCTAAAGTAAGAAGTCGCAAAGTGTTAAATCCCAAGATCTCGGTGCCCAATTGCGATCACCTCTTCGAGGGATAATGCAGCCGTGAAACTTTTCCCTTAAAAGATCGATGGTTTCATTGTTTGTGTGTCACGTAGCGTCGTTTTGTAGAAAGTAAACGTTAGCATAGTCATTAATCAACTTTCTATAGCGCGTATACGATGAGGATGGAGGGACTTTTCGACAATAAATCCTAGGTTCTACGATCCCCAAATGCGAAAGTTTTCAATGAAATTCCGGAACATTTTCATACATATCTAGTACCCAATTAACTAAGCCAGGACGTTGTTGAGCACTTGCGTTAACTGAAATTTATAAGCCTTAACATCCAAATCTTTATGCAAAATACGGTGTGATGACTTTTGTGGAATACCAAAATTGTAGTTTGAACAACGAGTAATGGACAAACCTTAGTTTTCTTCAATACTTTGGGCAACAATATACTGAGCTGCTCTTGAGCGACGCTAACGTGGTTTATTGTTGATATCGCTAACTGGTCCCAACAGCTCCATTTTTTCGACTAAAATCTGTAATGCAGTTTCACGAGGACCGAAAAATATTTTAGTTTTACAAACCGCCTCTGCTAAGTTTGCACCATTTTTGAAGTAAATTTTAATAATTTCAATATGTTGGTGAAGCGTATGACGTTCTATTTTTATTATTGGCGTAGTTCTTGCTTGTCAAATTTTAAGAAATTACAGCTTCAAAAGCGACATCTATCGGAATAGCTGGTAACTCAAATAGCACCTCTTATTGGAAATTAATTTTTTTTAAATCCTCTAAGTTTCATGAGATATACATATGTGTAAATGTTGTGCGATTTCTTTATAGTTAGCGAAAACCGCACAAAAGTCTCAAATACTAAAATTAATAAAATTAAATTACTTTTTAGCTGCTAAAAGATATATATAAAAAGAACACATATTCTTCCACATTACATTTTTTTTTTGAAAATATTGCATTCAAACATTTACAAATGTAATAAAATTACATATTTAAATTATTGTTGTTTGTAAAGTCAAAAAACTAAATGCGTTTAGAATTCTAAGCCTCTTATGACATTCAATATATGAGTACATTGCAATAGATGTATGTACGAGTATATAATATGTGTGTAAGTACTATTTGAAACAGTACTAACGGTAAATACCTATTGTTGCAGTCAATAACAAATTTAATCCTTTTGTGTTCATTGTTAGAGTGTGTGCTATTAAATATTTTGTTGGCACTTGTCTGCTCGTAAGGGGCTTAAATCTGCTTGAGGTCTTTATTATTTTCACTTTGTGTTTTGGAAAATATAACAAACAATTTAGCAAAACATGTTTTAGAATTATGCATGTAATAGTAATTTGCAGGCATATCCAAAGGTGTCATAAAAAGAGAGATGATAAGTGTAAATAAAAGATTTTATTGAAGTATTTTATTTATTTGTACTGCTCCTGAATTTAATATAAATATCTTTAAATACCAAAATGCAAATGGTGATTAAATAAAGTAGTTTTGTATTAGAAACTTCATTTTCGTCTAACAAAATGCACTTGCTAAAAATGCAGTACTACAAACAATTAAGGGAGCAAAAGAAAAAGGCACTCTTTTTAGTGAATTTTAAAGCGCTTTATATATGTGAAAAATAATCGTATGGATATCTTAATATTATATCTATATTATTATTATAATCTACTTATATACATATAGCTATTAAGCTTCAAGATACTAGTTTGCAGTTTTTTTGGTAAACGATTTTTTTGCAGTTACACATGCTGAGTAATTCTAAGAAATATTACCACGAAATCTATGAGCTAGAAAAGTATTTCAACAGTCTAACTATGGTACATGCTTGATTGCTTGCTTTTATATACGCTTAATTTCTTGTTAGTAATTTTTCTTTACGATGATCTGTTCCGAGGATATCCTTTTTGTTAATGTAAAATGATCCTTTTGACTTTAACCACCGAAATCTCAGCGACTAGTTGTTGGATGTAAAATTTGAGGCAATTCCCGTATTTGAAAGATTTTTCATTCTTTATTTCAACCTAAAAAGGGGAAAAAGTGAAAAAAGATTGGCATATTTATTGCAGCCATAATAGAATGCCCCAAGATTTAAAAACTGCTGTCTAATTTCCCATTGCTCAGACGAACGGACCTCAGTAGTTCGTATTAAATCGTTTTCTAACCTCACTTTTCGTGGTTAATATGATGATGATGAGATGAGATGAGATGAACGGGCCTCAGCGGCATGTGCTTGATGATATCCCAAGTCCTTCGAGTCCGATCACTGAATTACTAAATAAAAGAACATACAAGAAAGCAATTGAGCAATTATTTCGTAAAAATACTAATAATTGCATTTCTGTTCCGGATTAGATGGAAGTGGAAGTCAATAACGAGTTGGGCCAATCACTAAATTTCAGATACGTGTAGATTATGCTGAAACATCTCTTATGCTTTTGGCTGCTTTTATCCTGGATTTCTTTTAGATATCTTCGAGCTTCGAAGTTCATCATTCATCAATATTAGAGCCACCTTGAGCATTAAATATCGTAAAAAACCTTGACATCCTACATGACGACTACTTCAGTTCGAACTTAACTGCACCTCCATCGGGCATGGCGTGATAGCCAGTCAGTCTAATTTAACAAAATATTTTAGTTAGTATAAAAAAATAATATAAAAAAATATATCAGATGTTTAACATTTTCACTTAAAGCCCCATTAAATGATTTAAAAAGTAAATTTTATAATGATGATTACAACATCTAACGTATTCTTCGTCTAACACACTTTGTCTAATGCGTTACCAAGGCGAAAATCGAATACTTTACAAGTGTTCATTGTCATTGCTACAATAGCGGTTATTATTGAAGTCACAACTACAATAGTAGCGTTACCACTTCAAGGCTGCTGGTGATTACGTTGCGGTTGTTGTTATTGATGCTGCCATTGTAGCATACCTTAGCTAGCACTTGATAAAAAATGTTTGTGTTTTATACATATGATAATATAAAAGGAAAGAGTCCAATTAAAGTGCGTTTGTTTGTTTGATATTTTTTATACATTTTATGAGAATATTATTACCAGAAAAACTGGAAATAGACCCACCCAAAAAAAGAAGAAGAAAGTTGTCTGCAAAATATTTCTTCACTCTCACCGAAGTGTGCGCAAAACACCCATTCCCATTTATTGGTGTATGTCAGACTATTATATCAGCAGCAGAGGGTTAAGTGACAAATGAGCGAGTCGTTATTGATAATATATAATATGTAGATATATATATATATATAATATCCATTCTATTTGTAAATAAAATGAAAAAAATTTAAAAATACAACATATCAATTTGTTTGATTATATGGTATAAGTAAAGTACATTTTGTTAATGATTTCATAACATAAAAGATTTTAATTAAAAATGTCAACTTGAATGAAACTCATCAGCACTCAATTGTTTATATATTGTAGTATGTTGTAATTAATATGCTTGATTTTTAATTGGTTTAAATGTTTATTTTTAATTTTTTTACATTGGTCGATAAATTAAACATAAAATAAACTGTGTGATTGGTGGAAATTGGAGATGCATTAAATATAAGCAATATTCTGACAAAATAAAAATTATGTAAAATAAAGTACTATAGTGTTAAATTAAAATGTTTGTTACATGAAGCACCATCCGGTTTAATCGGTTTGACCTTGATACATTAATGGACATAATTACATTTTTTTTAGTCGGAACGAACTTCAAATATTGGGATATGAGGGCTACGCTAAGCATAAGCTGTTCTCACTCATTGAAAGAAAATGTTGAACTGAATTTATTAAGGTAATATAAATACCCTTAAAGATGAATTAAAAAAAATCAAATTGTAATTCATTATATGTTAATATGTGTACAATGAAAAGACTCTGTGTCTTACTGTACGGATAAATAAATAAATGAAATGAAATGAAATGAAAATATATATATGTCTTGTGTTTTTCCGTCTTAATGTTTTTCCAACAAATAGAGGGAATTACAGTTTACACTAAGCCGTCTCAGAACGGCCGATGAACTTATAAGGATCGGTTCTTATATTATGTCAGATATACGAGTACACTCCGATGGCTTGACATTCCTTGCCTAGGTGCGACCGCAATTATAATTTTGGATGTTGGTCGAACCAGGAGTTGCACCCTAGCCATCTTAGGGCGCATTGTCAACAACTCGGCTATTGTCACCGTCGTGAAACCTCAGAAATTTGTGTGCTGCGAATATTTAGTTATGTCTGTTTTTGTGTACGCGTTACTTTATTTATATTTTATGTTTTACATATTAAGCCTTTTGCATACATATATACCTGTACACCTATGTATATTTTAATCATATTGTTGCTAAGGTTGATCTACTATAATTTGGTAAAGATGCGATGATGTGTTGATGTGATGTTCATTACTCATGTGATCATGTGATATGATGAGTTGTACGAGTATAGTGAAATTTATATCGAGAAATGTTGATCAGCGATTTAAGAAGCCAATGTAGAAGAAAGTGTTGGGAAGAAGACAGTAATTATAAAAACTAAACTTAACTACAAGTTTCTGCCGAAAAACATTAAAATTACCGCTAGTTATTGTCGGCCGACTATATGATAAACAAAAAATAAAAAAAATGACGATACAATTCAGGCTAGTTCAGCCCTACCCGGGATCTATGCTCCGAATCATTTGTAAAACCATTATATACAACTGTATTGTCTTGAGCGCAGGACTATATATATATAATTGGCGCTTTGTAACCGCTGAAGCGATTTTTCTGCCGAGCTCCTCCTCCAATTTGTGGTTTTGCGTCTTGATGTTTTTCCAACAAATGGGGGGACCTACAGTTTACACTAAGCCGACTCCGAACGGCTGACGGTTTTTTACGAGGAGCCTTTTATTTCATGTCCGAAATACACTCGGAAGGGTGGACATTCCTTGCTGAGGGGCGACCGCAATTAGAAAGTTTAACTTATTTTTTTATTTAAATCAATTTTCCATATTTTCCGAGCCTTCCGAATGTCAGTACGCAATGCTAACCACTCGGCTTACGAAAGATATATTGTATAATAATTGCGGCTGAATTCCTCCTTTCACTTGTGGTATGTATTGTCTTGATGTTTTTTCAACAAACGGAGGGTTCTAAGTTTATTCTAAACCGTCTCTGAACGATCGGCGAATTTTTATTAGGAGGTTTTATTTCATATCGGAAATACACTTGGAGATTCTGATATTCTTCACCGAGGGGCGACCACAATTATAAAAATTAAATTTGGACATTGGTAGAATCAGGACTCGAATCCTGGCCTTACGAATGCTATTATGCAGTGCTAACCACTCGGATGTTGCAGCTGAAATCACTTCAGTGGTTCCAAATCGCCAAATATATTTAATAAGATGACATCATTGATCCAGACTAGATAAGGGAGCGAAGCGTATGGATCTGGTAGAGAACGACAGTAAGACAAAATATTTTTTGTCATCAAATAAACAGTCATCGCAAATGCAACTCGCAAAGAAAGAGGAAGACCAGGTGAAGAAGGTCCTGTTTTTGATATTTCCAATTAGCGCCATCAGCGAAAGGAGGGAGGAATCTAAAGAAGAAGAACTAATAAAACCTTTGAGTACTCTTTATTGTATACAAAGAAGTTTCCTTCTAACAATAAACTAACAGTACGTATTCCACTTTGACTGCAATTTAAATATTAAAAAGCAAATATTTCATAATAATTTGGCCAACATAAGCATACTTACACATGATTTTTGTTTATATAAGGCAGTTAGTAAATTGTCCTTGTCTTTCTCATCTTTCAAAACTCTTCAGTTTTCATAAATTATTTTTTTTTATTATCAAAATTAATCCTTTACGCAAATAATGCAATCAAGAGAGAGCTATGCAGATTAAATTATTTATTTTAAATTAATGAGCTCAAGTGTATACAATTTATTACGATTAAAATGAAGCACAAAGTGAATGGAAAAGGATATATTATTTGTTGTCATAGGTCCCTACAAAGTTATGCAAATAATGAGGACACAGCAGTAATAATACTTAATTTTGTGTAAATTGAAAGAAAATAGCTTAAATCGAATTAATTGATAGGCAAGCAAACAGAATTCTAATACAAACATATTTATGTAGGTAGCTTCATGTATTAAGTTATGCAAATAAAACTGAAACGTTTGTGATATTCTATATTTATTGATTTTGTTAATCCAAATACAATTTTGTGTCTTTTGAGGACTTTCAATGAACAAAATAAACATTGGAAATTGATTTTTTTCATTTAGTCAAGACAAGTGTATATTTCCTTGTTATATAAATGTTTAATTATTGATTATATTTGCATCACGCAATGTGGTCTGTTCTATGCAACTGAATGAATAGATGAGGTGGGGAGAACCTTTTCCAGTACTGATGAGCTAAAAGAAGATACCTTTCGATAATTTAAACTAACATAAAATACAGCTGAATATCAGAACAAAAGAGAATATGCTGAAAATGCTGAATATGCTGAATATGGAAGCTGTCCTCAGCTAATATAGATGTGATGGTTTTAATATGAAAAAGTGGAAGCTTCAGTTTACTGCGCTCAACTAGAGATAGGAAAGTTGTTTAAACTGACAAACTATGGCATCCCACTGGAACTATTTGCTATGAAAAGGGCAACAGAGCTACTGCAGGATGTATACATTCAAAGGAAGAAAGCACACATGCTTATGATATAATAGCCAGGTGGCCATTAAGGCCTTAATTACGTTCGGCTCAACGTGATCTCACTTTGTATAGAGGCTGCCTGATAAATGAAGAGTTGACATTAACTGGGTGCCAGGTCACATGGGCTTAGATGGCAATGTGATAGGTGACGAACTAGCTGCGGATAGTATTCTTCTAGAAAAGGACGTAATTACACTATAAGCCTACCATTTATACTTAGTTCGTCATGTCGTATGAATTATTTTTTCTCTGTTGCATGTTGCAGCGAAAATGTTGTTGAGTTAAGTGGGGGGGAAAATGTGCTTCATATGATATGCCCTACATTAATATATTTTTATTAAGTGTATACAATTAAACATAAATACATCCAAGAGGTGACATACACACTTTTGAAGAGTAAAACATAAAATTTTTTTCACTCAAATAAGTCGATCTTTGTACCTGAAAAGTGTTTTTGTGGAGAATTTTTAATGATGAAGAACCGTTACGGATAGTCATCGTATTTTGGTGGAAGCTTAAATATTATGTTCTAAGGTGGTTTGCATGTTTTATGAGATTATGATTTTGAAAGACAAAAAAGTGTGAAGATGAGGAAGCATTACTCAATGAAGATTGCTGCCAAACACAAAAAGAGATCACAGAAGAAGCTTTTTTAGAAAGTCTAAAGGCAGCCAGATACATTCAAAAGCAAGGAAAGTGAAAGCCATATGAATTTACATCAGGAGACGTTAATAGAAAGTAGTCACTTTTGCATCGGACTGCAGTTGGTTACGAAAAATGGACGTACTGCGACAACTCCAAACGCAAAAAGTCACATATGAAGCCTCGGATTTGGGATAGAATCCAAAAATTGCCAGAAAGATAGGAAAGTGTAATAGCTTCAGATTGGAAAAACACTGAATAAGAATACTACAATACTATATTTTTGAAATTTCGTAACTTAAACTGAAATTAAGCACATATATGAAAGCACATACTAATAATAGGAAAGTTTAGCGTTTGAACTCTTATGAACATAACTATGTTTATAGGCTCAGCTAATCCAAAGAATGTCAACCTGTGAGTGTATTTCTGGCATGAAATAAAGGCTCCTTACAAAAAATCTTCACCCGTTCAGAGGTCGCTTAGTATAAACTGTAGAATAAACATCAAGAAACATACCAAAAATCAAAGGAGGAGAATGCGCCATATATGTATAAAATAGTAAATACTACTTTAAGTTGAAGTCCAATTAATAAAAGTAATAACTTTTGTTTCGAAGACAGCGATAAGATATATATTTTAGGGGTATATATTTCTGGATTAAACCGGAAGAAATACGTTTAAATATATCTAGATAGTATAAACAAGTATCAACTTATATAAATAAAATAAGAAAAAATTATATTAAATTGTTCAATATCCACGAAATTTATTACAAACATCATTTCATTTAACATAAGCTAATTTTTATTATTACTTCCAACAATATGTTTCCATATACAATATTTTATTATGCATCGTTAATGAAAATGTGTTTGTAAATATTTATGTGAATATATATGCCTACATACAAATACTACATCTAGGGTATTTGTATATTTATGTATGCATGTATAATTGTAAAAATTGATTCAATTTACTGTGAAACTTATTGTTGCTCATATATTGTCAGTTGGTTAACCACAATACGTTCATGACACTGTACGGATATACAAATGTGTGCATATGTATGAATAAATATAGTTCATATATAGTATGTTATATCCCACCAAACATTTAAGCATAATATCAAATAGTAGTTGAAATAGTAAATAACTTTCTTAAATAACCAGAGCTAATAATTTCCAGTAAGATCTTAGCGAATGGATTATTTGTAGGCGATGTTGCAACTAAATATAACTCCATTTCTGAAACTCTAATATGAAAAATGAAGTAGCTTGTACAATACTTGTATTCGTACACGTATATGTTGGTCACTTCTTTGCTACTCAAAGTCTTTCACAAAATTATCAGTGTGAGTGCTCCGAAGTAGAACAAGCGCAACATTTAGAACAAGGCTTACCCACGCTATAGGTAAACGTATAGGCTACGGGTTACAGCCGCATACTAATAAAAAGACGAAGCGAATTTACCTACGCACGATCTATGCTTATGTCCAAGTCACTCTAGTTTTTGTCAATTTGTCGGTGAATCCTTTCCCATAAATAAACTATAATTTTTATTTAAACAAATTGATATTGGTAATTCCAGGTCCCAGGACAATTTCCAGGAAACAGAAGTTAGGCATATCACGCAAATATTTAACTGAATATGTATGTATTTCAAATATACTCACTTTTTCCGCAAAAAGGAGATAGTTCATGGAAACTTTCCAGTGTTAAAAACCACTTATTCGATTCCCCTAGTCCTCTTCCCAAAGAGCAGAGTAGTCAGTCTTCCTGCTAAGCTAAGTAAAGAGCCATTTAAGTACCAAATTTTTTTTTGTGTTCACTGGTATATGTTTACTGATAAAATATATTGTAAATTTGTGTAAACAATTTTTCTTTTTTTCTATTTTTAAACATCGCGACGCTTCGACGGCTGATTGATTTATGTAAATGAAATAAGTTTATTGAGTTCATTATATTGGTTATGTACATACAAATAAAGAACAGTAATTCAAATTGGTTTTATATATGTATGATGAGTGCATAAGTTCGTGCCCGATTCCGCTGGATGCCGTACGAATCGTTTGAGAGTGGCGCTCGTGAAAGAAATATATACATATTA
This sequence comes from Ceratitis rosa, assembly GCA_037013455.1. Classification (NCBI taxonomy): domain Eukaryota; kingdom Metazoa; phylum Arthropoda; class Insecta; order Diptera; family Tephritidae; genus Ceratitis; species Ceratitis rosa. The sequence goes on along the minus strand of JAWMAG010000008.1, from coordinate 15,296,271 downwards.
TATATCGTTGGAAAGGTGACAGTGCGAACTGTAAATCAAGCATAAAATAACTTCATTTTGATTTGAGTTGCTTAGTGAAAAGACGCATGGAAGATGAAAAACGAAAAAGATCATATGCGTCATATTATGTTATACGAATTCCGCAAAGGAAAAACAGTGGGCGCTGCAACTAAAGATATTCGCGAAGTTTATTTGGACCGTGCTCCAGCACTCCGCACAGTAAAGAAATGGTTCGCGAAATTTCGTTCTGGAGATTTTAACCTCGAAGATCAACCTCGCAGTGGACGGCCTTCTGAGCTTGATGACGATGTTCTAAGGACTTTAGTTGCGAATAACTCACGTATTTCGACGGAAGAGGTTGCCAGTGGATTGAACGTCAACAAATCAACTGCGTTTCGTCGTTTAAAAAAGGTTGGGTACACTTTGAAGCTCGATACATGGGTGCCACATCAGTTGAGTGAAAAGAACAAAGTGGACCGTATGTCAACAGCAATTTCTTTGCTTCGACGGATCAAAAACGAACCTTTTTTGGATCGGCTCGTGACTGGTGATGAAAAATGGGTCCTGTACAACAATGTTCAACGCAAAAGAACGTGGAAACAGGCACACGAAGGGGCGGAACCGATGTCGAAAGGTGGATTGCATCCGATGAAGGTACTGCTGTGCATTTGGTGGGATATCCGAGGCGTGATCTATTTTGAGCTCTTGCCAGCTGGAGAAACGATCACTGCCAACAAGTATTGTCAGCAATTGGTCGAATTAAAGAAAGCAATTGATGAAAAACGTCCGATTTTGGCCAATCGCAAAGGAGTTCTTTTCCATCATGACAACGCCAGGCCACATGTTGCAAAACCGACCCTGGCCAAACTGAAGGAGATGAATTGGGAAATCATGCCGCATCCCCCATATTCACCCGACATTGCACCTTCCGATTATCATTTGTTTCGATCGCTGCAGAACAATTTGAATGGAAAAAAATTTAAAAATGTGGAAGACGTCAAAAACCACCTTGACACCTTTTTCAACGAGAAACCGCGCGATTTCTATGAATCAGGCATCCGTAAATTGGTTGAACGTTGGGAGTGGATTGCCGAACATGATGGCGAATACATAATTGATTAATAAAAGCGCTTTCTTCAAAAAATTTCAATTTTAGTTTGCACTTGAAATCGGGCACGAACTTATGCACTCATCCAATATATGTTTATATAGCATGATATTAAATCAAGGAAATGAAATTATCCAAAATAAAATTAATAATGCGAGGGCCACAAAATATATGTATTTTGGTTGAGAACTAGCGCAATAGTGAGATTATATATGGTAATATAGAATTATTAGTGGGTGAGAGTATTGCCACAGAATAAGATCAATGAAACAAATTTTTATCGAGTTTTAGCTGTCGGAGTGGACTGCATTTAATAAAATCTAAAAAAAAAAAAACGAACATTAATAGAGGATGGAAAAAGTCCTCCACAAGTTTTAACAGTTGGTCTGTTATACACAACGTACCAGCCAATGTTTTCCAAATAGTTTTTAAACGACTTGACAACATGATGTTGAAAAATTATTGCTTTATATTTGGTTGCAAATTTCGAGCATTTTTCGGAAATTATGATGAATTTTTTATCGGCAGCTTCTCCTTTAATGGTTTTATATGGTTTTGACAGCTTATTTTAGAGCATTTTTGCCTGATCTCGGCTTTTCCGTTGATTTTGCTGACTTGCCAGAAGGTTTGTCGTAATGAATACTATTTTTCACGTTATCGTCTTTAGTCACAAAATCATATTTTTAATTAGAGAATACTTTTGTTTGATTTTCATTGAAAAATATGTTGAATTATTTATCTTATAAAGATGATTTTTATAACTTTCTCATCCTGACCCTAACGTCTTCATATTGATATTTTTATATATAGAATTTTACGATCGATTTACCTGATACTATTTTTTATGGAAACTGTTGTTTTTAGTTAAAGTTTTGAAAGATAAGCCTAAATAATTTTGTTTCCTGGATATGGACCAGAGACCTATGTAATCGTTTCGATTTACCGGAAATATTTATTTATAATACCTTCTTTACGTGAACTGGACTGTCGAGAGCTAGAAAAAATGTGTTTGATTTGTATATAAACATAGATCGTGCGTAGATTTGGTTAGGTTACAAGAAATTCTTATATGTCCAACATCAGTATAATATGAAGGCATTCTTATTTACATTTCCGTGAAAAACTTTAAGCAGCGAAGAAGTTACCCACACATACAAGTAAATATAAATGGCGCTTTGTAACCGCTGAAGTAATTTTGGGTCTAGTTCCTCCTCCAATCTGTGGTGTGAGTCTTGATGTTTCCCTCAACAATTAGAGGGACCTGCAATTTATACTAAGCCGCCTCCGAATGGCTGATGGCTTTTATGAGAAGCCATTTTTTTATGTCACAAATACTCTCGGAGAGGTTTGACATACTCTGCAGAGGGATGACTACAATTAGAAAAATTAACTCAATTTTTTATTTAAATTAATTGTCTATAATTTGTAGCAACATGTGGCAGAATCTGCTAGTTGTCTTATAATTTCATCATTCTTGTAATCCTCTAAGTAGCTGATGCATGTTCATTGGCAGTTCTTAGATGCCATGTTGGAATAGCTTTGGCAGCTATCCAATGGCACCAGCCACTATACTGATTTTCAGGCAGACTATTGCTATTCGAAATTCTTCACAGTCGGGTAATGAAACATCTATGCCATCGCCATCTGTTGTGGAGTCGACTTGTAAATCTTTCAATTTCAATTTCACAACCATTCAGGGGCTGAGAAAGTTTTCTCTCGATAAATTTAAACCCTAGGCATCAGTGGCTAGATAACCGCCTTTCATAGATTTTCAAGCATTTGCTCTGTCGGTCAACTACTCACGCATCTCGACCTGTTTGTCGACCTGTCTGCTCTTGCGTATCGCTTTGCTTTTCAATTCTCATTATCTATCCCAACCCGCACCTGAAGTGGTTGGCGCTCTCAGAGGACTTATGAATATGTACATATATTCTAACATTCTGAGTTTTTGTCTCAATTTAATACATTTGCAATTAAGTTATAAAAGTAAATAGCCCTATATATATAAGCTTTCGATTGTCCTGTAAACAGTAAACAGTTTCATTTATTTGCTCCTTTTGATGCTTTTTACATTTGCTTTTGCTTCATTTACGAAATTCCTACATGTTGAACATGCCACAATGTGGCAATCATGAGTGTATTCTTTTGTCATTTGTTTACCTCAAAGAGGTTTGGCGTTGGCACGCACACAAAAACAAAAACAAAAAAAAAAACAAAAAACCAAAGCATGTGAAAGCAATCACCAGATAGGTATATGTACAGACACATACTTGTATATGAGCATGAAAAGAATAAAACAAACACAACAACAAAATCAACAGGCGAGATGATGAATGCCGGTTTCTGTTAGATGGAGTGGGTTTAACCAATTTTGTTTGCTTGACAAAATGCTTTCTTCTGCATTTTTCTACACCACATTGCAGCAATATCAGCGGTGTGCCTTTTGATGTTATCGCACACTTCCACATACGCGTACGAGTATATGCCGTTAGTAGCTTTGATGGTATTGATTGTGGGCGCTTAATGTGTATTGTACAATATACATATCCGCCAATCTCAATCATTCACTGAGCATTTGATTGCCAGATTATTTTGTCTCAACATTTTTGTGTTGTTGTTTCAATAGCTGTTTTTGTTTTTTTGTTTTTCGGCGTTTGTTAGTTATGTTATGTCGTCAATCACAATTGTTGTCAAAACGTCATTTTGAGTGGCTTAATTTAGCAGAGCGCGTATTTTTTGTACGCATTATTTGTTGTGGTTGTTGTTGTTGTTTGTATTTGTGTTCGAGTTGATGCTGGTTGTCACAGTAACGTTTTCGGAATGTGGTTTTGAACATATTGGTTTGCGGCTGTTACATTGTTATTCAGTGTGTTATTGTTTGTTAAATCACTTTCATCATTTTGGTTTCTTTTTTGTATTATTTAATAGCTTTATTTTGGTTTCATTAATATTTACTAGAAAATTATTATTAATTGTTATAGAAATATATTCTTCGATATTAATGCATGAGTGTATTTCTCTTGCAGGAAAAAGCTCAGCTCCATTTTAACTCACCCTTCTTATTGTTTCCTTCCTTTGTGGAGCACCGCGCTGTGATTAAGTTCCTTGTAAAAAAATGGAGGTTGCGACAAAAGAAATTTTCAAAGAGATGTCATCGGTTCTTAAGCACTCTGCCCCTTCATATACGATGGTGGAAAAATGGGCTCGGCTGTTTCAAAAAGGAAGAGAGACCTGTGAAAATTACCTCCGCCCAGGGCGCCCAGTGATGGTTGTGAATGTGCAGAAAGTCGAAAAATTAGTACCGGCTGATCGAAGAATGAAAGAAAATGTGTCAGATAGCAGAAGAATTACAAATTAGCAAAGAATGAGCTGGAGAAAATTTATGGTACATGAACATTTAAATATGAAAAAAATTATTGCGTGCGGGGTACCGCGAATGCTCACTCCGCTCGACAAGCAGCGACGATTGGAGAGTTGTAAAGATTTTTTGGAGTTGTACCAAGATGATTTCGATGAAATTTTTTATTGCATTGTAACAGTTGATGGACCTTGGATTCTTCAATATGATTTCGAGTCAAAACAGGAGACGATGTAGTGGATAAAAACAGGGGAAAAGCCACAAAAAAATTCAAAGTGGAAAAGTCGGCGACGAAGATTGTGGCTACCATTTTCTGGACGCATATTAAGATAGCAACAATGAGTTCAAGAGATCTTCCATTGTAGTCAATCTAGAAATTTTACGGGTGTGTTGATGCCGGAAGTAACAAAATCCTTTGTGTACGCCTCAAGCGCCTCCTCTGATATCACCCCACTTGGAAGTGACACATTTTCTATTATAACTGCTCAATGAATGAATAATTATATGACCTGATGGAGGCATGCCGAACTACGGATATATGCTAACGAATAACTTTGCAGGTTTCTATGTATAATTGAGAAAACCTTTCATATTCACCTCATATATGTATTATCCAATTGGGTATTTCCTGAATCCACTATTGGTATGTTGCTGGACACTACCTTAACTCAATAGGTTGTCACTTTTTCTGGGTTGAATAATTTCTACATCACTCATTCGAACCTGTCCATTTTTTCATTGTAGCTTAAGCCGGAATCTATGCATGGAGGGTTGATAAGCCATAACCATAAATACTTTCATCGCGTATTTTCCTTTTCATTATTTCCAAATCGTTCATAATTTTTGGTGTTGCCTTACATATTCCACAAACCACAGGTGAGGACTCTGCCAACTTATTAAAGACATTTCCATTTGGTTAAGTTATTTGCTGCTAACTTTTCCCACTTCGATTCGTACAAAGTCTGCCGTTTGTGTTCGGTAAGTTCATTTAAGGCGAAAGCCCACTGCTGTCGTCACTTTCTCACTTATAGTATATTGCAGTTACTCACTCCTTGTTTTCGGCGTTGGTGACCAAAGCATCGAGTCTTGGTGCATGTGCCTCTACTATGCGAGCCAAAGTGTGATCTACCAAACTTTGCAAGTTTTCCTCAGCATATCACTCAGAAACTTTCTCCATCTTAGAGTAGAATAGCTCTTTCCTTCTGCAAAGTATCAAAGTATCAAGGTTCCTTGCATCGCGTTGCATCAATTGGTACGAACTTTTGAATTATCCATCATCTATAAAGAGAGCCAAGAAAGAGGTGTATATGGTTTAAGGGGTTCAGTCTGATATTGGAATGTTTTTAATATTTTTGACGCCACTTCTGGAGTATAACCAACCCCCGAAACTAATTGCGAAGAACCTCTTTTTCCACTCTTGCGTAGACGACGTTGGTCGCTACAATCAATAGCTTATACGAAAATTGTTAGTTTGGAAAACTTAAAAGTTAATTTTATAAATTTAGCATTTACAAAGGAAAATATCAACAAAACAATCATTCACTAGCCTAAATCCGTTCGAATAAACTTAATGAAAATAATAGTGAAACCTGGTAAACGGTGTAGACATTCAGTAGCAATGCGAAAAGTTTACAAATTTATAAAAGTTAATTGAAAACAATATTTTGCATTGACTTGCATAGCTTAAAGAAATTACCGGATATGAATTTCAATATCATACTCCCGTAGTGAAGAAGCAGATAGAGTTGTTGCAGTTGGAAGTGCACAAACATTGCAAAATTCGTAATCAGTTTTGAAATTCTAAA